>REGO01000056.1:2443814-2490979 GCA_010120015.1 Rhombomys opimus | reverse complement strand
AGCCATCTTACCAAAAGCAATCCACAGATTCAATGCAATCGCCATCTAAATACCTGCAAAGTTCTCTACAGACCTTGAATGAACAATCTGAACTTCATATGGAAAAAAAAAAAACAAAAACAAAAAACAGAAGATCTAAAACAATCCTATACAACGGAATACCACTCAGCTATTTAAAACAAAGAAAACATGAAATGGATTAAACTAGAAAAGATAGTCCTGAATTAGGTAACCGACACACGGTATGTACTCATTTATAAGTAGATTTTAACCATATAATACAGGATAAGCATACTACAAGGGACAGACTCAAAGAAGCAAAACAAAAAAAAAAACAAACAAGGAAGAAAGGAAAGGAAAGGGGAAAGGAAAGGAAAAAGAAAGGAAAAGAGGAAAAGAAAAGAAACTCAATCTGGTGCTTTCTGAAAAAACTGAAACTAGACCTACCTCAAGAACCAGGTGTACCATATCTGGGCATATACCCAAATGAAGCTCCACCATACCACAAGGACATTTGCTCACCTATGCTCATAGCAGCTTTATTTATAATATCCAGAAACTGGAAACAACCTAGATGTCCCTCAACCAAAGAATGATGAAGAAATTATGGTGCATTTACACAATGGGATACTATCAGCTATTTAAAAAAGAAAAAAGACACCATGAAATTTGAAGGCAAATGGACGGAGCTAGAAAATATCAGCCTGAGTGAGGCAACCCATACCCAGATAGAACCACAGGGTGTGTACTCAGTTTTAAGTGGATATTAGCCATATAGTACAGGATTACCATGCCACAATGCACAGACCCAAAGAAGCGAAGTAACTAGGAGGACCCAAGGGAGGATGCTTGAATTTCTACATTATTAAGGTCTCCCTTAAATTATTGATTTGACACTTTACCCTTGTCTCTGGTGTATGCATTTGAAGCTGTAAAGCTCTCTTAGTAGTGTGCTAACTGCGTCTCACAACTGCCACTCTGTTATATTTTCATTTTTCTTTAGTTTGATGCATTTTTTTAGTTTCCTTGAGACTTCCCTTTTGATCTGTGGATTATTTACAAGTACATTGCTTAAATCTCAACTATTTGGAGATTTTCCAACTATCTTTATGTTACTGATTTTTATTTCATTAGCATTAGAGAACACGGTGCATAATTTCTATGATTTTAGATTTGTGGAGGTTTCATTTATGGACCAGGATACAGCTTGTCTCAGGATCTGGCTGATCTATGAACAAGAAAGGGAGAAACAAACGTGTGCACTCTCTTTTGTACGTTGTTTATTTGACCATTACTGACAATGTTCTTGGACGACTCTAGACCTGTGCTCACACTGTGTCTACTCTTTTTCATTGGTTATTGAGAAAAGGGACTTGAGTTTCCAACTGAAAAATTACATTATTGTCTATTTCTCTTTTCAGGTCTCTGCACTGTGGCTCAGTGTTTCATCAGCTCTGTTGTGTGGCCTGTTCATACTCAGGCTTGCTTTTGTAAAACTAACTAACCGTCCATGTGTTCAGCTTCCTTTCTGTGCATGGGATTTATTCAAGCTACTTTTCTGGTAAGTCAGCGATGACAACTTCTCTTTGTTTTTCATCATTGGAGAAAGTCTTGGTTTCACTCTCTTTTGAAGAAAAAAAATTATTAAAGATTTGTTTATTTACTCTGTCTGTATACGGTGTTCTGCCTACATGCACACCAGGAGAGGGCACCAGATCTCATTATAGATGGTTGTGAGCCACCATGTAGTTCCTGGGAATTAAGCTCAGGACCTCTGGAAGAACAGTCAATGCCCTTAACCACTGAGCCATCTCTCCAGCCCCTCAAGAAATATTTTTTTGAGAGGGATGAAATTTCTTTTCTCTCACACTCAAAAAATATTTGTTGTTATTCATGGTACCTGATGGAAAATGTTCTGTCATCTAAATTTTGAAAGGTTTTTTTTTAGAGGGAGAGATAGAGGAAAAAAGGGAAGGATGGAGGGAGGAGGAGAGAGAGGGGAGGAAGAGAGAATAGATAAGGTGTGGTGGCAAGATACTGTGGGCTAGGTAAATTGACATTACAAGACGGTTGGCAGTCATTCTCTGTGTAATTTCAGTTTTGTTTTGTTTTTTTCTTCAGTTTTCAGAAGTTAATAATGATGTGGATGACTGTGGGTTTCTTTGGCTTTATTTGATCTGGGATTCACTCATCTTCATGAATATATATAGCTTGGTATTTTTCATGCCAGATTTGCGGAGTTTCAGCCATACAGCCATGACTGTTAAAAGTTTTATTAGTTTGCAGGGTGGTTTTCAGCTGCCCCAATGTAATTGTACTGGGGATAAATATGGTTCTCTAGCGCATTGTGTTTCAAGGTAGCATCTCTCTCTCTCTTGTTTCTGTTATACTACAGGCTTCCTGGTCTGTGAGCTTCTGGGTGATTCTCTTGTCTCTCTCTCCTGTCACTGAAGTGCTGGGATTATAGATGTGTTTCTAATGTGTTTTCTAATGTGTGTTCTAGAATGAACATTAGGTCATCAGGCCTGTGCCACAAAACTGCCTTCTAAAAATGAGCCATCTTACCAGCTCACCATGAGTTTTGTTTTGTTTGCTCTTCTGTAATTTCATATATATATGTGTGTATATGTATATATTTGATCAAAGTATCCCCCACTGCAATCTCTCATGATTTTCCCACTGCCAGCAAATTCCTTCTTCTCCCAAAGCCTGCCTTCTACTTTCATGGTGTGTGTGTGTGTGTGTGTGTGTGTGTGTGTGTGTCTATGTGTCTGTGTCTATGTGTATGTGTGATCACAAAAATATTATTGTTATTATTATTATTATTATTATTATTATTCCACATGTCTCCAGGAGTATGTATGAAAAATTTCTGGAAGGACTAGAGATTCCTGTGTAATTATTTCATTTAAAATAGGGCAGTATTTCTTCAGCTTTATAAAAATGAGCAAACTTCTTTCTCAACTGTATGTGCAGTTTGCTCTCTCAGCATGTAAACGCGCATTATGTCGCCGCTGAGTCCACCCTCAGTTACTAGAAACTTTCCAGTTTCTTCCGAGAACAATAGTAACTACACTCTTCACTTAATTCTTCAAGAAGTATTGTTGGTCCTCCCCCAAGGGTCCAGCCCATAGGTGAGGACAAAGGGTCCAGGCTGAGGGGGCGAGAGGAGCAGTCATCACCCAGACACCAGGAGGAGTCAGGTGGAGGTCCTTTATTCCCGGAAGAGAGAGCACCTTATCTAGCTCTGGGCGACCAATCAGTTTCCTCCACACCATCCCCGAGCCTGCCACTGGCTGTTGGTCTCCGGGCGGCTCCCCAATGTCAGGCCACGCATTCTCTGCCCCACTACTTCCGTAGTCAAGTCCCCTGCATTTAACCAGCAGGAAATAATTATTAAATGCTGCTGCTGCTTGCTGGTAAATTGAGTTATTTTCAGAACTCTGAAAACACATACATTTTTTTTTCTTTATTCCTGTGATGTGAGTTTTGTGTGTTTGTTTGTGGGCACAAGTGTGTGCATTCAGTTGTCTAGGCACATATGTGTATGCATGTATGGAAGTCCAGGTTGATGGAATTCTTTCTCAATTGCTCTCTCAATAAAACACAGGGTCTGTCAATAAAACTACTCTACGCCTCATAAAATTCCACAATTAGTCATATTCAGATGTAAACTTTGGAGCCATCTTGGATATCAGTTTTTTCTCCATCCCAGCATCCGTGGATTCTCCAATAAGTCTCTAGCCACAGTGGTGATGGCATCGCCCCTGACCTTTCTAATCTAATGAGGGATGCCACTTCAATCCCTAAATGGGAAAAGTGACATTAATAGCTTGTATTGCTAACAAGGCCCTTTCTCTTGGTACTACAGGGTTCCCTTTGAGAATCATGTCTTGAGTTACTGGAAGTATGCTATTTCCCATCTGCCTATTATAGTGGTGAGTTCATTTGCTCAAACAGCTGCTAGCAACAGCAAGACTCACACACAGTATCCTAGAGTGACTGACAGTGTGTGATGGGGCGAGATGAAGGGAACTACATATGAACACACGAAATGCTTATTCCTAGTTATCTTTGCTTATACTCATCACTCAGTAATTGCCAGCTGCACCGGGCAATATACTGTTTGCACAGAGGTGTAAGACTTATATAATTCTTACCTCCAAATTAACAAACTTTGGAGAAGCTTTTGGGGTGAGGGATCCAAAACAAAGTCTCTATACCGATGCTAACAGGACAAAGCAGAAAAGAAAGTTGTCCAAAAAGTAGAAATTTGGTAATGACATTTTAGGAAAGACACAGGAATCCATGATGCTTTGTCAGGCTGTGTGATAGGGTCTGTCTCTACCATTTTAGATACAATACGAAATACAAATAAACTAATGTGAAGGGCTTTGTGATGGATGTAAAAATAACGCTGCTGTATTAGATGGCAACACAATTACAAAGGTAGAATCCATGGCTCCTAGCCAATAGGATGCAGTGCAAGAGACATCTCCTGCTTCAAATGTGAAGCAGCGACAGCTAAAAGGTGGACAGATAATACCCAGCTCTGCTTTAACCCGGTCCCCCAACCCAGAGAAAAGGATAACTGCTGTTTGGAAGGATGTAAAGCCCAAGAAGAGGGACTAAACAAAAAGGGATGGAGGAAAGTCAGCTGACAGTATTAGACATGCCTGACTGATGGCCTCACGGGACCGTATTCTGAGATGTCGTATAAATTACTTCCCAGGCATAGCAGAAGGGAGGTTCTCTGCTCCACAGGCTAAGCCTTTCTAAAATATGCGCCCCCACCCACTCACATATATTTCCAGTCTGTGCATGTTTGAGACCACGTGATCACATGCCCAAGAAAGACCCTGAGGTGCAGGACGTGAGTGCCACCTGGGTTGTCCTTTTGTAAAACCTGTTAAATACAGTGGCTCTGGCTGAAGGGTGCAGCCAGTTGTTTCTGACACGCGTTGCTAGGAGAATCTGAAGTGTCTAGGATTCGTAAGGACAGTGATATCATCATTTCTGTGGGCCTGAATGGCAAAGAAAAGAACAGAGCTAAACCGTATGTACCGAACTTGGACCTGGAAATGGACGGATCTCCACGCACCGTGCGCTATAAGGACTGTCACTGTATGCCAGCTGCTGCTCACCTCCAGGGAAGGGGGGAGACTAAAGGGAAGACAGGATGAGCTAGCCCTAAGCAGGGGTTCCTCAGCGTCTCCTAGCTTCACTCTTTCAAAAGGCCTCTGAGGGACACATGGCAAAATATAACATTTTAGAATTAAGCGTAATGTACACAAGTATTTATGTTATTCTCTTCATCTTTTCCTATGTTTGAAAGAGAGTTTAAAGTTCAGGACATTAAAATATGCATTGTGACGGCTATTCTTAATGGTCAACTTGACACAGCATCTGGGAAGAGGGTGGCAAAGACCGATGGCGATGGCGTGGATTAAGCTGCTGGTTGGCAGATTAATCTGTGAGAAGGGGTGCCTTGGTTACAGTAACTGAGGTAGGAGGACCCAGTGTAAAAGTGGGCAGCACCATTGCCTGGGGTCAGGGCCTGGCCTATAAAATAAGAAGTGAGCTGAGCACTGGTCAGCCAGCATGCCCTGTCTGTGCTCTCAGCTACGGACATGGCCTGCGCCTCGAGTTCCTCCTCCTCAGTGTCTCCCCACTAAGGAAAGGGAGCAGACAGACCCTTCCACTTTAAAGGCACATCTGTCAGGATGCGTCACCACAGCAACAGGAACAAAATGAGGACACAGACTGATTCTGGCCTAGGGCTGGGGACATGGCCCAGTCAGTAAGAGTGCTCGCTGCAGGAGCATAAGGACTTGAGTTCAAATCCACAGCACACCAATGCTGGGGGTGGGGCGAAGACAACAGGATCCCTGGGCTTGCAGGGTGACAATCTAGTTCTGGGGTTCCGGAGGTACTCTGTCTTCAGAGAATAAAGCAGAGAGTGATAGAGCAGGACTCCCAGAATCCTCTCTGGCCTCTGTTCATGCACACACACACACACACACACACACACACACACACGCGCGCACACACACACACACACAAGCACACCCCACAGTCTAATACACACACCCCACAGTCTAATACACACACACCACAGTGTATGTATACACACACAAAGTACATGCATTACAGTACAGAAACACCCACCCACCACAGTGTGCATACACACACAGTCGACATACATCACACCCGTGTACACACACATACACACACACACACACACACACACACACACACACATTCCACTGATAAGGTGCTGTACATATCTGAGTACGGAAGCCTTTGTTTTAATTTTTAAGTCTCTTTTAGTTTGTTTTTTGTAACAAAAGTCAGAGCAGCATCAGAAATTATTTCTTGCCAACACAAGCACCAATGCAAAGAAGAAATTCTGTCTTCATATATTTCTAACTCAGGCAAACCTCTGATACACCAATACAAGAAGCTCACAGGGCAGGGTATAGATAATGTGCCAAGCCCTCTTTCTACCTGAGTGGTACGTGGCTTGATAGGTTCATGACTGAGGCGTCAAGTCAAAGCACCAATCCCAGCTCTCCTCTGATTCGTGCGTTCTGCCTGTGCATTCGTCCAGAGTGGCAGACGGTCTTCCGTTCAGTAGCAGGAGCATGGGCATAGAGCATAGAGCGACGACGCCAGCCTACACTTCCCTTTCCAGCCTCAATCTTCTAGATCTAGAGAGACCCGTTTTCCCTTTCACCTTCACTGCGGGCCCTCAAAAGGAAGGTGCCAGCTTTGCTTTCCAATGAAAGGGCAATTAAGCAGCTGAACATTTCTGCTGAAAAGAAATCACGGAATAGAGTGACCGTTTAATCTGACCGGTCTTCTTTTGACAGCCCAAATCAGATTACCTGTCTCTGCAGAATGCTCCCCACACTCTCGGCAGCAGCAGGCAAATCAACCTCCCTGGTGTCTTCAGGCTTTCCCCGCTAATCCTTGACCGGGTCAGCAGCAGGATTTCGCTGAGCCCTTCCTATGTTTCCTGTGGTCGAGTGTAGCAGTGAGCAGAGGTGATGGGGGCAGCACAATGAGGGACGGGAGAGACTTCCCAGAGCTCTGCGAGCCTCTGAGCTGAGGCGTGCCGCGATTATTCAGCACTGAGAGCAGATACCTGTTAAACAGGCTCCTGCCCTGCACAACACAGTTATTTTTCAGCAATAACTGTGAAATGGAGGGAGCAATAGCCTTAAAAGCTTACAAAGGCAGAAATTTTTTTTTCTTTCATTAAATATGTGTTATAGATTTTCTCGTTAGACGGTTTCAAACATTTGTGTAATAGATTTGGTTCATCTTCCTCCTCCTTGTTCTGCTCTCTCAGCCCTCCCTCTCCCATTGAAATGCAAATTCCCAAAATTCTACTGTCACATCTCCCTTTTGTGAGGGGCACTGAGTGTATTAGAGTCTGACTGAACATGGGTTGCAGGTTACCTAGCACGAAAAGACAACTGACCAGTGGCCACACCGCTGGAGAAAACTACTCCCTCCTCCAACTGTCACTACCTGTATTCCCTCAGGGACTGTCCTTGGTCCCTCCCCAAAATATAACCCGAAAATAGTGATACCCTGCATTATTTCTTTGATTAGTTCTATACTTTCTTATTCATTTGTTTGATTAATGATTTTTTTTTTCTGATTGAGACAAGATCTCCAGATGAAGCCAGCCTGGCCTTGAGCTCATGGTCCTACTGCTCCTGCCCCCAGGATGCTGGGGACACAGCGTGTAATACCACAGCCTTGATGACATCACAGCTTGATGATATCACAGCCTTGATGACATCACATCCTTGATGACATCACACCCCTGGTGAGTTCATTAAAGAAAGCACAGATATAAAACAATAAGAACAGTTAGGATATTCTTTGAGTTTAATAAATTACTTCATGCAGGAACTGAGTTCTGAGCTTAGGAAACAGAGGCATTCTATCTCCCAGTGTGAGTCTCTGCTCATAACACAAAGGAGAACCCAGGTCTTCGGAAAGAGTAGAGAGGTTGACAGACTACAACACTCTTCTTACACTTGCTGTGCTTTCACCGTTGTCTGCCTTGAATTTTATTTCTTTTTAGCTTTGTAGCCCATAGAACAGTTCTTCTGTTTTATTCCGCAATAATTTAGAATAACTGAGGAATAATTTTCCACCTCAGGCACTGCATTTTAAGACACATTCTGATAAATTCATAGAGCTATGCCAGAACTAATTTATTCATTCCACAAATATCTGAATATTTACTTTGTTCAATTCACTTCTTTTGTATTATTTTATGTATTTTCTCCTTTTATACTGGTTGTAAAGTTAGTACACAAAGCACCAGATTTCTTTTTGACATTTTTATACATACTATGTTCTTATTGGCCCATTACTGCACCGCTGTCCTTCTGACCCCATCTTTGCTGAACCCCCTTTTCTCCCCTCTTACAACCCTGCGAGGAACAAGGTTCCCTGGCTTCATGATAATGAGCACTGAGGCCAATTTATTCTGCTGCCTTGCAAGGCTGGGTGCCCTGGGCTAAGGAACCAGGGCTGGGGAATACAATTTTATGTCATCTGCTACTTAGCATTTGCCTTTTTACACAACAAAGATTCTTTGTTCATTTTGCACCCTAAGCCTCCTAAAGCATAAGCTAGATCAGCGGTTCTCAATCTGTGGGTCACAGCCATGAGAAATCATGCATTTCCAGTGGTCTTAGGAACCCCCCCCAATGATAAGTTCATTTTTTTTGTTGCTACTTCATCACTGTACTTTTGCTACTAAACAGTCTCTCTATTCCTAAAACCATTAGAAATAGGTGTTTTCTGACAGATGTGGTCCACTGGTTGAGAACCACTGAAGTAGATAAACCTTTCCTGTTTGTAAGTTGCAACATGTGGCCATCTGACGCAGCTGAACTCTCCGAAGTTCGGACATTCTGAAGTCACTGATGTTCCTAAGATCTCCTCAGAACTGTGAGTCTCACAGTCTTTCCACACAGCCGTCCTTCTTTCTGTCTTCCACAGTGTGGTCTAAAGATGTTTCTCTCCCTGGCCCCCTGATTCCTCCATAGGCATTTCCAGCAACACACGTCACAAATCTAGTCTCATGGTGCATTCGCTTCTCAGAGGACCCAGGCTGAAACTCAACTCTACCACTTAAAACTAGGACAGACAGTGACCTGGGTAAGGGTAATGCCCTGCATCTGCTAAGGTTGAAAATAACAAACCCACAGGGGATTTAACGGGGTTGAGTGGGCCGTGTCATAGGCAGCCTCTGAGCACACAGAAGTTAACAGACATCGGCGCCCCGTCACGGCTTTCACGAACACGCACATTTCCCCAGCATCCATAGGCAATATTTACACAGTGTGCTTGAGCACAGGAGAGGACACAGGCGTTTCTACAGTGAACCCAACAATAAAGATCACAGTAGAGGCTGGGGAGATGGCCCCATTGAAAATGCTCGTGGGCCAAGAATGATGTGACCAGGCCTTGTAGCACAGACCTTTATGACCTTAGTGCTGGAGAGGCGAGGACAGGAAGTTCCCTGAAACACGCTGGTGAACGCTAGGTGAGAGAATTAAACTCGAAAAATAAAGTGGAGAGTGACTGGAGAAGACAACTATCGGCAACATCTGGAAACATCCGGCCTCCATACAGACACAGTCACACATACAGATGTGCAGACATAGACACACACGCACATAAACATGTACACGGACATACACACAAAAAAATATAATGCTAAAGGCAAATGATCCTATATATGATATTATTTATCTGGTCTAGAACAGAGGCACTAAACCAAAATCCTTAGAAGAAATAATGTTAATTGTGTGTGTGTGTGTGTGTGTATTTACATGAGGAAATTTTGACCAAAAAATCAAAGACAAAAATCAAAGACACTTGACTTCTGTCAACTAACATCGCTGAACCTCAGGAAATGCTACTTCAAATGTCTGCCTGTCTGATAAAGTGTGTATCTTTACACATATCCATAGCCTCTGAACGTCCAGAGAGGCATGCCACTCACAGAAAGCTGCCGAAATCATCAGGAAGTAAGAAGGAGCTACAATATTATCTAAAAAGAACAGTTATAGGGAAGGAAGTGGGAAACAGAAAATCATGTTGTTGTTGCTACAAAATATAAATAAGCAGACAATCTGATTTAAAATGCAGTCAGTTCTGCTTTAATGTGACATCTACATTGCTTAAAATCTCTATGTTGGGCAAAATCATATGATTAAAACGACAGAACCTCTGAGAAAATGGCTGTGGTCATGTTCTAGTTGGCTTTCTGTTGCTATGATAAACATCATGACCCAAAGCAACGTGACAGGACAAGAGTGAATTTGGCTTGTAGGTTATAATCCATCATCAAGAGAAGCCAAAGCTGAGGCTCAAGGCAGGAGTCTGAAGGAGAAACCCCCAGAGAAACACTGCTTGCTGGCTTGCTCCCTCTGGCTTGCTAAGCCAGCTTTCTTACCCAGGCTTATTTTCCCAGCAATGGCATCACCCACGGTAGGCTGGGTGCTCCTACAGCAATTAAGAAAATGTCTCACAGACATGGCCACAGGCCAATCTAAAAAGAAAAATTTTCAGTTAAAGCTCTCTTTTAGGTGACTGTAGGTTTGTGTCAAGTTGACAAGCTGAAGCTAATTATAATGTAACCCTTAAAACTCTATTAATTGTGTCCATAACACATGCACAAATATCAAAACATCACATATTTATAAATTATAGATAGAAGATAGATGGTATATAGATAGATACATAAATAGATACATAGATAGATGATAGATAGATAGATAGATAGATAGATAGATAGATAGATAGATATAGATAGATAGATGAGAGAGGGTAGAGATATTTAACTTAAAGAAGCATTACATGAAGTTCAACATTGACTTATCATAAAGGCTAGAAGAAACAAGAATGGAATGAAGGTAGCTCCACATAGTAAGTGCTAGATATGACAAGCTTACAGCCAACATTTACACTAAATTTGTGAAGAATGGAGAGGATATTCTCTAAATCAAGACTCAGACAAGCATGCCCACACCCTTCTTCTTGAAGATAGTGCTTGGATAGTCTTAGCTAGAACAACAGACAAGAGAAAAATATAAAAGTACTAAAAATAAGATATTAAGAAGGTAAATTATCCTTACCTACAGATCTTGGAGCTAAATGACCATATATATGCCACACCAAGAATCACTTAGGTTTGATAAACGCTTTTAGCAAAGTAGTAGGATACAAAAGTCAATATGCAAAAAAAAAAAAAATACAGTAACTTTTCTATACACTAACAGTAAGCTTGCTGAAAAAAATATAGGTAAAGCTACCATTCATAATAGCTCCAGGAAAAGACCAAGGAATGAGCCAAATCAAGGAGGTAAAATATCTCCACAACGAAAATGTTAAGACACTCAAAGAAATTGAGAAGAGCCACTAGAAGACTGAAAGATTCCCCATACTGTGGACTGGCATAGTCAATACTGTAAGAATTGCCATAGTGCTGAAAGTAATATATGGCAATATACAGTTTCCACAGACACCTATCAAAATTCCAATAACTTTCTTCACAGGATTAGAAAAAAAAAAGTTAAAACTTGTATGGAAACACAAAAGACCCTGGATAGCCAAATAAATTCTAAGCAGAAAGGATAATGCTGAAGGTGTCACAATATCTGATCTCAAATTGTACCACAGAGCCATGGTAACAAAAACAGCTTGGTACTACGACAGAAACAAATAAATAAACCACATAATAGAACAGAGAACCCAGAATTAAGCCCGATCCACTTATTGACCACGATATCAAAAAACTGCACAAAATAACTTCTGGACAAAAATAACTTCCTCAACAAACGGCGATGGAGAAACTGGATACCCACCACATGCAGAATAATGGAAACCAATCCACATTCCTCACCTTATATAAAACATCAAATCAAACCCCAACGGAAGACCTGAAGCTGATTCTGGTAGAGGGAAACATAAAGGACCCAGAGACCTGGGAAGTGACAGGAAAAACTGATACACGGGACTGAATGCAATGGAAATGTGTCAGCACAGAAAAGGGAGCAGTGTGCATGGTGAGGGCAGGCCAAAGAACAAAAGAAAAGTGGTTGTCAGCTATACTTCAAATGAAAGCACTACCTGGATCATATAAATAACCCCAAAACATTTAAACACACACACAAAAATCAGTGCACAAGTCATCTTCATAAATGTGTCTCCCAAGAAGGAAGACAATGAGGAATAAATGCACAAAAAAAATGTTCAACAGCCTTAGCCATCAGAGAAAAGAATATTAAAACTACTTTGAGATTCCATCTCCAGCCAGTGAGAATGGCCGCTCTCTGGAAAACAACAGAAACACTGATGAGGACAGGAGGTGGGAAACAATTCTATGCACTGTTGGCAAGGATGCGAACTGACCACAGTGGAAATCAGTATGGCAGCTCCTCGACAAATGACAGACAGAAACCCTGTGTGATCCAGCTGCATCACATCTGGGCACACACCTGAAGGAATCGTGTGGCGGCATCCCACATGATACTTCCATTTTCATGTTCCGTCACAGTATTTCCCAGAACCAAGACATGAAACCCAGATGTCCACCAGCAGATGAATGGAGTGTTTGGTGTGGAAGAAGGGAGCTTTAGTCAGCTGTATGTGGCCAAACAGTAAAATCATCTCATTTTCAGGAAAGTGGACAGATGGTAAATGAAGTTAGCCAGACTCAGAAATACAAATATCGCACGTCTATCTCATATACAGAATCTAGATTTATATGTGCTTATTTAATAGCTTTCTGACATCCATATATTTATATATAGACATCCATATATATGTATATGTATGACTACATGACAATATATATGTGTGTGTATGTGTGTGTGTGTGTGTGTGTGTGTGTGTATGACAGGGAGTAAGGGGCCTAAAGTAAGGAGGGAGGACGCAATCAACAAAATTGGGGGAAAAACAGATATCACATGTTTTCAATTGCATAAGTAATCTAGATTCAAGTATAAATCTGTTCACACACATACATAAAATTCAAGTACATATTCTCATGTGTATATCCTTTTTAGCATTTTTCCACTTCAACAGATAAATCCCTTTAGATATCTTCATCTTCTTTGCTAGTATTAACATAAATTTTCCTTTTTTATACATGTTCATAGATTGTTAACAAAATAGATCTCACTACATCTAGCCTTCTGTGACTTTTTTTTAAATAACTTAAACTATACCAGGAACGTTTTCATGCCACTGTGTAAAGACCATTAAAAATAAGAGCCCCCCTCCCCAAATAAGATACAAACACATATGAGTGCTTTATCGGCCACACATTTAAAGAAAGCAGGAGTCTAGGAAACATGCCGATCAGTTTTGTACAGAGGAAACGGTTGTGGCACATGAACACGCTACAATCTGTGTGGTCGTGCAGCTTGAGAAAAACCTAGAGTCACAGGACAAGTAGCTAGACAATGGCAGACGCATGCCTTCAGTAGGTCCCATGTTCTAAGGCCAGGTGTGGGTGGGCCTGGTCTACGACGTATGTGGGAAATGATGTCAGGGGAGCTTCTGAGAGGCCGGCATGTTCGCGTGATGGATTCCCCCCTTGTAGTTTCAGCTGGCTGCGTCTTACTGCTTGCACTTATGCTTTCACTCAAAACTGTGCAGGAAAAGAGGCAAAATTTGCAACGTGTTCACGTGTCTCCGGCTGTAAGTTGTGCTGGCGCAATCTCATGTTCTGTACCGTAGCAGAATTTATGTGTGCTGTCAGTCCTATTGGGATTGTTTTTTAAGCAATTTGTTAAGACTTAAGAGAATCTGTCATTGAATTAAGTGTTTGTTTGTTTTTGTTTGTTTGTTTGTTTTAATGGTGCAATATGCTGGAGATATGCAGTGGATAGGAGCACTCCATACTCTTCCAGAGATCCCAGGGTCCATTCCCAGCACACACATGACAGCTCACTTCAATATCAGATGTTCTGAATGCCCTCTGCTGGCTTCTGTGGGCACTGCAGGGAAGCAGGACATGGACATACCAGCAGGAGAAACACCCATAAACATCAAGTAATAAGATGATTGTTTAAATGGCACGAAAAGTTATTCATTGATCTTCTAGAGAAGCTGAGTACACTTAGTTTATGGGGAAGGACAAAAATAACTTTGAGGCTTTCTTTAATATGTTTTCATAGCCAGGCAGTGCTGGCACACACCTTTAATCCCAACACTGGGGAGGCAGAGGTGGTCAAATCTCTGACTTCGAGACCAGCCTGCTCTACAGAGCAAGTTCTGGGACAGCCAGGGCTACACAGAGAAACCCTGTCTCAAAATGAAGGAAGAAAGGAAGGAAGGAAGGAAGGAAGGAAGGAAGGAAGGAAGGAAGGAAGGAAGGAAGGATGGAAGGAAGGAAGGGTTAAATTTTTTCTCATTTTTTTTGAATTAGCTAGTATCAATGAACTAACTTCCTAATGTTACAGATAAAACAAAACAGTCAACTAATTCCTCTTTCCTAGAATATGTGCATCTCTTTTCTCTTACATTTAAAGCTGACCATGGGACATTGTCTGCCATCCTGTTTTCATCTCGGTCAGGACCTCATGTCCCAGAAACTCACGTTTCATCTCCTTCTAGGCCCAGCAGCTTCAGGGGCTGATCGCTGAGAGGATCCAGCTCAGCTCTGGTCACTCTTGGACGGGGACTCTAGTCCTGCAGCACTGGTTTACCCCTGCAAGGCCTCTGTTTCCTTCAGAGATGACAGAATCAGACCGTGAATTTCCCACTAAAGCTCTTGTGAGAGAAAGCTACAGACTTCATAGTCATCCGGGAAGACTGCAGGCGCTAAACCAGACCTCCATGTGGTATTCCTCACACTCACCCAGTTTTCCACAGTCACCTCGTCTAAGTGCATAGATTTGCACCCCATAACATACTGCAGCGCATTCCTCCATTCACTGGGGAATTTCCCCCTCCACGCCATCTGATAACTTCCCAGGACACATTGGAAAATGAGACCTAACCAAGCATTTCTAGGAAAGTCTGCAGAGATCAGTTACTGCTAATGCGTGGAAGTACCCGGGGAACTGAACCCAGGCCAGTCAATCAAGCCATCCGCCTGCTGCTCGGTTGCAGAATGCCTAAATCCCTTGGGTGTATTTACTAGTTTCGTTTGGCTTTCTTTCATTCTACAGAGAATACCTGGTTTCAGGAACAGGCTAGCAGAGGGGCCTCGGGGAAGAACGTCTAGGTCAGCTTGAGGGGGACGAGAATGTCACCCTCTGCTTCCTCTGACTCTGTCCTAAAAACCTCCAGTTCTTGGCACTAAGACGGAGCGAGTTACCTGGCTAGCAGTTCAGGAACAAGCTAGTTGTGGAGATACCCGTTCTGTCTGTCAGCTCAGCTGTGATCCAGCTGCACAGCAGGACATTCGCCAGTATTTCAAGCTCTTAGAACACAGAACTGACTGTGCCTTCAAACTGGAGATTCAGTTCAAAGGGGTTTAGAATATATGATGCCTTGATCTCGAATGCCGAGAAAGGGACGTGAAATGCAATTTGGGTGGCAAACACAGCATTGAGTCTTGAGGGCCTGGGTGAGGGTGTAGACTTTTGTGGCTTTTGTGACATGGTGGCAGCTGTGTGCACAGCTGTGTGTCTGTGTCTCTAACCAGCACAGCTGACACAGCAGCCTGAGACCTCAGACTTTAAAGAGATGAGATGCTAAAGGACTTTGTGGTGGAGGCCACAGTTTCTGGTGGCTTGCTCAACATACAAGCAGATGTTTTTATGCAAGGGAGCTGATTTTCCTAACCAGGCCTCCAATGCCTTAAATAAAGCCTCACAGGCCACTGAAACCTTTTTCCCTCTTAGAGACTTTAATTTATTCAGCTTAAAAGCGTATTTAAATAAAAAAAAAAGAGGGGAAATCAGCTGTGAGATTGCCTTTTCTGAATTCTAAATGTAGATTAAACATATATATATTAGTTTTATTTATAATTTATTTATTATATGCCCTGATTGAAGCCCCCTCCCTTAACTCCTCCCAGTCCCACCCTCCTTCCCCTTTCCCCTCATGCCCTTTCCCTAGCCTACTGAAAGGGGAGGCTCTCCTCCCCTGTCATCTGCCCATAGCTTATCAAGTCTCATCAGGACAGCCTGGGTCCTCTTCCTCTGTGGCCTGGTAAGGCTGCGTCACCAGGGGGAAGTGATCAAAGAGCAGGAAACTTTTGGAAGCTGGCTATAGTAGCTTAAGATTCACTGTATGTAAAACACTCTACATTTCTTGTTGCTGTTATTGATTTTACTGCTTCTACACTGAGTGTGCAGGCATTGCCATTAAAGGACACAGGCACACTTCTGTACTGAGGGCTTTGGGAAGAACCAAGTTTACGTTTGGACCAGATATGGTGTTTTTCTGTTTCAAGAACAGAAAAATGCCCATTCCTCCTGAACCATCCTAAGGGTCCAGCTTCAAAACATTTAAAAGACTGCGTCAGTTCAGGATCTGTTCAGGGTACTTCTGCAGCTAGACCGGGGTCAGCATAGTGCAAGAGTTCTTGTAATTCAGTGACATCATGACAGAAGCAAAGGGTCCCCCATGGGGGAAGTGAAGGACTCATGACTAGGACATGAGATTCCCATCACAAATTCCTGGAAAGCATAGCCAGGCCCCTCTCCAAAGAAGAGCCTAGAAGCCCTGCAGGCCACTGTGAGCAGAGCAACAGTGCTGGCTACAGGAAAAGGAGTGTGTGTGCACTGACAGATGCCCCCTTCAAGGGATCCCACATGATCCCTAGATCATGTGGTGATTGGTCCCTACTAAAACCCATTTCTCAGGTCATAGATCCTGACAACTTCCAGGAATGGAAAGGCGCCCCAACCAGACTGAAGTCACTGTCCCCCTCTCAGTCCTCGGGTCTCAGGGAGTGGCCACTAGAATCTTTGGCACTCCCAAGTGTTGGCTTTCCCCTGAAAGGCCTTTCCTAGAAGCCAGGTATAGCTTTGGTAACTTTGGTGGAAGGGCAGCCCACGCCATAATGATTTTTAAAGCTTCCATTGAAACCCGGGGCACGTCAGAAACTTGACAGTGGATCCACACAAGATCAGGGGCTGTGAGGGGCCACACACATCCCGTGAGACAGAGTGGTGCTGATGTTGATAGCTGTGATTTCCGCAGCTGTCCAGCATGCTGTGCTAACACTCACCAAAACCAGAAAATGGAGAGGTTTGTTTTTGAACTAATTTCTTGTGAATCAATTTGAATACAGGTTTCTCTTCAGGAGTTCAAGTTAACAGAGGGAGGTATAAGCGGGCGGAGATTTTTATTTCAATTTAGGACATCTACTTTGGGGCATGTTGTTATGGCAAGTGCTTCCTGTGATCACCCAACATCATTCCAGACCCTCTGGTAAGCCTGAACAATGAGTCTGAAATAATTTGAGCTGAGATGAAAAGCGAGTGAAGGAACCAAACTTTCAAACATTTTAGACATCCGGGGTAGGGAAAGCTTCTCTCATAAGCAATTGCAGACAAGAGTAGGTAAAGGTCAGATGTGAGTGGCTGGGCTATCGTCCCCTGACAGCTGAGCAAGGCTGCCTCGGCATGCTGCAGATACGCCATGTAAACATCAGCAGCCTGCATTCCATAGGTAAGGTGGGAACCTGGAGGAAACAGGGCAGGCTATGTCTTCACCTCCAGCTCCGTTTTCTGTAACAGGGTTTTCCCCAAGGTCACATACCCTAGAAATTGAGTCAATCTCCTGACTGGTGAGTGTTTGAGGGGGGTGAGGTAGACATGGCTCAGCCCTGTTGTCCCAACGTTTTTGAGGAAGCCAACTTCCCTGAAGTTTTTGTGAAAAAAGGGACCTTCCAAGCAAGAGTTTTCACATTTTGAATTTGTTCTGTCTGGACCTGATGTTTGGAACTGGCTCATTATTGCTAGATCCTTAAGTTCATTTCAAAATTACTTTTTATTGATCATGAAGGATGAAGCTGTGCTTTGACCCCCCCATTCCTTGCCTCATGCGCATGAATAGGATTGGAAGGTGTGCACACACTTAAGAGATGAAACCCAAGCCCCCCTCATTGGGCTTGCTTAAAGATGTACAAATGGAAGGAAGAGGATGTCCTCACTATGTCTGGGCCACTGAAGAGTGGTCCCAAAGGAAGTTCCGAAAGAATGGCGTGTCTCCGAGTTAGCAAGTCGGAGAAATAGACACAGCACGTGCAGCATCCTCAGTTCCACAGCTCACAGGGCTCACGTGTGTCAAAGAGACTCCGTGGAATATTTTCGAGTATCTAAGCTTCAGAGGCCAAACATTTCTGACTGAAAACAAGAGTCTGGTGAGAGAAAAGTTACGAAGAAATCAAAAGCAGAGGCTGGGCTGTGGGTGCGGCAATGCCAAGCTGCATAGTCCGTGGAGGGTGAACTGCCCATGCCTCCTCCCTCCCTCTCTCCCTCCCTCCCACTTTAGCATCTGTGTCAATCTCAAGCATCTGATAGGACCGTCTGCAAGATGGTGTTGTGCAAAAGAAGCCAGAGTGCTACAGAAAAGGGAGGGATGGAGAGGGAGGCCCCTGGAGCTTCATCCTGGCCTCTGACCCCAGAAGCCATCTTGATCTCATTAGCCGACCATGCCAGCAGCTCTGTTTGCTTTCAGAGTTGGAAACACTTGCTTTCCTATATGACCCTCACCACTTCTCCACGTCAATTAAATGTGCTGTTCTTCCCCATCAGTCAAAATCAAACAAAACCCTAAAGCTTAGTCACGCCAAAGCTTTCACAATGTACAGCCATTAGCTGAAGCTGGGAGCCCAGATCAGAACCAGGGGGCTGAGGCCCCAACCTTCCTTCCAACTTCTAGTGTCACCCATGACTCATGCTTTCAAACGGCAGGGAAATGAATAGACAGTGCTGTCCCAGGAAAAGCCCAAGCAGATTAGGCCCCTTCAGATCAATTGTGCAAGCTATGGACCCAGCTGTTTGTTGTTTTCTGGTTTGTTAGTGTGAGAAAGGGTCTTGCTGGGTCATCCTGGCTGGCCTGGTACTCACTTCATACTCCTGCCTCAGCTGCACAAAAGTTCAGATTACAGACATGGACAAGCCCAACCGTTCTAAGTCAGAAAAGGCCAAGCCTGACTTTGTTTCCTCCCCTAACACTGACCGGGAGAAAACTCCATGCTGATTTGCTCCTGTCTTCACGTGGCTTCAGGTCAGAGCAAGGCATGGTTTACATGAATGAAAAAGATGGAAAAACCTGCCTCCGGATTTGAGTACTGCCCAGCTGCCGCCTGTATCAGATTCTCATACAAGACTTGAGGCGCGGACTCAAAAGACACACCAATAGTCCAAATAACCAGAACACCCTCACCCCGACCCCTCTCCAGCCACCAATAACCTGACTAAACAGCTCTCACTGACAAGTGTACAAACAAGCTAGAGAAGGTTGATGGGCACCGAGGACTCGAGCAGGCTTGGCCCAGAATGGAAATGCTACCTGGCTGTCATGGGCTCTCGGAGTTGTAATCAAACATACTGCACGTTACACACACACACACACACAAGCACGCATCCACACACACTCACGCTATGACCAGAGGCATATTCTGGCTAACCCGTATGTCCACCCTGGTTGTTAACTAGCTGACTGTCCAGAATCGAAGGGACTGACAGAGCTAGACCCTTCCACATAATTTTGTCTGTAACTTTTTAGTTGTTCCTGTCACTCATGGGAAACACATCAGAAACACATCCTCCCACATCTGAGAGTTTGGAAGTAACAGGCAGTAGGAAAAAAAATTCTCCTAAGAATCTAACTCCTCTCTCAGGATCAAAAACGAACCACAGATGAGCACAGCACACTTCATCGGCCAGCACGAACTGTTTTCCACCTCCTTGTCTTGTCTTCCTCCTCTCCATTGATCTACCGCCCGTCTTCCTCCCTCACCACGGTCAGCTGAGAAAACGTGAGCTAATCCACAGAAACCCCTTGACAAAAATCCGTGCCATCCTTGGGTAATTGGCTCCAGCACGATGCCCTTGCCACTGAAGGGAGCCTCACACTAGAGCTCTTGCTCATAATTGATGTTGACACTCAACACAGCCTCTTACCGGCATGACACCCACTTTCCCTCCAGAGGAGCGGAACTGGCGGGTGCCGGGCTTGGTCCCTGTGCACCGTGCCCACCTGGATACATCTGTGACCTCTGGATCCCTGGAACGCTGCTTTCAGAGGACAGAAATCATACGAGAGCCCCATATCCACCACCCTGGAGAATGAAAGCTACCAAAGGCAAGATAAAACCACTGCATCAAACTTAACGCGGCGGCTACCTAGCAAAGACCACGGCATGCACACGAAAGCCAGCGTTTGTCTCGTCGGAAAGTCACAGAGCCTCACGATGAGATGTGAGGAAAATGAAGCTCACCGCTTTCCCCTAACAGCATTGTCCTGGACCTTTTCCTCAACACAGGGATCTTCCGTTGGACTTTTGGGGCTTACCTCAAGTATTACTATTTGCTTTCGACATATACGACAAATGAAGAAATTGCATCTGGGTACTCACAGCACAGATCTCAGCCCCTAACATCAGTCGTGGCGGCTGCAGACTGAACGCTACTACTGTAGCGAGGCGCTCTGGTTTCCTGACGAGACGGCGCCCCCTGGTGGCCGCTCGGGAACGCTGCGGGCGCGCGGGCGCCAAGCACGTGATAGGATTTGTTTACTATCAAATTACGCAATGTCAAAACACCTTGGCGAGAACAAAAGCTGACGCTGGGAGGGAGAAGCTCGGGTTCCACGCTCATCCTGCGCCTCTCTGGAGTTTGTAAATGAAAAATGCCACCGCTGTAAGGTGCCTCCGGTGACTATGTAAACTTCCCAGGGAGCGTTTTATCATTTCTCTATTATTATTATTATTATTATTATTATTAATTATTATTGTGTTGTTGCAATGATCATCGCTAATAATATTAAGAGAAAAGTTACCATTTGCAAGAAAACGTATTCGTGGTTTTGCATACCCTACCCCACCTAAATCTCATTATGAGGCTGGGAATGTAGCTCCAATGGGCAGAGAGCTTCCTACATTCCACAAAGCCCGCGGTTCGACCCCCAACACCTAGTCAAAGGGAAATGTTGACACACGCCTGCAATCACTGTACTTGGGATGTGGAGGAAGGAGGAGGAGAAGTTCCGTGTCATCCTCAGCTACAGAGCAAGTTCAAGGCCAGCCTGGGTTACATGAGGCCCTGCCTCAAGCAAACAAACAAACAAAAACAAAAAGGCCCCACGATAGAACTAGGCTTAATCCTCCTTGGTTTATGGGCTAACAACTGAGGTCCGTCTATATGGCATAAGCTGCCCAAATTCAACCAAGAAACACTACAGCTAAGACCTATCTTTTTATATTCATCAACTCTCATAATCCTGATATTGACAAGCAGAAAATAGGGTTAGTTATCCCCAAATTTAGCCTCATCAGAGTGTAAAACCCAGGGCAAATGACAATGACAGTTATAACTAACACTTCAATTTTAATATAGCTAGAATTTTAGCTTTAAGTTAAGGTTAGAAATGCAGTCAGTCGCTTCTCATCTTTAATAACAGTCAAATGACAGTGGACGACAAAAGAAAAAAAAGCCTAAGAAACCAGTTTCTCCCCTTGAGTTTTACCACGTGTCTTGCCAAAGGCCACACACAGCCCTGGCTCAGAGGTTACAGTTTATTAAAGTGGAGACAGATGCATTTACCCAGTGAGGCTTTTGACACGTTCATCCAGGGCCGTCAGCATCACCTCAGTTCCAATTGTCGATGAACCAAGCCCTTGGTACTAAGCCGGTTGCGGTATGAATATCAAATATATATATCAGTAAAAGAAAAACGCCGAGCTGAAAAATTTTTAATGACTTCAAAATGTATCTGCCTGATTCCCAGAAGCTAAATCCTTTTCAGTGTTTATGTAAGATCCTCAAAGGACCAAGAGAAGAGCAAACAGAAAAGAATATTTACTAACCTAACCTAACAGCAATCTCTTGTCAGTTACGTGTTTCACTGTGGCTTCCCCAGCATAAACCCTGTTGTTTTGCTTCTTAAGGATATGGGGAAAATATGTCTTCAGCTCACACTGGACTTGATTTGACCACATAACTGGTCCATGTGACCTGAGCAGAGGCAATGCATCTGGCCTCCATGCCCAGCCCAGCAGCAAACCTCCCTTTTGGGTCTCTGTGCCCTCTCCTGTGCCCTCTCCTCTGCCCTGTGAGTCTCCGGGCAGCCCGTGCTGAAAAGCCCTGTTCAGAGAGCAGAGCTCCCAAACGGAAAGCAGCGGCCCCTGCATCGCCTTTCAGAAGACAAACACGGTAAGCGAGAACGTCCATGTTTGAGTTTGAAAAAGAGAATGACTCTTCTGAATTTGGATTCTAGATAGTCTTGCATTTTATCCTTGGTTACAGCTGAAAAATTATCTCAATGTAGATCTCACCGTTCCTTAGAGAACATGTAGTGAATCTGCTGTAGGTTTAGCCATTTCATGTATTAAAGCATAAGGTTCAGATAGCTAAATATCCCACATATTCACAATAAGCAGATTTCAAACCTGAATCAGGCCTGACCTCTCTAACCCCAAGTGGCAAGCTCTTTGTTCTTCGTTACACTAATGACCCATCCCTTTGGCTCTTCGAAGTAACAGGAGTAGCATGCTCCTTGGTACTTGTCAGATTTGTTATGCTACAGTGACAAGCGACACTCCCAATCTGAATTTTTAAATACTTATTCCACACTTATGTGTGAGCCAGCCTCAGTTCACCAGCACCCACCGAACAAACAGACCCTTGTTTTGATTTTATGAAAACAATTGAAAAAAAAATGGTTAGAACTACATCATACTTAGGAACATTTCTGTTGGGGAGTTCAGCTACTTTTATTGGCCCAGGAAACAAGTGAACTAAATCAAATATCAATGGGCTCAAAAAGCACAATTCTCTTATAGAAGAGGGGAAATGACTGCGAAAAGGAACATGGTTAACAGTGCCTACACTGCTGCACACCAAAACCAGAGTCCTGCCATGTGGTCAAAGACAACTTTACAGGATGTGGACAGGAAAGGCATTTGAGCTGTGTGCTTAGTGAGGGGGAAACAGGGTCGGGTGCCATTGGCAGTCTGTGACACTGCGACAAATTTGAGTGGCATAGATGGCACGCTAGAATCTAGCCGTGTCTTAATAAATTTTTTTCTGTGTCCCTTCAATTTTTGCATAAACATCAAAAAGAGTTTTGTTAAACACAACATTTGGGAAGTGAAATGTTATGAGAAAGTATGACAGAGTTAAGAAAATAATTGTGTAAATGTACCACAATTTCTGCATCCATTCCTCCATTGAGGAACATCCAGGTTGTTTCCAGTTTCTGGCCATTACGAATAAAGTTGCTATGAACATGGTTGAGCAAATGTCCTTGTTGAATGGTGGAGCATCTTTTAGATATATGCTCATGAGTGGTATAGCTGGATCTTGAGGTAGCACTATTCCTAACTGTCTGAGAAAGCACCAGATTGATTTCCAAAGTGGTTGTACAAGTTTACATTCCCACCAGCAATGGAGGAGGGTTCCCCTTTCTCCACATCCTCTCCAGCATGTATTGTCACTTGAGTTTTTTATCTTAGCCATTCTGATTGGTATAAGATGAAATATTAGAGTCGTTTTGATTTCCATTTCCCTGATGAATAAGGATGTTGAGCATTCAAGTGTTTCTCTGCCATTTGATATTCTTCTGTTGAGAATTCTCTGTTTAGTTCTGTACCCCACTTTTTAATTGGATTATTTGGTTTGTTAGTGTTTACTTTCTTGAGTTCTTTACTACTGACTTTCTGTGTAATAATTAATTCTAGGGGAAAATATAATTTATTTTACTGTGTATGTGTATGGTGATGTCTTTATTCTATTTGTATCACTTTTCCGTTTGTATTGGTTTTTTTCTTTTCATGTCAACATTATATAAGTTTCATTATGTCACTTAAGCATACTGTGAAATTAGGAAAATTATTGCTTCAATGCTTATTTGCTAATCTCCTAATTTTTAAGGTTTCAGCAGTTCCTTTATATTATTTTCTTTCTGTGGTCTGTTCTTCCATTTTCTGATATACTGACAGCAGGACTTTGATAAGAATTGTTTGCTATTGCTGCAGAATATTAAGTTTCTGTAGTGCCTCCTGCCCAAAGAAAAAAGAAAAATAATTGTAATTAAATTATGGAAAAGATAACGGAAAAAATATGTTCTCCTTGATCACCGGTGGGGAAGACTTTAAATTAAAAGACAAAAAAAATGAATTGCAACTTGAACAGAAATTAGATTCCTGAAACACTCAAATGGTTGTCTTAACACACACACAAATGTAAATACACACACAGTTATATTTTTTAAACTATTGGTTATGTGATGGCTCAATGTCAGTACATACGGTATATTAGCAAATGCAAAGACCAAGCAAACAAACAAAAGATGTTCTGGGCAATTAGACAACAGAGAAGAGAATAACAACAACTTGACTGAAGTACGTACCTGCTGGTGCCAGGAAAAGGGCATTTGCCATTCATTTCCTTGTCTTACAGTTCTGCTCATCTTTTAAAGGAAATTCCTTATCTAAAATGCGATCAGGGTGTTAATAGCGTTTCTAAATTGGGTGTGTTGAGCCAACGCTTTCATTTCAAATATACTGGGTCATTCCAATTTGATGCTGCCTAATTCTGATAAACTTGTTCCTGTTGTCTTAGAAAACAAATTGGCTTGAACATCTGATTTCTCTGAACTCAAATTGCGTGGGCTGGTCACACTGAATTTTTGATAAACTGATGAATGAATGAATGAATGAATGAATGAATGAATGAAAATTTCTCTATTTCCTATTATTTTCCTAACTTGTTTGATACTTAGGAAATCCCACAGCTTGACTCAGTATCTTAATTTTTTTTTCTTTTGGATAACCAGGACGCTGCATGCATAGTGACACTTCAGAGCAGTAAGAGAACTAAGGATCCACTTCAACAAGAACTAACTCAGTAAAGCAGCCTTCTCAGGAAACGCTGGGATTCAGCAATCATGTGGGCAGCCCCTGCGACTGCTTGCTGGTCTCCCTATCAGACAGAAGCTCCAGTGTGGGCTGTGGCGGTCCCGGGCTCTCGTGTCCAAGCAACAGTTCTTCAAAGGTCACACAAGCCCTTAGCAAAGGACTGTGACAAGATTATGATGGAAGTGATGGACCAGCTGACATCTGAACCCTTGCACAACCAAACGTTACAAGATTCCTCTCTCTCTCTCTCTCTCTCTCTCTCTCTTTCCTCTCTCCTCTCCCTCTCTCTCTCACACATACAGTATAGCTTCAAAAGTGTCCTTGCCAAAGCAAACAAACTAAAAAGCATGCATATCATCAAGCCTTTGTATCTGTTACCACTTCAGGTGAAGAACTCAAGAGAGGAAGATGCTGAATGGCAGTTGGTGGAATCCGAAAATCAGGACAGGGGAAGTTCCGAAAGCAAGTGCTGTGTGTCCTTCAGCAAGCAAAGAGCACTACTGAGCTCTGCTCGGGACCCGGTTCAGACGCCATCCCCAGAGACGCACTTACGAGCTAATCGGGGGAACTGGGGTGCCAAATCGGTGTTTATTGATTAAGAAATGGTGGTCGATTTTGGTGTAGAATGACATTAAAAGCAGTCCTTAATTTTTAGAATACATTCTGTGTTTTGCAGCTGCAATGCAGGCTGTTTGAATTTTGCTTCAGTACCTGATTTAAAAGAGCACAGTTTTAAAACAAGTGACCATTTGCTGGCAATGTTGACGCTAGGCAATCAGTTATTCACACTATTTTCATTAGCCTTTCGTTGTCATCCTTGTTTTGTTGGTATCGGTGTTGTTCCCATGTGAAGAGGGAGAGGAACAGGAAAGATAAAAAGAGAGAGAAGACAAGACAACTCGTAGGAGTTGGTTTTCTCCTTCCACCACGTGGATTCTGGAGCTCAAACTCAGGTCAGCAGGCTCACTCGCCCACTGATCCATCTCAGCTGCCCTGCCCCAGGTTTTTCTAAGCACATTTATTTCACCCTGACTGACACCACACTTCAGTGGGACTCCCAAATCAAAGCCCCTGTTCATATTCCTTATCCGCAGAGGGAAGACAGGGCTGGGTTCCTTTGGCGGGGTGCGAGTCCAGCGGCGTCCCCTGTTGGAGCCTCCGTGTTGAGCTGCTGCTTTCTTATATCAAAAACTCTTAAAGGCTCTATGGCTGCAAACAGGCTTTGGGAAACAAGTGACTCGCATGTCTTAGGGCAGCTAACATGGCATGGCAGACCATTAAAAAAAGAAATCACACTTCCAGTTCCACAGGAAATTGATTGAATCCAGTGTTTTAAAGATCTGAAATGTAGCTGCCAAATTCAGAATTTCTTGAGCGTCAAACATGTTATATAGAAAATGTCATAGACAAGATGAAATTCATACCTCTGCGTGTGCACCCTGGTTTGTGGTGGTGGTGTCAATTCTGCGGAGCGTCAGATGTCTATTTATTCGAAGGCTCAAAGGTTGTTTTGGGAATGGCTCGCATCCAAGAATTGAAACTGAAGGACTCTGATCATGGATCAAAAGAGCAGGAACTCTGTCTAGTCTCTGACCTTGGAGGGCCCTAGGCTGCCATTAACAGATACCTATCTAAGCCTTACATAAAAGAATTACTATCGAATGAAAGGCTTCCTCGTTAAGAACGAGAGTAAGTCATTGTCCCCTTCCTTAGAAGAGTTCAACTAAATGAGTCTGTCAATCACCTGGACAGGGAAACATTCTCTGTGGAATGCTGTCCCAAGATTTTAGAAATAGCATAAAGCCTGTCAAACAGGCAGGATGGTGCAGTGGCCTCTTTGGCCATTGTCCCTTCTCAGTTCTTGAGAGCACTTTACTCTCCTACCTATGTTTACTCTGTGTCGTATATGAATTCTTATGAATTCTTGGTCACAAGGACCAAGGAGCTAAGGGGAGGCCTCAGCAGCAGCTAAGGTAAGATTTACAAACAGGTTGTGGACTTTAATTGCCAATTTAACACGATCTAGAAAGGCTTGGGAGGGAGTTCCAGAGAGAGTTGTTCCCACTAGATTGGCCCAAGGGCATGCTTGTATGAATTGTCCTTCAAGGATCTGGGAAGATCCGGTCCACTGCAAGTGAAACTGTGCCTCGGCTTGCGTCCTAGAGTATATGAGATGGAGAAAGAAAACGGAGTGGTAAGCACACGTGCGCGCATTCTCTCTTGCTGGTGACTGTGGGCGCCATAGCTGCTCCGAGTCCCCAACTTGACTCCCCCTTCCCTGCAGATGATGGACTGTAACCTGGGCTTGTAAGCGAAATAAAGCTTTTCTCCCTTATGTTGCTTTCTGCAGGCATATTTTATTATGACAACAGAAATAAATCTAGGACAGGAGTACTGAAATATTTGGAAAAAAACTGTACTACATTCCATATCATTTTCACACACACTTACACATACTCACCATCACAACACTTTTAGGATTAAAATTCAAGGCCCCTATTATGGTTCCAGAGCAGTGAAAAATTATAAGAGTTGGCAATCTAAAGAAATTTTTACCTATTCTTCGTATATAACTTTGAAAAAGCACTAAGCTTTGGAAATCACCTATAAATTGAATTTACCTCAAAAAAACAAATTTACTTAAAAGACTCACGTTGAGACCGATATTTTCTGGGAAACCTTGGAGTTGACACTTTTCCTGATCACGGAGAAATGATATCTTACGAAAATCTGACAGCAAAGTCAGACATAGATAGGAAGATTTCCACAGTGACAGTCAGTACGCATGTCCTGGCCTTGGCTCGATTTATACGTTATCATAACCACACCATCTAAAGGACATTTCTGAGCCTCGGGTCACTGCACATGTAATGAAGCATTTGTCCTTTCCTCTTCCAAGGTGACTTTATGAAACAAAAACTTTGTAAAAATACAGAATTTGGGGTTTGTTGGCTTTTTTTAAGTTAAAGCAGAAGAATAGATATCCTCCCTGGCAAGAAAAGAGAAAAGAGAGAAAAGAGAAAAGGGAATAAAAGGGAAAAGAGAAAAGAGAGAAAAGGGAAAAGAATGGAAAAGGGAAAAGAAGGGAAAAAGAGGGAAGAAGGAAAAGGAAAGAGGGAAGAGGGAAGAGGGAAAGGAAGGGAAGGAAAGAGAAGGGGAGGGGAGGGAAGGGAAGAAGGAAAAGAAAAAGAAAAGGAAAGGAAAGAAAAGAAAAGAAAAAAGAAAAGAAAATGGCATTTGTTGTTAAAGACTTGTTGAAGAAGCAGCTTGCTACAATGAGACTCGAAATTTGAGGCTAAATTTTTCTAGAAGAGTAAAACTTTTTAAAGAAGAGTGAATTCATCGTGGAGGACCACCTATGTCCAAAAATGTTCAGCAGTAACTGAGTGGGACGCCTGCAGTAAGGCTGACTCCCCAAGGCTCAGGAAGCACCACACCCAGGGAAGAAGAAGGTAGCCACGGGGGGATGGGGAGATGTCAGAACGCTGACTTCCGGGAGCGCAGTTGTATGTGTGGAAGCCGCCGACGCCCGCACGAGATCTGGCCAGTTAAAAACACCAGCCTGGGTGGCAGAGGAGCTACCAAGACCCCACTCTTAGCTGAGCACCTACTGGCAGTTGATGGCTGCTGCTTTTCTCTGGCAAGGTGGCATGATAAGTTGTTCCTGCCGCGGGGATGACTGTTCACTCGGGCACATACGAGCAGAGCAGCACTTCCTGGACTCAGTGGGTCAGAAAACAACAATAAGAAGATCATAAAGTCGGGAGCCCCCCCCCCCCCGAGACTGGATGGGAGAATGGATATAAAGTCAACACAGACTCTATACGGTGTTAGGAATTTCTCAAAGAGTAAGTAGTTATTAAAAATATTTAAAGGAGCTAACTTGTTCCCCTCGTGTAACGGAGAATTAGACTTGGCACTGCTAAAATGTCATCATTTAATTAATTTAGATTTTGTAAATAGAACCAAACTAGGCTGAGGACCTTCGACAGAATATCAGTGTGGAAGGGTATTCGCACGCGGTGGAAACTGGCCTCCGTTGGAATACAGTCCCGTCTGCCATCCTTACCACGGCTCTTTCGCTCCCTGTTCGCATTTGCTTTCATTTGACGTGTTCTGACTGCGCATCAGGTCATGGAGTTGTGTAGGGTTTGAGGCTGGGGACACATCTGAGTGGATGCCTTAATCTGACTTGCGATGTTTTTATTTGTGAGTTTATTACAGGAACAGGATTGTTATTGCCTATCGATTTTTAATAGATGGTGGATTGTATGACGTGGTGATTGTAATGCATGGTGGCTTCCTTTTACTTTGTGCCCCGTGATTTTCCTTCCTACTGCGTATTTAAAATATTTTCTTTCCGAAATCTAGTTCTTTCGTGGAGTTTATTTAATATCTAAGGTGAGGAAGAGATCTGATTGTGTTCTAGCAGCTGCATGGCCAGTTAGGACAGCGTCATTATGAGGTAAACTCAGGTTAGAATTTTTATCTAAATGTGAAAAGGGGGCTGGAGTGTTGCTATCTTTTGTTTCTGTTTTGTTTTCTTTTAAGATTAGTGCTACATTGCTCCCTTAGGAGATCTATGCACTTCTTGAGATTTATTGTACTTGGGGGAAAATATATGAGATGAACTTAATTGATGTCTAAGTTACAGGACAGAATCAGATCTTCTTCATATAGCTCACCCAAATTCATGGATGATTTTTGCCTGTTAGGCATTCAGGAGTGCTTATTCATCACTACAGGAGAACTGTATGTACCCAACTTAGCTAAAAGAATTGAGGACATTTTTAAGTGTAACTGTCCCACACCAATTACATGTGCTGCTCTGTAAGGATGCATTTTGCATATTGTGACAATATGTCTGCCAATTGTGATTACAAGGAGAATTCACCTATGTTTCCTATGGTAAAATTATCTTAAGAAGTGAAGACACAGAATAACCAAGCAAACCCCACTGATCATGCACACAACAGGCCTTGATGACAAAGCAGAATGTACGTGTCATCGGTCACCTGTGTTCTGAGAGAGAGGTTTGTTCTCAAGGGGTGAACTGTGACTGCAGCAGACAATGGTGGAACTTCCCTGACTCCAGTCTTTCCACATCTGGGAAGTTATACTCCTGTTATACAAGGACAGCTGGAGCTGCACCATCCTTACTACTTCCAGGATTTGCCTCAAGGAAGGACACTTGCTCGATTCTGGAGCTGCTTTCACAGTATTTACTAAAGGGACAGCCTACTTGTCTCGGCTGTACTCCATTTTTGTTACTATAACAAAATACTACAGCCTGGAGAATTGATTCAGAATGATGGGAATTCATCCGCTATGGTTCGGAGGCTGAGTTCAAGATCAAAACACTGGCAGGTGCAGTTGTCAGCCGAGGGCTGCTCTCTAATTCCAAGATGGGATCTTGAACCCTGGACCCTTACATGGTGGAAAGGAAAAGGGCAGGGGACCAGGTCCCTCCGACACCCCCTCTACAACGGCCTAAATACCACCGACAAAGCTCTGGTTCCCAGCACAGCTGCACTGGGGGTTACATTTGCAGCACGTGAATTTTAGAGAAACATTTAGGTCCTACTAAGATGCGTGACTGTCAGCCTCCTAAGGCCTTGGGGGTAGTATGGCCAGAAAAAGAACTAGCAGCTTTGCCACTGCTGTGCTGTGGCTTTGTTGTTAAGATGGTGGCGATTTAAAAGCACTGATTAAAAGGAGCCTCTTCTTGATGAAAAGAGAACATTTGTTAAAGCGTTTCTTCCTCCAGGCTCTCGAAAGTAAAAATTGTCAAAATAAAAACTGGCCAAGCACAGGTACCCTACCTCAGCCCATGAAACTCCCTACAGATAATATGTTCTGTCTCTCTTCTGACTCTCTGAGATATGATAGTAAAAGAAAATACATGCTAGGCATAGTGGCGCACGCCTGGAATCCCAGAACTCTGGGAAGCAGAGGCAGGCGATGTGTATGAGTTCAAGGCCAGCCTGGTCTACAAAGTGAGTCCAGGACAGCCAGGGCTATACAGAGAAACCCTGTCTCAAAAATAAATGAATAAATAAATAAATAAATAAATAGGAAAAGAAAATACAGTCAGGAAGCGTCCCCTGCATGCAAAGCAATCCTCTGCACCTTGTGCAACGTCCTGAGAGTTGCAAACCTCCCCAGTCATTTTCCAGAGAAAGAGTAAAACCTGAACCATTAGTACCTTGTTCCGAGACGTACTTCATAAGCCTGACACAGTCTTTGTCCCTCAACGTCGGGAAGCTTCTTGTAGAAGTCTATGCCCTGGGTCAGAGGACAGAGACACAGGGAATACCTGACAGACCAAATGAGATAGCCAGGTGGCCACAGGCCTCTTTACAGACAGAGTTAAAGCAAAGGCCACCTCACCCATCCCGAACATTCGTAGTTCCTCAGGGCAGGCACTGTATTTCATCTGCCTCGGACTTTGTAGTGGTTAATCTTCATGGTCAGGTTGATGGGGTTTGGACTCAGCATGGAAAGACATCTGTGAATGTGGATGTGTCGCTGAGAGGTTTTGTAGATTAGAGTAATCATAGTGACCCACCCTAAGTGTGAGAGGCACCATACTGTGGGCTGGAGAAAAGACTGAATGAAGAGGAGAACAGGAACCCATTGCCTCACACCCTGTGGTCTGGCCCCTCCTCTAATGGACTCAAACTCTGTCCGGAATAGAGCCAAGTTGCTTCTGTTGGGCATTTCTGTCCTGTATTTTGGTGCAGTGGCGGGACGAAGTAACCACTCAGACTTGAAATCCAGATCATCCTCACAAATAAAAACGCAAGAGTGTGGACGAGAAGGAGCGCTGGCCGTGAAGACCACCCAAGAGGCTCCTCATAAGAAGGGCACGGACGATTCCTCCTGTCTGTGCTCACTCCTCTGCTTGTTTGTCAGGAAAGAGCATCACAGAAACACACACTGTGTCTCACCGTGTGGATGTATTCTCTGGCCACAAAACCACCTCCCTGCTGAACTTAGTACTCGTGGGTCTCCTAAAGCGTCCATCAGGGAAGCAGCTGTCTCCGGACCGTCCACACAACAGCAGGAGATGTAGCGCCCTGGGGATCTTTTTCTACTGCATTCCTACATTTTCTGCAGACATCAGACAGTGGCAAGGCTTGTATCAAGGCACAAAATTTAAATAGAATACGAATTCTTCAATTTATGAGAAAACTAAAAACTAGCCAATTATTAGCTACACATCTTTAAATCTCTCCCTAAGCTGCAAACTGTGCAATAAAACTTTCACTCTTCCGAATTCTAGGCATTTGCAACCTATGTGAATGTCATTAAAATTATGAGAGGAATCACTGTGTTGTGAGTAATTACTTTTACTTTTACTGGGGGGCTTGGAGAGGCCTTTAGCAGTAATAGCACAGTCTATTTGATTTTCAGAAGAGCATCTGTTCATAGCTTGGAACATTATCAAAGTACTGACAACACTGTGTGTGCACACATGCATGCACATACAAGAACATGCATGTGCACTGCCAGCTTTGAATACAAATACATGAAACTTTACCTTTTTTGCAAAAATAAGAGCAAGCCCTATGTGCTCTTCACAGCTTGGAAGAAAAGCAATGTAACATAGGCTTCCTACAATGTTTTTTTTTTTTTTCAAATACTGAAATAAGCTATAAAGTGAAGAGGAAAAAATTTTTTAAAGACTTCCTTTACTGACAAGACAAAGTATGAAGTGAAACTTCTTGCTGGCTTGCTCTCCTTGTGCTGTTGCAGAGAAACTGAGCTAAGATCGTGGTTTTCATTTCTGTTGAGAGCTAGACCAATCAAGGCTTTCTCTGAGGCCCTGGGGTAGAGACAAAGGGAACCTGGTTCCATGACCTTGTGCGGGCTTTCCTCCCTGAAGAGAGGAATTATCATTCCCACGACTGCTATACGTTCAGTCTGTCGTGCCCTCGAGACACCAGGTGTCCCCTTGTACAGCACAGCCCGGTTAGCCTCCTGCTCACCCTGCCCCATTGTATGATGGTTTCTGCTGACTTCATCCCTGCTCTACCGGTAAGTGGCAGATGAGGTGCTATACTTAAAAACGTACTTGGCGTCAGACAAAGCTTGCTCAAGACCTCCAGATGCCTGCTTTTATCTTCTTTGCCTTCTGTCATATCTGACTTCCTCATGCCCTGGTCCACTCTCAGGTTCCACATCAGGAATCTATCACTGAGGAATGACCCACTGGTCTACGTCACACTTCCTTACCAATATATTCATAATGGGATTTCATTAATCTGTAAAGAACAGTTTGCAGGAAAATGTTTTACCTGTGGATTATTGTAGTAAGCAAGATAGCCCAGGCTCAGAAAGCCAAAGACCATGTGTTCTCTCCCATAGCTTCTAAATTTTGTGTGTACTTTTGTGTGGGAGTGAGTGTGGATGGAGGACAGGAAACAGAAAGGAGCCCAGGAGAGGAGAAGAGGAAGTTTTAAGGAAACTGGAAAGAGTGATAAATACCATGCCATGTGGACAAGGCAGTGGAACAGGAAAGAGTGATAGATACCATGCCATGTGGACAAGGCAGTGGAACAGGAAATACTGGGCACAGAAGGGTTTAAGCAGGTGGGCTCAGGAAAGAAGGAAAGGGATGGAGAAGGAAGGATCAGCCTATATGACAACTGTGTAAAGAACTCTGTTACTTCACGTGCTAGTTTAAAGCACCATATGCCAAGAGCCCCTGGGCTTACAGCTTGTAACTTTTCAATTTATAATTTTCAATCTAACTGTTGATTTTCCACTCCACTGGAAGCCATATACATTCAGGAGAAACCAAATCCCGCCTTCTAGGTTTTGCTCTTTTCCTTTGCTCATGACGTATAACACGCTACTGTCTCAGGCTGCTGGGCGGGAGTTGGGAGCCTCAGCGTCCGGCCAACCCCGTGCTCACAGTTATGAGGGAAAGACCTCGTACTGCCCAGAGCGCTATGTCACTCAGCTGCGATGCTTGCTAGGTCAGGTGGATTAAATGCATCTATGACTTACTGTGTTTTCTCCTTACAGAGGGTTGTCTGGGTTGTCTGGGTGATGGGGCATCTTTATACGGAGAGACTAAAGGGCTTCCCCTGAAATTAAAACCTCCTTAGTGGTTCTGCTGGGGGCGAGTCCCTCCTACGCTTTCATCTTACAGTGTTTCGCACCTGTATGTCTTCGCCTGTCACTTCAGCTCATCTTCTGAACAGCAGCCAGCCCTGGCCTTAAAATTAACCCATTTGAATTTAACTTTGCTTATCCTGGAACACAGAACAAATTATAACTTTCCGCTCATCTCCGAAACCCTTGATTCTGCCACGCAAGCGTCTCCTCTCTCCCCACGCTTTGGGTGATCTATGGCGTGCGGTGCGGAGGACTAGTTTCCTTAGAATACTGGAAACAGACTGAGCTATGACCGCAACTCTCAGAGCGTGACTGCGAGGCAAGGGGCTGCGTTTAGATAATGTAAGTAGAACACCGCTCAGGACTGCTGCTGCTTTCTCTGTGGCTTGAGGGCAAGAATATTAGGATGCAGTTAGAACTGACGCTGACCTGGAGAAGTGGCAGCTATAGGTCCTCTAAGATCCGTGACCTCGCTGGCCCTGGGTCGTCTCAGGTTTCCAGCACAGGCGTGATTGCCTTCCTGTGGAGTGGGCCTTAAATCCAACTAGAAAGCTGCCGGCCTCCACCGAGACATGAGTGCAGCGCTACAGACAGAGGCCCCCACTTGAACACATACAAAGTGGAGCAAGCCTTCGTTCCCTGGCAGTTGTTTGGAAAGTTAAAACTAATTGCATCACGAAGGCCAGGCATCTTCTTAATTAGAGCAGACCAAGGCACTCAAGAGCGACACAATTCTTCCTCTCTCTCTGCTTGTTTCTATGGCACAGTTGCTGCAGTGGTATTTTGATGGCTTGTAGAGCTTTCGGGTTTAACTCTGGTTCTCTGAGAAAGGGTCTTCACCGTGTAACGGACACTTGCTTGAACTCATGTTCCTCGTGCCTGTCTCCCAAGCTGCGGGATTGCAGGTGTGTGCCACTGTATCAGTTACCTTTCTTGTCACCTGGGACCGAATATCTGACAAAGCGAGTTACAGAGGAAGGATTTACTTTGGACCTCGTTTGAGTCCATTGTCCACCATGGGGAGAAAAGCAGTGTGAAATCCTTGTCTGTGAGGTGTGTGGCTGGGACTACTCACGCCCTGACCTACCAGAGAGCAGCCGGTTTTCTTGCTTTGCCCTTTGTATTCATCCCAACACGCTAGCCCATCCGATAATGCACCCTCATTTCGGCTAAATTCACCCTTTTCCTCTCTAGAAATCACCTCACGGAGGCCAGAAGGAAGTCTCTGAGACGATTCTATGTCAGTTAAACTTATAATGAAGATGAATAATTACATGCCCACCCCTTGTCAACTTGACACCAGAACATGTGACTTTTAAACCATGGCATTTCAAGTCTAGCCTCTAAAGTTCACCTTAGAGCAAAGTACTTTCGGTCCATCTTTAAGAGTCTATAATCTTTTTGTTGAGGGAAAAAAAAAAAAAAAAACAAAACTATTTCTATCTATTTAGTCACTTTACAGCATGATCGCACTCACCTCCCTCCTTTCGCCCAGTCCGACCCTCACACCCTCCTCCATTTTTTTCCTCCCACGGGTACCAACCCACCCTGGCACATCAAGTTGCAGCAGGACTAGGTGCATCCTCTCCCAGACAAGGCAGTCCAACTAGGGGAAAGGGATCCAGAGGCAGGCAACAGAGTCAGAGCCCTTACTCCCATTGTTAGGGCACCCACATGAAGAACAAGCTGCACATCTGCTACATATGTGTAGGGGGTCTAGGTCCAGCCCACCCATACTCTTTGGTTGGTGGTTCAGTCTCTGTGAGTCCCCATGGGCCCAGGTTAGTTCATTATGTCAGTCTTCTTGTGGTGTCCTTGACCCCTCTGGCTCCTTTCAGTCCTGCCTCCCATTTTCAACAAGACTCTGCGAATTCAGCCTATTCTCTGGCTGTGGGTCTCTGCATCTGTTTCTGTCAGCTGCTGGATGAAGCTTCTCAGAAGACAGCCATGCTAATCTCCTGCTATAGGCAGAGCAAAGGATCATTACTACTGCCAGGGCTTGGCTCTCTCCCTCGAGGTGGATCTCAAGTTGGGCCAGTCATTGGTTGGCCATTTCCTCAATCTCTGCTCCATCTCTATCCCTTCACTTCTTGTAAGTAGGACAAATTTTGCACAGAGGGTTTTATGGGTGGGTTGTCCCCCTCCTGCCACTGGAAGTCCCACCTGTCTACTTCAGGCTCCATATGCCCCCAGTGCTAGGAGTCTCAGCTAGGGTGACACCATAGACTCCCTGGAGCCTTCCCCATTCCAGAGATCACACACACACACACACACACACACACAGAGAGAGAGAGAGAGAGAGAGAGAGAGAGAGAGAGAGAGAGAAATTTCCCATACTCTAAACAGATAAAACATTAGAACCTGTCAAGACCATAGGGAGTGCATAAAGCCCTGAGACTAATCAGAATCCCCCAAGGACAATCTATAGATTACTGTCTGTAAGGGCTGAAAAACATAAACTCCAACATTTAGAGATGAGCTAAGAAAATGGAGCCGCCAAACAGAAGAGTAATGAGAAACTGAATTGAGGACACAAGCCAAGAGCAGGGCAGGAGGAAAGGCAGCATCTTAGCTAAGGATAGAAGCAGGTGGTTGAAGAACGGGTCATTTCTTGTGAAATGCAGCTCTTGTCTCTGAAACAGAAAATCAAGCCATCAACTAAAGTAAGAGCAAGTGGCCGGAGGAGAGAGGAAACAGTGTCAAGTGATCGTCCCAGAAATGAAAACTCAAACTGGGAAAAAGTAACATCAGGATTTTCTCAGCGTTGGCTGCTATGGAGCTGTGGGGTCACTGAAGCAGAGTGGCTGGCCTGAGTATGTATGACTGTCACCCAGAAGACATCCTACAGCAGTCGGCTTTTCTCCTGGTAAATCCCGAATGACCTCGAGGGACAGGTTCTAAAACATGTGCTTTCTCTAGGTTACATCCAGTATACTCCATTTGCCATTAATCCCCTGTAATTCGCGCCTTTACTTTCTCAGATACAAAAGTAAATATTGGAAACTTGCTGCTAAGGCCAAGTGTAGGCACACAGCTGTGATGCCAAACCCTGAGAGGATAGGAGGTTAAAACTTCAAGACAAACTCTGCCTCCTTTAAACAAAACAAAAGCACAACTTTAAAACTTTTTATACTTTTCAATAGGAAGAAGACAAAGAAAATACAGGAATGGATAACATAAATAAAAAGAACTAGACAGGAAAAGATACTGTGTAGATATTTAGAATAAGAAAATAATTTCCCATAAGGAGAAACTAAACTGTTAATTCTGTGTGCTTCCGGTGATATGTGAAAGTGGCATGAAAACTAGTTTTCCAAATATAAAGGTCACTCATTCCAATGGTTGAATATACTGCTTTTTCCAATTATCAGAGCAATGCATGTGGAAAATAAGAAATAATAGGTTTTATTACAGAATTGTTATAACATATTACATAAAAATCAAGAAAAAATCACTTAGGGAAGTCAATAAATAGGACACAGTGAAATTAATATTAAGCTTGTGTTACTATCTGCCCTTTTTTTTTAATTTGGAAATTAGAAAATGAGTTATACAGATGGTTTATTTTCCAGGGATGGTTTTACTCAACAAGTAATTAAATTTCCAGTGATACATGCTCACTTAAATGTTGTTTATTTTTTCCCTCATTCCCTCCTTTTCTCTGTCTTCCCCACCCTCCCTCCCTTATTCCTCTGATAAGGGGAGCTCCCAAACCACCCCAACTCATCAAGTCCCATCAGGAGGGAGTACATCCTCTTCCGCTGTGGCCTGGTAAGACAGCCCAGCCAGGGGAAAGTGATCAAAACATGTCACAGACAATCCCCACTCCCCTTTCTAGGGAACCCACATGAAGCAGGACAGGAGCCTATCACAGATGGCCTCTGAAAGACTCTACTGATCAAGGTATTGAAGCAGAGGCTTAGTCTCATAGCCAAACTTTGGCCAGAGGGCATAGAATTTTATGAAAGAAGAGGGGATATAGAAAGACCTGGAGGGGACAGGAGCTCCAAAAGAAGACCAATAGAGCCAAAAATCCTGAGCCCTGGGGTCCCTGCAGAGACTGATACTCCAACCAAGGACAATGCATGGAAAGGACCTAAAAACCCGGCTCAGGTGTACCCCATAGACTCAGTCTCCAGGTGGGATCTCTAGTAAGGAGAGCAGGTGCTTTCTCTGGCATGAACTCAGTGGCTGGCTCTCTGATCACCTCCCCCTGTGAGGTGCAGCCTTGCCAGCCCACAGAGGAAGACAATGCAACCCAGTCCTGATGAGACCTGATAGGCTAGGGTCAAATAGAAGGGGAAGAGGACTTCCCCTATTAGTGGACTACGGGAGGGGTATAGGGGTATAGGGGAAGAGGAGAGAGGGAAGGTGAGATTGGGAGGAGACAAGGGATGGGGCCACAGTCAGGATACAAATTGAATAAATTGTAATAAATGATAATAAAACAAAAAAAAGAAATCTCTGTTTAGCTCTGTACTCCTTTTTTTTAATTGGATTATTTTGTTTGTTGGTGTTTAATTCCTTGAATTCTTTATATATTTTGGATATTAGCCTTTTGTCATATGTAGGGTTGGTGACGATCTTTCCCCAATCTGTAGACTGCCATTTCATTCTATTGACAGTGTCCTTTGTCTTACAGAAGGTTTTCAGTTTCAATATGTCCCATTTATTAGTTGTTGATCGTAGAGCCTGAGCTGTTGGTGTTCTGTTCAGGAAGTTGTCTCCTGTGCCAATGAGTTCAAGGTTCTTTCCCACTTTCTCTTCTAATCGACTTAGTGTCTCTGGTTTTATATTGAGGTCTTTGATTCACTTGGACATTAGTTTTGTGCAGGGTGATAAATATGGATCTATTTGATTTTTTTTTCTACGTGTAGACAACCAGTTAGACCAGCACCATTTGTTGAAGATTCTTTCATTTTTTTCGTTGTATGGTTTTGGCTTCTATGTCAGAAATTAAATGTCTGTAGGTATGTGGGTTTGTTTCTGGGTCTTTGATTCAATTCCTTTGATCCACCAGTTTGTTTCTATGCCAGTACTGTGCAGTTTTTAATACTGTTCTCTATATAGTACAGCTTGAGATCAGAAATGGAGATCCCTCCAGAAGATCCTTTATTGCACGGGATTGTTTTAGCTATTCTGGGTTGTTGGGTTTTTTTTTTCCATATGAAGTTGAGAATTGTTCTTTCAAGGTCTGTAAAGAATTGTGTTGGTACCCTGCCTACAAGATGTGCAGGGATAAAGCTAGAGCAGGTAGAGCAGAGATTGACGGAATGCCCAATCAATGCCTGACCCAGCCAAAGACCCACCCTATGGTGGGTCAGTATCCCTGACACTATGAATGATACTCTGCTAAGTTTTCAGAAAGGAACCTGACAGAGTTGTCCTCTGAAAGGTTCTACCCAACAGTACCTCAAAACATATGCCGAAACTCACAACCAAGCATTGGGCAATATGTAGGGAGTCTTGTGGAGAAGTGGGAAAAGAGAAAAGATCCTGGAGATGACAGGAGCTCCACAAGAAGACCATGAGAGCCAGCTAACCAGGCCCCAGAGGGGCTTGCTGAGACTGAAGCACCAAGCAAGGACTATGGTTGGATCTAGTCTAACCATGGTTGGACGATGAACTAGACCTAAGCCCCCTACAAAGATGTAGCAGATGAGCAGCTTAAGCTTCATGTGGGCCCTCTAGTAAGAGGAGTGGGGACTGCATCAGACACACTTGCCAGCCTTTTGATCACTTCTGCCTGGGTGGGCTGCCTTGCCAAGCCATGGGGGAAGAGGACATGCTCAGTCCTGACGCAATTTGATGATATAGGGTGGCTGGAAAAGGGAGCTCTCCTTTTCTGAAAAAGGAGAGGGGAGAGAAAAGGAGGGGACACTGAGAAGGGAGGAGGGATCAGTCTATGACAAAGATGTAAAGTGAATAAAAAATGAATAAATTAAAAAAGAAAAATGTGTTGGTATTTTGATGGAAATTGCATTGAATCTGTAAATCATTTTTGGTAAGATGGCCATTTTTACAATAATCAGGGTGGATGTTGTTTTGGAGGTGTTCTTGAATTCAGTTTGCAAGAATTTTGTTTAGTATTTTTGCATCAATGTTCACAAAAGAAATTGGTCTGAAATTTTCTTTCTTTGTTGAGTCTTTGTGTCGTTTAAGTAATAGAGTGACTGCAGTCTCAAAATAAGTTTGGCAATGTTTATTCTGTTTCTATTTTGTGGACTTTCTGTTTCTATTTTAGTTTCAGGAGTATTTATATTAGCTCTTCTTTGGAAGTCTGGTAGAATTCTGTGCTGAAACCATCTGGCCCTGGGATTTTTTTTGGATGGGAGACTTTTAATGACTGCTTTTATTTCCTTAGAGGTTATAGGACTATTTAACTTGTTTACCTGATCTTGATTTAACTTTGGTAAGTGCAATCCATCAAGAAAATTGTCCATTTCATTTAGATTTTCCAGTTTTGTAGAGTACAGGTTTTTTAAGTAAGACCTAATGATTCTTTGGATTTCCTCAGTATCTGTTGTTATGTCCCCCTTTTTGTTTCTGATTTTGTTGATTTGAATATTGTCTCTCTGCCTTTCCGTTAGTTTGGCTAAGGGTTTGGCTATCATGTTGATTTTCTCAAAGAACCAGTTCTTGGTCTTGTTTATTGTTTGTATTGTTCACTTTGTTTCTAATTTATTGATTTCAGCCCTGAGTTTATTTCCTGCAGTCTACTCCTCTTGGGTGTGTTTGATTCTTTTTTTTTTTCCTCTTAGCACTGCTTTCATTGTGTGCCATAAGTTTGGGTATGTCATGCCTTCATTTTCATTGAAGTTTAGGAAGTCTTTAATTTCTTTCTTTCTTTCTTTCCTGATCCAGTGGTCATTGAGTAAGGAGTTAAGTTTCCATGAGTGTGTAGGCTTTTTGTTATTTCTGTTGCCATTGAAGTCCAGCTTTAATCCATGGTGATCTGATAAAGTACAACGAGCTAATTCAATTTTCTTGTGTCAGTTGAGGTTTGCCTTGACTATATGCTTGCCTTTGGAGAAGGCTCCCTGAGGTGCTGAGAATAGATATATTCTTTTGTGTTTGGGTGAAAAGTTCTGTGGATATCTACTGGGTTCATTTGATTCATGACATCTGTTAGTTTCATTACTTCTCTATCCCACTACTGATGTGTGGGGGTCAATGTGTGATTTCAGCTTTAATAGTATTTCTTTTACAATTGTGGGTGTCCTTTTACTTGGGGCATATATGTTGTTATGTTGATGGAAATTGTATTGAATCTGTAAATCATTTTCGGTAAGATGGCCATTTTTACAATGATCAGGGTGGATGTTGTTTTGGAGGTGTTCTTGAATTCAGTTTGCAAGAATTTTGTTTAGTATTTTTGCATCATTGTTAACAATGTTAGATCTGAGATGTCATCCCGGTGGAATTTTCCTTTGGTGAGTATAAAGTGTCTTTCCCCATCTCTTTTGATTAATTTTGGTTGAAAGCCTATTTTATTAGATATTAGGATGGCTACTCCAGCTTGCTTCTTGGGTCTGTTTGCTTGAAAAAAAACATTTTCCGGCCCTTTACTCTGAGGTAATGTCTATCTTTGTTGCTGAAGTGTGTTTCTTGTATGCAGCAGAATGTTAGGTCCTGTTCATGCATCCATTCTGTTAGTCTGTGTCTTTTTATTGGAGAGTTGAGTCCATTGACTTTGAGAGATGTTAATGACCAATGATTTTTAACTCCTTTTATTATGATGTTGCTGGTGGTAATGTGTTTGTGTGCTTGTCTTCTTTTGGTTTTGCTGTAGTGAAGTTAAATTGCAGTGAACCCAACTCAGGATCCTTGCGGGTGAGGGTAAGAAAGCATGGAGTCAACCTGACACAGGACTCAGGTTAAGAGGCGAAAGCAGACTCTTCATTGCAGAAATGAGGCAGACCTTTCTAGCCCCCTCCCTGTGTCCCATTGGCTCCCCAGCTGCTCGGTATGGCTGTAGCTCTCCTTCATTAGCTTGTGCTCTATCACCCAACATGCTGTCATTGATCTCTGGCAGGCATCAGGTTGGCCCGAGCACCAAGTCTTAACCACACATGCATGTGTTGCTTAGTAGCAGGTCTTGCTCCTCCTGCAAAGTTATTTATATCCTATGGGGGGTGTATTTAACCACCATGGGTTGGAGTTTTCCTTATACTATCTTCTGTAAGGCTGGGTTTATGCATAGATATTGTTTAAAGTTGGTTCTGTCATAGAATATCTCGCACTCTCCATCTATGGTGATTGAAAGCTTTGCTGGGTATAGTAGTTTGGGCTGACATCTGTGGTCTGTGTGACATGTGCCTAGGCCCTTCTGGCTTTTCTATTGAGAAGTCAGGTATGATTCTGATAGGTCTGCCTTTATATGTTACTTGGCCTTTTTCCCTTGCAGCTTTTAATATTTTTTCTTTGTTCTGTACATTTAGTGTTTTGATTATTATGTGGCAGGAGGATTTTCTTTTCTGGTCTAATCTGTTTGGTGTTCTATAAGCTTCTTGTATGTTTATAAGCATCTCTTTCCTTTAGATTGGGGAAATTTCATCTATTATTTTCTTGAAAATACTTTCTGGTCCTTGGAGCCAAGAATCTTTTCTTTCTTCTATTTTTATGTTTTGTCTTTTCATGCTGCCCTTGATTTCTTGCATGTTTTGTGTCAGTAATTTTTTTTCAATTTAGTATTTTCTTTGAGAGATGTAGCTATTTCTTCAATTGCATCTTCTATGGCTGAGATTGTCTCCACAGTCTCTTTTATTCTATTGGTGATGCTTACCTCTGTGGTCTTCTGGATGGCAGGAGCAGCTGGAAGGTCTGGGGTGTTACCATGCATGTCTGACAGCGGGGATCCTCTCTTCTCTCCTGGGAAACACTCGGGCACTGGCATCCCAGATTTCCCAGCACAGCAGCCTGCTCACCCCATATACGCTCATTCCTAGTGCGCAGACTCCACTGGGCTCTGCCATCTTGGAATGGGACCCACTGAAATGTTCTTAAAATAGAAAAAGTCATCATCTGTCCTGGACATCATCTGGAATCATAACCTCAATAATCATAATCAAAATGACCCTCACTTCCTGCTACAAACTGCCTGTGTCATGCATTGCTCCTGGAATTTAGAACAGGCTGATGCACCTTGAGCTTAATTCCTCTACAAGTTGTCCAAAAGCCCTGATACATTAAATATAGGCAACCAGAATGGGCACAGCAGAGTATCACAAATACTTAACTTCTCACGTAAGGACTATCAAGGGACAGTTTTTGAAAGTGTATGATGATAAATAGTAGAAGAAATATGGTTCCCTCAGGGCATGAAACTAAATATGCCTCTCATAATCCAAGCTCACTCAGGCAATATCCTATTTCAGCAAGTAGGTGGGTATGCATTTGTAAAACAAACTGGAGCACATTCCTTATTTAAGTTAAATTCAGGGAGTCATGCTCATCTAAAGGGAACACATAAAGCCCATGTGCATGAGAAACTGTGGCTACAGAGGTTATTTTCTTAATCATCTAAATGGATTGGCTAGTGAGTCACCCTCACTGCTGGGTTAAAAAAAAAAAAAAAGACTGAGTAATAATGGCTATGAACTGATAGTTGCAAGAGCAGAATTTCACTCAAGCTGGGGGAAGGGGGGAATGGATAGTAGTTACCATTAGCATCCTTAATATATCTTGTCAGGCCTCCTGTGACTGAAGAATTGAGTTTTAAAAAGCCAGTCACCAGGGCAGGTTCTGTCATCCTACGGACATACAATCACTAACCTTTCCTCTTTCTCCCTTTTCTTCCTGAAGCTGCATATGACCAACAAGGCCCCAGATTCTAAGTTTGCAGCAGTGTGCTGTCCACTGTCTACTACTGTTTATTTCAGTCAAGCTCACAGTATCCCAACTCTGAATGCGTCATACATCCACCGCCATGGTTCAGCCATGTCATGGGAAGTGACATAACTTTAGAAGTAGGCTGTATAGAGACTTGCCTCCTGGGATTAGAAGGCATCAACATTTCCAAGGACGGGCAGGGAAGGGAGCCATGGCTTTGCTACCACAAAGGCTTTCATCCTGCATTGCTGCACACTGAGCCACTCTTTTGCCCTTGGACAGCTCCCATCATAGCATTTGTCAATAATTGGCCCTGGGATGGACACACAGTGGTAGCAATCGATCGTCTTAGGGCAAGTTAGTAATTTAAAAAAAAACCAAAACAAAACCCTCCATCCTATGCATGTTGATAAGGATGTGTATGATCAGAAAAGTCTCTTCCAGTTCTTGTTACAGGTACAATATTCTTTCTACCTGTTTTAAAGTCATCTTAATGGTAAAACAAATATTCCAACATTCTCAAATCAGTCTTCTTAAAGGGACAAAGTGAAAGACAAATTTATTTTGCTGTAAGCAAAAGAAACCACGCACAGTTACTGTTACACATGTGCTGAATAAAAACAAATTGATATGCATGGAAAGCAGAGCGGCTTTTCGTATTCTTTGATTCTGACTACTTCTGCTCAGTTTGTCTGTCATTCTGAAGTCTGCATTCTCTTTCAAGTATTAAAACATTTCTCCAAACTTATCCAAGCTTTCACTTTCCTATGTCTCTTGATCTCTCCTGTTCTTGACAATTCAAGATCGAACTCCCTCTGGTTTTCCAGAACTTCACATGGATCCATGAGTTCCTCGGGACACATCATCAGTAACAAAGAACAGCAAATATTGGTATGAATGTTCAGAAAGAGGAACCTTTATCCACTGTTGGGAATCTCAATTAATACAGCCATTTTACAAATTGTTCAGGAGGTTTCTCGAAAAACTAGAAATACCACTAAGAAATAACCCAGATATAACACTCCAGCCACAGCGCAAAGAACTCTGGGCCCTCCTACTTGCACATCCAGGCTCCTTGCAGCCACATTTTCTATAGCTAGGCAATGGAATCAGCCTAGATGTCTACTAGTTGCTGAATGGATAAAGAAAATGAGTTTTACTCAGTTGTAACAAAAATGAAATTATGAAATTTTCAGTAAATGAGTAAAATTGGGGGGAGGAGTTATACTGAGAGAGATATCCCAAACCCAGAAAGACAAACAGCACATGCTCTTTCTCATTTGTACATCCTAGCTTATATGCTTTAGTTTTGTGTGTTAGATTCAGAGTATCTGTGGAGGCCAGGAAATTAAAAAGCAGTCATGAAGAAGAGAGATATGTTAATGGAGAGTAAATAATATAAATAAAATGAAAGTGTGGGAACTACTGGGAACGAAAGGTTGAAACAGGGAGGGTTGGGGGTTGGGGATACAAGGGAGAGGCAATGAGGGAGGACAGATCAAAATAAAGCTGTATGAAAGTGCTACATGGACATTGATGACCTTGCAACTCAGTTTTAAATTATGAAAGAGTGTTTGAAGCAGGTGTCCTGCATGGTTAAATAATCCTGCTTTGGGAGAAAGTACCAGGATGGGTTACTTCCACAGAAATTTTTGGTCAGGGACACTCCAGAGAGCTTAAAATAATATATGACTTTGCCATTCCACTTGGTTGCCTGCAATAGTGAGGTGATAATATCCTATTTTAGTACATTTTAGTATCAAGACAGGAAAACTGAGCTGGTATTAATCTGTAAACCTTGCCTTGCTAGCTGGCTTTCAAAGTGCCACAGATGCCACACTTCTGGGGAAGAAAATATACCGATAGTCTTATCCAATTGGGAGCGTGTTGAACTGTAATACCACTGAGGTAGGCAAGATGGGCCTACCTACACAACGCTGGTACAACTGTGGTGGGGTTAACCAACTGCTCTCTGATTGGATTCCATGCCTGCCCACTCCACGGGAGCAATTTCCTTGCCTGGTACTTCAAACTCAATAATTCATGCGTGCCAAGAAAAATCATAGACACTAGCAGAAGGACATCTGTTGGTTAGCTAAATTGGTATAATGTCAAGAGGTCTAGTAAATATCTATGTTTATAACCACAAACAAATGCTACTCACCACTGTAACTAGAGAGTGTTGAATGGTTGTGAATGTAGAGTCCCATGCTATCTGAGATGCTGAGAAAATGGGATGGTTGAGGGCGCAGCCCTAAAGAAGATGTGGATAGCACTCCCTCTAAGGCTCAGGGACTACTATGGAAGAGGCAGAAAGAATGTAAGAGATGGAACACAGAGAGAAGAGCTAACTGCTTTAACCAAGGGCCAACAGGTATTTCAAACAGCACAAGCCAAACCAAGTAAGTAGACAGTAGGAGTATTATAAACAAGGTTGGAAAGATGGTCCATGGTTAAGCATGGTTAAGCACGTTCTGCTGAGACTTCATTGCTGCTCTTCCAGAGGACCTGGGTTCCCCAGCAACCACATGGTGGCTCACAATCATCTGCTACTCCAGTTAAAAAGGAAATGTTAAAGATAAGTGCCACTGTAGTCATGAACTGATCATGGCAGCTAGCTATGGTTACTTGCACTGAGCCTGAACAGGTATGACCCTATCAACATCTGCTCGCGGGGTTCTACCCTTTCTGGCTGAATTATTGGCTACTAATAGACTCTGGGAGAAGAAAGTTTATTGTCTGAGAGAGAGAGAGAGAGAGAGAGAGAGGACGGTGTTGTATTCAGTTGTATACCATCAGGCTCCAATTGATAGTTATAAACATATAGTCACAAAGACAGCTCTGTTGAAACTAAGTAGACATAAGACAAAATACATAAAGGTGGAAACGAGAGTTATAGAGAAGAGGAAAGTTGACAGAAGTGAGAGGGAGATAAAAGATGGTGTGGGGTGAAAATAATCAGAATGTGCTATACATATATGAAATTGCCAAATAACAAATTTAGTTAATAAACAGGTCTATTGGGTTATTTCTAATTCTATATTTTTGTTTCTAAAAAAATTGAAAGTATTTATTTAGTCACTCCTTCTTGTTATGTTTTTGTTTGTTGGTTTCATCT
>REGO01000056.1:2397515-2431526 GCA_010120015.1 Rhombomys opimus | reverse complement strand
TAGTAGTGTTTCATTTACAAACTTGGGTGCCTTGTGTTTGGTACGTATATGTTAATAATTGCAATGTCTTGGTGGATTTTTCTTTCGATGAGCATGTAGTGTCCTTCCCTACTTCTTCTCATTTATTTGGGTTTGGAGTCTATTTAGTCAGATATTAGAAAGGCCACATCCGCTTGTGTCTTAGGTCCAGTTTTCAGAATATCTTTTTTCTTACCCTTTTACCCTGAGGTGATGTGTATTTAAGCGTGAAGTTGTGTGTCTTGGATGCAGCAGAAGGATGGACCCTGTTTTTTAATCCGTTCTGCTAGTCTGCATCTTTTTATTGAGGAATTGAAACCATTAATGCAGAGAGACAGACAGAGGGGGAGGTGAAGATCTGCAGGTAGCCCACCTGCTTCCCTGGCCAGCTAAGCCGTCTCGTGCTCCTAGCAATATGCCTCCTCCATCGTAGTTGACCATACCCGTAAACAGTGGCTGAATAAGACCTTTCCTTCTTTGCGTTGCTTTTGTCAAACATGTTATAACCACAGTGAGTGTGTTAACTAATTCAGCAAGTGTGACGTCAATGATGACCAACCCTTGGGCTAACTACCATGTAATTAAGGGTACAGGTAAGAGGATTGACTGGCTCATGAATGTCAAAATGTGCACACCCCTTACAATATCCTTACAATATCATACTGATAATAGGCCACATAACTTTCGGGGCGAGTTTATTTTTATCACCACATACTGCTTTGAAGCCAAGTGAGTCAAGATACTAAGGATGTGAGTTTCAACAATACATGTACAGTAAAAAAGAGACCATTAAAAATATGCAAGAGCTACGGAAACGGCTCACGGATTATGAGTGCTTGCTGCCCTTTCAGAGGATTGGAGTTCTCAGTACCTGCATCTGGGAAATTCTACTGTAACTTCAGCTCCAGAGGATCTGATGTCCTCTTCTGGCCTCCCTGGACACACACACACATACACACACACATGCAAATAAATAATAAAATACAAATATTTTCAAAGATAGCTTCTGGCAAAAAAAAAAAAAAAAATGTAATCTCCTGTAGTAGCTTGATGGGGCCAAGTTTCCCGTCCAAATGGGCTGATTTTATAATTCTATTAGAAGTCAGGGTTGGGTTCTATAATCTAAAATTGAAAATTCCCAGCAATCAGTAACTGAAACTCGATCTTTAAGGACTGAGAAGGAAGAGTAAGGGCAGCTACATCAGCACGATACCACATAGCAAGCCAAGTGCTTGACCTAAGAGCCCTGAGGCACTCAGGGTCAGCTACAGTGTATTCCCAGTCACATCTCAAAGGCCTGCAGCTGCTGTGGTTAGCAGAACAAGGGGAGGGGGCGGCAGGGGGGTGAGGAAAGGCTGATTCCCAACAACTACACTGCAACTTCTCCATTTTGTTTATCAATGCTTAATTCCCAAAACACAAGCTTATAAACAGGAGCTTCCCGGCTAGCTACTAAGTATAACCCACATGCAAAACTGTCGGTGAGCCCCTGGGTGTGACTAATTTTAAAATAATTCAGTCCTTCAATGGGTGTGCAGGTGAGCAAGCGGTGCAGCTGCTCTGCCAACTGCTGCTGAGGTTTCGCTGCTCTATGTGGGCTAGAGAACTTCTCCAAGCATTCGCAGGGGGGAGGGAGGAGCACTCTCCCTACCAGCTAAGATGCCCTAATGCAGGTCCTGCACTTATATTGTGCAAATTTCTGAACTTCAGGCTTATATTGTGCAAATTTCCATTGTAGTCGAGAACACTCTCCAAAAGTTTTCCAGTGGCTCTGCGGATTCTTCCTTCTTATTGTGTAACCATGAATGATCCTTGAATCCATCATTGTGCTTAGTCCAAGGATTCTTTCCTTTTGTAGAAGTGTTTGTGGCATTGTGGTTTTCAAAGGTCTGATTGTGTCCTTTGAAAATAACAGCCCTGGGGGCCCAGGTGTTCGCTTCTCCACCCCTCTTGCACGGTCCTACAGTGCCTGCTGCCATTGTCAGTGCTCAGCGGGGACGGCTTATAGTCTCGTCTGGAAGGAAGAAGTGAAGGCATATGGAGTCTGGGGATAAAAAGCCACAAAAGCAGGTTTGTACTGGTTCGCCTTTGAACGTTGTGTTCCTTGGGCAACTGGTATCCAGATGGCATTCTTCTTGGCATCTCTCAGTCTGACTCTCACGGTGTTAATGCTTTCTGAAGACTTCTCATAAATGAATTTCTGAATTGTCCCATAGCAACAAGGTCAACAACATTATCTGGTCCTTTATCCATCTGAGAAACATTCCGAACTGTGGCTCCAGTGAACTGGAGTATGTAAACTGACAGAGAATAAATACGAAGCAAGAACAATGTTTAAGAGGGCTGGTTCGGCGAGCTGTGCCCACTTCTCAGAGCAGAGTCAGTCCTCAGGCAGAGACTCCTCCATCTTCTAGTACCCTATGACCTTCAGATGAAGAACCCCAGGCCTTCAGGATTGTCATAAATTCTTCTGGGGAATTTTCAAGATGTCCTAGTAAGTTTGTCAGCCGTTTGAGCCATCTTGTTGGCCCTGCCCATGTTTTAACCTACCTGCTAAGTATCTGTTCCCTGAGGCATCTTCAAGCAACTCAGATATGCTGCTTGTTAATCAGTGTATAATCTTGGGGAGACTCCTTTAAGATTCTCCTTTATGACCTACATTCTTGAGAACAGACTTGCCATGGGGTGATGGACATTTCCTCTATTCCTGCCCCTGACCTTTGGATATCCACCCCTTTGTGAAAATGTCCATCCATGTCTTTTCGCGTGGTTGTCTGTGCCTCCGGCAGTGCTAAATTATGGGGTTTTGTTTTAACCTGTGTACCTCTGCACCCTCCTCATCCCAAGCGCAGGGTTATTCTAAGCAGGAACCATTCATTATCATCACAGGAAGCCTGTTAGCGTTGACTTAGCAGCATGACCCTTAAAGCGTGCTTTGATTTCGAGGTCTAGCCTCCTTCTCTGGCTGGGTCTTATGCTCTACCATCCAGAATAGGAGATGGATATGAACAGGGGGAGGAAGAAACCAGCTGCTCTGTGCCTTCTCTTCCTTTGTCTAGTGAGTAACAGCCTTTCCTGCCCTCCCTTCATCAGTTCCTGCTAGAAAGAAAACAGTCTATCTGAAACATACACACTAAAAAGTTCACAAATGGGTGTGTCTCCTCTCTTTATTGAAAATAAAGAAGAAAAACCACAACATACATGTCTAAGAAAGTGAGACCATGAAGTGACTCTTTTTTTTTTTTTTTGTTACATACTTTTCTGACAGACATAATTACATGGACACTTTTCTCTGCCGCCACAGGGGCCATGACCTTGAACCATTACCAAGACTGACCCATCATTATGGCCAGTCTTAAAACTAAGACCAGCTCTTCCCACCCTGGCTGTTGGTATTTATTTTCTACCCCAGCCTCTCCTTGCCCTTCAACAGCCTTTTCTTCTTAAGATTTTGAGGAATCAAATATGAATTTTTCCCTGAACTACAGTTTTAGAGTGCCCTTCAGGTTCGTCATGTGGATGAGACAGCCAATTTTCCACTTGACATCATTTTCCAGTCTCAGCCCCTCCCCCACCTTAAGGAGGTTATCTGTTAGAACAACAAACTCTCAGATGTTCTAAAGATAAATCCCTTGAGTAATGCTCCCCTAGCTTCTAAAAGGCAGGTGCACAAGAATTTGGTGTTTTAGGAATAACAGCTCTGCCTCAGAAATCAAACCTGACCGGAGAGCTGTGTGGTCCTCACTTCCCTGCATCAGTTTCTCCATCTGGTCAGACAATGCCTGCATCTTACTGTGGTGCAAACAAATAACACAGGAGAAAGTGTTCACAATAGTGTGTGATCAGTAACAAATTTCCAATAAGTTTTAGTTATGTTCATCACCTCACCAGTTTAGTTTCTAAACTCAAGAAACCTCTGGAATGAGTATGAAACCTGAAAATGTCACAACGGGCACCAGAGAGATGATTCAGAGGTTAAGAGTGTGTACTGTTCTTGCAAAGGATCCAAACTCAGTTTCCAATACCTACATCAGGGCCCCAACCACACGTAATGCCAGTGCCAGATGTGACATCCTCTTCTGGCCTCTTCAGGAACTGCAGTCATATGCACATGCCTTCCCCCAACCCTACCCCAACACATACACACACATACACAGCATTAAAAATAAAATAGGTGTTTAGAATAAGAAAGAATAAATACAACTATAAAGCAACAGCTAGAGAAACTGCGGGTTACATACAAACTCATATAGATTGGACAGCATGCTTCTGAATGGTGGGTGGATCCTCAAGAAATCCAGAAGGAAATAAAAATTTCAGATGAAAATGAAAACATAACAGGCCAAAATTCGTGGGACACAAGTAAAGCAATTTTTAAGTCTTTACATCGTGTTTTTCAAAAATATTTTTAATTAAACTATTATTTCTCCCTCCTGCTCTCCCTCTAGCCCTTCTAAACTCCCTTTCAAATTCACGGGCTCGTATTCTTAATTATTCAATTGTAGAATAATCTCTCACTTTCTTATTATGTCCTCCCATTTGACAATCCTTATTTTCCCAGGTGACTAATGAATTTGCATGTATAATTTGCACAATTTTGTGGATATATATTCAGCCATATGCATACATAAAAAAGAGATTGTAAATCAGCAATGACCCACAACACATTCTTAAAGTATGCAATAAAGTATTTCTTGAAGAAAAAAAAAGAAAGAAAGAAAGTAAGCAGATGTCATGAGGAACCAAATGACACATGGGCAACAGACAATGCCACGAAAGATGATGCACATTTTCAGTCGTCAGGGAAACACAAATTAAACTTCAGTGTGATTCACTACCTACCAGACAGACAGACTGCAAGTGAAAAGTGGCAGTACCGAACTGGCCAGGACATGTTGCCAGGGGGCCTTTCAAATCAAACAGACACTCTAGAAACCAACTAAACATTCAACTCCTCCACAACGTGCCCACTGCTCTCCTCATCGCTGGTGCCAGACACGTGAAATAAACACTCCTGTTTGCAAAAACAGCTCTATACGACGTTCCTCGGCTCCAAGCCAGTCTCCATGCATAACGTTCTTCGATAGGTGGAAGGTTTGTGGGGCTTTTTGTTGCTGTTCAGATTTTCACATTTTAGTGTGTGTGTGGTGTGGTCTGCCTGCATGTTTGTCTAAGCCCCATGCCTGTGCCTGGTGCTCTCAGAGATCACTTGAGGGCACCTGAACCCCCGAATGAAGTGATGGATGGTCACGAACCACAGTGGGGGTGCTAAGGAATGAATCCTGGTCCCTAGTCAGAGCAGCAAGTTCTCTTAAGAGCTGAGCATCTCTCCAGAGCCAGGGGTGAGAGGGCTAATGAATGGTGATACACCTACACCATGTTAGACAACTCAGCACTAAAATGAGGTTAATCAGTGCCTACAGCTTTCACTGGCGGGGGGGGGGAGCCAATTCTAAAAGTCTATATACTGTGACGTCAGCTATAATACAGCATTCTGGGGGAGGTGGAACTAGGGAGACAGAAGTGAATGAGAGAGTTGGGTGGATGGAAACCAGTGGCTGTGTAGATTTATAGGGTAAAAAAAAAAAAAAAAATGACCGGGAGCATGTAGAGATGTTTACAACTCCAGAGTTATTTTGTCTGAGGCTGGAATGGTGGATGCTGTCATTCCACATTCCTCAAAGCCCAAAAAAAGATTCAACGCCAGAAACGAACCTGAATGTGAGTGTGGGCTTTGGGTAATAATGATTGCAATGCAGGTTCACAGATGCACACTAGTCATCCCCTTGGAATGAGGGATGTTGACAGTGAGGCAGGATGACTGGGCAGGAGGGCCAGAATGTATGAGAACTCTCTGCACTGCTCAATTCTGCTGTGAACACAAACTATTCTATAGAGCAATGCCTACTTTTGAAAGTTTTGACCCTGTGTGATTCACTGTGCAAAACTCGGTTGGAAAGACAAAACACAGTAATGAAGTGCAGAGTCTGCGAAAGGAGGTATGGGGGTAGAAGGAGGTTAGCGTGGGTGCCAAACAGCAATGGAGCATTCCTTGGGTTAGAACTCTTCAATTTCATGACTGTAAGATGATAAAACAGAGGCACAGACACAGTGAAAAGTGACGCTGGGCTCTGAGTAGGATCGGACCTCCACACCAGGGTCTATATCCTGACTGACAGCACAAGATTGCTGCTACCCAGGGCAAAGCTGGGCAGAGGACTGAGCAGTCACCGTATCGGTCATCGCAACAACAACTCTGCGTCTCATCCTTACAGGATGTCCTAAAATCCAGCAGTAAGCCTTAAAGCATTTTGAGTTATTTTAGGTGGGGGCATGGGCATTGAATTTCATTCCTATGATTGGGAATGTCTGAGAATCCCAACGTTATTTATGGGAGAGACTGTTTTCCTTTTCTCTTTTAATAATTTCTTTATTTTTATTTTGTGTGCCTTAGTGTTTTGCCTGTGTGCATGTCTGTGAGAGGGTGTCAGATTCTGGAGTGACAGACAGTTGTTGTGAGCTGCCCTGTGGGTGCTGGGAATTGAACCCCGGTCCTCTGGAAGAGCAGTGCTCTTAGCGGCTGGTCCATGTCTTCATCTTGAGACCGTGTTTCATATTGGGTGTTTCTGGTATCTTTGTTGAAGACAAAGGGCTGGAAATGCCTGCATCTATGCCTGGATTGTATTCTTTCCAGTCAATCTACTGATCTGTTTTGATGCTTGCTTTTTCGATGACTGTTGCTTTCTAATACACAGTACGTTGGCATTAGCTTTGTCCCTTCTTGACATTGCTTTGGCTATTTGGAGTCATTTCTTGTCCCATATTAATTTTAGGGGTTCCTTTTCCTATTGAAAGTGTACTTAGAAATTTGGCAGGATTTGCACTGAATCAACAGCTCGGTTTTAATGATGACAAAGAAAAGCTATAGCCTTCTTAATTTTAGTACTTATAGCCTGTGTTGACACAGCAGCCTAGTGCACCAACATTCACAAGGGACTGTTTCTCTCTGAGAACAGAAAGCCTTTTAAGCCTTGAAAATTGCCTGTTGGCCTTGGCAGCTGGGGTGTACCTCACTTTGCCCTAAGAGGCTATGTAGTACTGGTTTCCAAAGAGCCCAGAAGCTAGAGTTGACACAGTGGAACCCTCTAATGTTCCAGAGCTACAAGCCAGCTGACATCACCCAACCATCTGTGGAAACAACCTGCTTAATGAGGTAAAATGGCAAGGTATAGCCCACAGAGGAAATTATGCCATGAAAAATTATATATTAAAGAAGCAGGCAACCACCAACATAAACATCGTGACATAAAGCTGGGTGAAAGAGAACCAGAAAGGGCTACAAAGACAATTTGTTTCTCCTCCTCAGTAAAAATGCTCCATTTTCATTACTGTCGCAGAAATAAAAAGAACTTGCATTTGCTATCTAGAGTTTTAAACCTGTGTGTGTGTGTGTGTGTGTTTCTAGAGAATCTAACTGATCCCATTTAAGAAGAAATACCAGACTGTGAGATGAATAGAAAAGAAATATTAAATAATTTAGAAATGTGAAGGAGACTAAACATTGATGAAAACCCAGGTGTGAATGAAGGGAAAGAAACAAAGTGAAAATGAGGCTACTCAGGATCTTTGGATCATTCTTGCTTTCCTCCATTTCCTTCTGCTGTTCCTTCTCCACCGACACATTTCTACATGTTTTTAATTTTAAGATGCCTCATCCAGCCAGAAATCCTTTTACTCTTACCTGGACGGCTGATTTCTGAGCTTCAGCTGTGTCTACAAATTTTGACAGACTTGAAGGAAGAAAGTGAAGGGCAGAAAAAAAAAATAGAGATGTATTTGCATCTGGGACTCAGAAGCCAGCCTGGCGAGGGACCTATGCAAGGGATAGAAATGACTTGCTCAGCCACCAACCTGAGGCACTGGCAGAGAGAAAGAAGGATGTGCTCTAGAGCCTTGACCTAAGGTCTCACATCGCCATCATTTATATGTAAATGTATGCATGCGTCTACCTATACAAAGAGAAAAGTATATGTGGTATTTCCCCTAACATGGTGCCATTTTTTTTCCTTTTGTTTGCTATCCACACAATCAATAATATCCACAGTAGGAGATACATGCTCTCAGGCCCCTCTTCAGGGAAGGTAGGTGTGGCTGTGTGCTTGCTGTTGAGTGAAGACTCGTCGAAACCCTGTCCTTGCCTTTACATGTCCACCCAAAACATTATCTTCTGGTGGCCACACCTATGGCCATGCCTAGTTGTGGACAGCAAAGGCCGCCAGCAAGATGTCTTCCCAGAGCTAGGCAGAGTTTAGTAGTATCTATTTGTGAGATCCCAAGACCTATCTGGGGATTCCAGAAAGGTGAGAAGAAAAGCGAGTTGTGCTAGAAATCACCGAAGACCAGACAGTGAAAATATTCTCCAAATAGAGATGAAATAACAGGCTTCCAAAAGTGTGTGATTTTTCTGTACTTGAGGGGACTGCCTCTTACTTGTAATGCTCTACAGCTCAGTGGAATGCAGGTTTCATGTACCTTGCTTTTGCTTAGCAAAGTCCTGAATTGAAACAAATTGATTATGGCCTCTTCCCAGATCTACCAGAGTGATGGTTAGTATACACCTTTCTGATCATTATACAGTTAGCAAAATACAGTTTTCCCCTTTGATGGGTATCTGTCTTTGGGTGGGAGGAGGTATGTATGCGTGCAATTATGAATTAGAACTTCAAAGTATAATCGCATGTTGATTGACTGCCAGAGATGAATTAACCATCTAGAGCACCCATCACCTTGCCTCGTACCTGTGAGATTATCTGCAAGACACACTCATGGGAGGGTAGGACCTGGAATCTTTGTATAAAAAAGGCAATCAGCTCATACTTTCAACATCCACTGTGTTCCGTGACTTTACCAAAGCCCCTAATAAATTCCTTCTTCTAAACAGCGACTTCCTTGGCTAGTTTTAGTCATTATTTCCACACCTGGATTGCACTGTTTTAATAACATTCTTTAAGGCCCTTTGTGTTCTATTTCACGCCTCTTGCTTTTGAACTATTACATCCTTGAAGGGTTTCCTTCCACGCACCTTTTCTGGGCTCCAAACTCCGTCCGCACAGTCATATTCACCTTTCCTCCCTTTCTCAAGCGTGAGCGCTGGCCTTGTGCTTTTAGTCTCCACAAGGAGCTGTGACCCAGGCCTTTTATCTGTGTGGCTGTCTTTATTAATGCCTCCTCACTGTCACAGAAGGTTAAGGTCACACAGAATGCTAAGCCAGTTGGTCCTGAGCCCTTTGGCATGCCTTGACAATAAAGTGCAAAAGAGACACATTAGCTTTCCTGGTGAATGTAGTCCTGCTCTCTTTGTTATTTTATAGATTTTTTTTCAGGCGTTGACTTTTTTTTTTTTTTCACCATTTTACTAAACGTCTTCTGTGTGGTTTCTAAGACATTTAACAAATACAATGGCAAATATACTTTCTTTAATTAATAAAAGCAACTGGTGGGGGCAGGGGAATGGCTTCATAGTCAAAGTGCTAGCTGTGAAGGCATGAGGACAGATCCCCAGCATGCACGTAAAAGTTGGGTGCAGCAGCTCCTATCTTTAAAGTCAGCCTGGTGAACAGGTGAGCTCAACTGTCAGCCAGGCAGACTGCAGGATCAGTATGGAGTCCTGCTTCAAAAATAAGGTAGAACACTATTGAGGTAGACACCTCAATCAACCTCTGACCCAGATACACATGCGCACATGCAACTATGCACACACATGAGCATGTATCCACACCCACACGAACATGTACGAACACAAATACACAAATGACAGAAAGTATGTGAAATAAAATAATTATGTTCCCAAAAGACAATGTTCTCCCAGTTAAGGAAATTTACCTAAATATTTTATTTCACCAGAAGACCACAGGTATTAGTTAGGTTTTGATTACTGTGACTGACCAAAAGCAGCTCTGGGTGGAAGGGTTTGTCCTAGCTTACAGTTATAGTCCATCGTGAAAGAACGTTAGGACAGGAGCTCAAGGCAGGATCCTGGATGCGGGAACGGATGCAGAGGCCAAGGAAGAACACTGCTTACTGGCTTGCTCAGTTACCGTTCTTACACAACCCAGGATGGCTTGCCCAGGGGTCACACCACTTACAGTGGGCTGGACCCCACTACCTCAGTCACGAGTGGAGAAAAGCCCCCCACAGACTTGACGACAGGCCCGACTGAAGGGGGATTAACTCCAGCTTGTGTCAAGGTGAAAAAGAAACCAGGACACCACATCCGAGAGCTCTGGGTGGATGGATATGCCACAAAGGAGAGGAAGCCAAGTGAAAGGGTTCCATTTCTAATGGGGAGACCAATCTAAAACTGTCCCTGATGTTGAAAGAGACCCCGAGAAACCTTATCACACATCACAGACCAGCAGAGCCGACTCTTTGTGCACCTTCCTGGGGACGCCTCGGTGAATTGAAAGTCTTTGTGTGGTACATGAGAATAGGAAATGTACAACTAAACAACCTTAAAACCCAGAGGACCTGTCCTGGTCGTCAGCTTCCATTTGGGGTTATCTGATCACCTTCGTTTTGGTTTCCTTTTTATTTTACTGTCCAGTGGATCTGATCCTGAAAGGTAAGCAGAAGCCGAAGAGCTCCTTTCAGAGACAGTGCTTGTCTTAGCTTCTTTTCCTGCTGAGACAAAATCCTCCAAAAACTCAACTAAAGAAGGAAAGAGGATTCTTCAGCTTGTGGTTCCAGAGTGATACAGCCTACGCTGGTGGGCTAGAGGAAGACTAGGAAGCTGATTGATCACACCACATGCATACCTAGGAAGTGGATCGGGCCATGCCCAGCAACTACTTCCTCCAGCCAATTGTCCCTCTTACAGTTTCTACCAAGCCTCTCCTCCAGTGAGCTCATAGGAAACACCTCACACTCAAATCACAGCACATGCTAGAGTGAAGCTGGGATCCATGATTTCACCAACACGTGGGTTGTGGATTCTCAAAAAAGTGCAACTTACATCGTTTTACATAAAAGACTGAGTCAACATCTCTGGACCCTGCCGACCACGGGAGTCCTGAAACCAATTTCCACAGACACTGAGCGGCCACTGTACCGACTGCCAGTGTGATGCCAGTGTGAAGAGAACTGAGTGGCTCAGAAGCTGAGGCAGCCGTGTATTACTTGCAAGGGGTTTGTGGTGAGATTATCTGGGGGGAAGGTTAGGCAAGGGGGCAATGAGGCACTTGTGACTGAATCTTAGATGGTTTTAACGGAAGGTCATTATACAGGTGGCTCTCTGAGCCACCTTCCAGCTTATATAAGCTTATGTAGTGGAAGTTTGGTTTCTTTAAAAACTCGGTTATGCAATTGGTTTCCCAAAGTGAGGGGAACAAGGACTATTTCTAACAGGAACTCAATGAAGATACCTGATAAAACAGGATCAGATGAATGGGGGGGAGGTCCCCCTCTATCAGTGGACTTGGAAAGGGGCACAGTGGTGATGAGGGAGGGAGGGAGGGACTGGGAGGGAATGAGGGTTCGGGGCACGGCTGGGATACAGAATTAATAAAATGTAACTGATAAAAATAAAATAAAATAAAAGAGAAAAAAAAAACTCGGTTATGTTACATAAATATGTTTTTGTTTTAATCCCAGGTGTGGGATATGGAACTGCCTTAGTTTGTCCACAGCTGATAATTGCCTTATGCAGGGGCGTGGTTTTTGCCAACTAGTAACAGCTTCATGTAACTCAGAGAGGGGTGTGGTCTTTGCCAGATGCAGAGAGTGGAATTCTGAGGATTCTGAGAGGGTATTAATACTAGAGCCCGGAGAGGGTTTTAGAGGAGATGGACTGCTTATTCATTCCACTGCTGCCATTTGCTGTTTGCTATTTCTGGACTGCTAAATATCCTGATGACCGAGATTGGTATTTTCCCAAAGAACCTGACAGCCCTTACCAGCCAGAACTAAGTCTAAAGAGGTCTATGTCTCCATTCCCTTCTAACCTTTTCTCTCCTACCTAGGGTTGGGGGGTTGAAAGGGAGGTAGAAGCTTAAGAAACCCAAAATAAAATAGAGTTAAAAACCAGCACCGACGAATTTACATGCAGACATTTTAAAGTTAACATTTAGAATGTTTAGCTTTAACTAAACATTTAACTAAATCTCTTGACTTTCCCTCCAGCGATTAGCAACCCGAGCATCAGAAGACTTGAGGGTCTAAGTCAGAGGGTGACAAACATCCATCCATGGTGTCTGTAAAATGTCTTCTTTATAAACTAGTAGGACACCAAGGGTGGTGAGGCATTCCTTAATCTTTGTCCCCAGGTCCATTCAGGACATGTCAATCTTTTCTTATAGAAGAATCTGGGCCAAGGACATGAAGCAAGAAAAGCACTATAAAACACTTCTTATTTAAGAGGCAGTGTGGCTGAACTGTCTGTTATATGCAGACTATTAAACTCTGTTTGGTCTCATTTCTCTGAGGAATCAACCCTGGGTGTGATCCAGGCATGTTTCTCATGACTCTGAGTCCTTCTCATTTTCTGAAGTTAAAAAGAAGTTCCAGAATGACCTTATGGAAGAAGAAGGAGGAGAAAGAAGAAGAAAAAAGATGAAGAAAAAGAACTGGGCTGGCAGGGCACTCAACTTGTGTCTCTGCCACGGGAGCAAGCTTAGCTGAAGTTGCCTGTGTGGGTGCTTTGTAACATTCAGTGAGCTCTGTCTGAGACTTCTTTTAGGAAATAATAATAATTAGTAACAATAATAATGATAATAACAATGCCTATTTTCTGAAATCTGAGACAGTTAAATCTGATGGCATATTGCTCATGCTTGTAGTTATATTCACATTCCTGAGACTTTTTAATTTTAGACAGTATCTCATGTGGCTCAGGCTGGTCTCACACCCACTGCAGAGATCTGCCTCCACCTCCCGAGAGCTGGAATTACAGAAATGACGGTTATATGCAGTCCGTGCTGTGCTGAGGCCTGGCTACAGGGCATGGTGCATTCTGGGCAAATGCCCCATCAACTGGGGTTCATCTCCAGCTCCCCAAAAGCATTTTTAGATGGAACATGGGTACTATTTCTCTGGTATACTGAAAGTCTACTAATAAGGATGGGAGGGGCTGGGGCTGGAGCCATGGCTCAGCAGTTGAGAACTTGTTACTTTTCCAGGGGACCCAACTTCCATTCCCAGCATCCACGTGGTCGCTCACAACCCTCTGTAACTCCAGTTCTACAGAATCCAACATGCTGTTCCAGCCTCCTCAGACTCCAGGCACACACGTGGCACACAGACATGTGTGCAGGAAAAACGCACAAAAAATAATAAAATAAAGAATATTAAATACGAGGAAAGCACAAGATCTTTTCAGCCAGTTGTCCTCACCTATTTGGCACCTATTCGCTGACATAAAAGATAATCATGGGGGTTGGGGATTTAGCTCAGTGGTAGAGCTCTTGCCTAGCAAGCGCAAGGCCCTGGGTTCGGTCCTCAGCTCTGGAAAAAAAAAAAAAAAAGACAGAAATAAAGGAAAGTTTAGAAACGGGCTGGAGAGATGGCTCAGAGGTTAAGAGCACTGTCTGTTCTTCCAAAGGTCCTGAGTTCAATTCCCAGCAACCACATGGTGGCTCACAACCATCTATAATGAAATCTGGTGCCCTCTTCTGTTGTATAGGCAGAATGCTGTATAAATAATAAATAAATAAATCTTTAAAAAAAAAAGATAATCATGAATGGAGACTATGTGGTATTTATTGAGTATACTTGAAAACATACTTGTGAGATTTTTTTATTTGACCAACTATCAATCAGTTACCAAAACTTAATACTGAGAGAGTAAAGTGCAAAACAACTTCATTCAGGGTCTGAGAAATTGTCATTCTGGAAATGACAGCAAAGGCAAACGTGTTCTCTAAAGAAAGGAAAATAAAGGACTTGGACTCAAGAGAGCAAAACTGTACAGTTCCTGGAACAAGCAAGCATTAAGGTCTGTGAGCCCACAGTGGAATTATTAGCTGGTTTCAGGCCACTCAGCACGGGGTAAGTCTAGCCTGTGAAATGGTCACCATGTCTGTGGAGAGTTTTTTCATGATTTCTCAAGGTCACTCAACACCAGCTTAGTTAATTAAAAGTCCTTACTTGAATGGGAAAGGAGGAGAGAGAAACAATGGTAAGGATTAAATGGGGAGAAGGATGGAAAGGCAGTCAGAGGGAGGAAGAGGGTGGGGAGAGAGGGGAAAGAAGGTAGGGGAAGATAATGAATAGTAAGAAAATGTTCTTATCTACTTTTGAGAATGAGTGTACGCATGTGTGCTATGTCTATGTGAGTATGTTGTGTGCATTCTGTGTATGTACATGTGTGTATGTTGTCCATAAGTCTGTGTGTGCACATGTGTGTGCATGTCTGTGTGTGTACATGTGTGTGCATGCTGTGTGTCTTAGTTGCTGTAAAGAGACACCGCGACCATGGCGACTCTTATAAGGAAACATTTAACTGGGGCTGTCACTCACAGCTCGGAGGTTTAGTCCGTGCAGACAGGCATGGTGCTGGAGGAGGAGGCCAGAGTTCTAATCTGGATTGGCAGGCAACAGGAAGAAAGTGAGACACTGGGCCTGGCTTGAGCATTTGAGGCCTCAGAGCCCGCCTCCAGTGACACACTTCCTCCAACAAGACCACACCTACTCCAGCAAGGCCACACCTCCTAATAGTGCCCCTCCCTGTGGGCCTGTGGGGGCCATTTTCGTTCAGTCACACTGTGTATGTATGTCTGTGTGTGCACGTGTGTGTATACCGTGCGCATGTCTATGTGTCTGTGTGTGTATATGCTGTGTGTGTATATCTGTGTACGTACGTGTGTGTATGCTGTATATGTCTGTGTGTATATATATGTGTATGTTGTGTATGTCTGTGTGCTTAAGTGTTCATGTATGTGTATACTGTGCGTGTTTACCAGTAGAAGCCAGAAGAGGGCACCAGATCACCCGGATCTGGGGTTAGAGGTATTTACAAGCAGCTTGACGTGAGCGCTGAAAGAGCAGCAAGTGTTCTCAACTGCGGAGCTTTCTCCCCAGCGCCAAAACTAAGCATGTCTGAATAAGCTCTATGAAATCTGCTATGACTGGGAGACTCAAGCTGGGTCTGACTCGAAAGCCCCTTTCCTGTGCTCTAGCTTTCATGGTTCCAGAGAATACCGGGCAAGCTGCCAAGGGAGGGAAGCAGCTGGCCTGTCCTACCCAGCTGCAGCGTGTAAGATCAACATTACCAGTGTGGCAGGGTGTGCAGATAGGTGCAAAAAGTGGCACCCGGATGTCAGCAGCAACTAACAGCTCTCTTACTGGACTTACGGCCATTCCACAAGAGGGAAATCATGCCAGCTTCCCAGGACTAGTAAGGTCGCGCATCTTAGAAGAGAACGTACTGCCGCCACCTTGCTAGACCAGCCTAGCTCCTGACCATGTTGTGACTCTTATCCTTCTACCCACAGCTAAGCGTAACTACCACCTCGCCAAAGAAGCCTCTGTTTACTGATAAAAACCACGACTGAGCACAACGCAGAGATGAACAGACCGCGGGGAGTCCATTCCCCGCATCCGTGTCTCAGGAGATACTGTGGAGGAGAAAACAGAAAGCGTGAGAGCCAGAATACCAGGAAGTCGGCCGTGAAGCCGTCTCCTAGAAACGGCCGCACAAGCGAGGCCAGAACAAGAACACTCTCAGTGGACATGGGTGTTAACTGGGAAGGGAAAGGCTTCTCGAGGTCCCACCCACACACCTAGGACTGCAGACAACTGATGACCTGTGGGAAAAGGGGAATTAGCCTCTCCGGGGGATGAACTTGTCTGGCATTGGGATATTGTTTGTCTGAGGCAGGCCAGTCAGCATTAAAACCACCCATACACCAGCAGCAAAACCAGACTCAGCAGATTCTGCTTATATATACCTGTGCATAGACACTCATACATAAAACGTGCATATGTATTATATATGTGCACATGTATGTTACATACATACACACATATGTATTATGTAAAGATGATGATCAAAGAAAAAGAGGCTATCAACTTGAGAGCCAGGGGGACGTGGAAAAGGTTTGAGGGACAGTGGCTGAGAGGGGCTAGAGCGAGGAAGGGGAGGAAGTAGAGTGATGTCGTTCTATTTACATCAAAAAACGCACCAAAATATTTAGAAGAGAAAAAGGAAAACACTTCAAGGAAAGTTAAAATATGCCCCCTTTGCCATATCCCTCATACATACACACAAACACACACACACACACACACACACACACACACACTACCACCACCAGCAGCCTCCTTCAACAGGCACAGTTTACCCCAGGGGCATTCTTGTTTTACCAGCCACAGTTTTTTGGAGAAGTTATTAAAATCCCACTGTGCGTGGCCCTACCACAAACCCCTATCATTTAAACAGCCCCTTCACTTAAATGCTCGTGTTACGCCATCAGATACGCCTGGCCTTTCCATATGTGTGTAGAGGTGTAACTGGGAGAAGAGGAGCAAAGACAATGCACTGGAGCTAGCTCTCCCGTCAAGGGCTAGCCCATGGTTAACAAGCAGAAATGGCTTTGTCTGGAGTGAGAACTCAGCGTTCTGGCTGCAAACCCCGAGCCGTGGGACAGGCCTGTGGAGACGGAAGGAGAGCTGGGACACAGAGAAAGCAGCAGGCACAGAGGGCTTCCCAAAAGTGAGGGGGGCGGTCATCTTGACTCCTAGAGGAGAGACTGGAAGTAAAGCAGGACTCTCAAGCCCCGCTGGGGCTAACTGTGCTTTCCCCTGACACCCTCTGACGTTTGAACTCTGTATCCTATCCGAGGCTGCATAAACAAAACACCATTGCTCTTTTTCAGCGAACTGTTTCTCTCTACTTGTTAAATCCGTAGCTTAGTGCCAATTTTCTTTGCTACATATGACACGACTAAATGCTCAAACAAGTTCCATCTTCCTTTACTGAGCTATTCCAAGATTAATACAGCTAGCTATGTGCAGAAAGAGGCCAGTGTACAGCCCCGCCTTCCTTTCTGTGCTTCACACTCCTGCCTGTCCATTGGCATCTCACGCCACCTAGTGGCACGCTGTGGTGGTACAGCTTGACATAGCTGTAGTTTCGGCTCTGAAAAGCAACTTGAAACTATCCTGATAATCTCTCATACTATGATATTGTGTAGCAAGTCTTCCATGTAAGGGTATTAAATGAAATATTCATTTTAATAATTAAATTCAATCAAAATAAACATCAAAACATGAACATTTTATCCTAGGACTCTAACTCTTCTCTTTCCTCAAGAGCAACTCCATCCATGTGCACAGAAAGCAGACTATCTTCAAAATCAGGGCTGGAATGCCTCTAATCTACAGCAACCCAGAGCTTTTCCTTTTCTTTCCTATTTTTGTTTTTGTTTCAAAATAGGTCCCATTCACTATGTAGCCCAAACCGGCTTTGAATCTACAGCAATCCTCCTCTGGACTCACGCCCCTGAGTGCTGAGGTTACAGCTCTGTGTCTCCATGGCCAGCAAGCCACAGCTTCCAAGAGCAGGTGAGGACAGCCCGGGATTCTAGTCTAACAGTTAGCATTCACTTTCCTCCTTGTGTGCAGAAAGAGATTTACAGAGTATCCACATATATACAATGGGAGGTTAAGTGTAGACAGGATAGCCTGAGACATGATATCGAAACATTAGCATCTCTTTGGGCGTGGGGGTTGTGGTCCCAGCTCTCTCCCATTCTCAGTCCTTGCAATGTGAAGACAGACCTAATCCAAATCCTAACTGGATGAGCGATCAGACTATGTGCTGAGTAGCAAATCAGGCAACTGATTACAGACTAGAAAAGAAACTCTGTGTGTCCCTGACCTCACAGGGATTACACCACAGGGCAGGAGACAAATAGCAATCTCAGAAGCATGTAAATCAGTGTCACCCCAGCAGGGAGAGCTCCATGAAACTGCATCGAGCAAGGAGGCAGAAAGTAACGGGGACTTCCCCGCCTATATTCACAAATGAGAAAATACCTATGTAAGGGGTCAAAAAAGAAGAAAAGTATTCTGTAGCTGTTGGTTTAATTGTGTGGTCTAATAATGTTTATTATTAGCCCTATAATTATTAAGTCAGTGTATCTAGCCCACTATCACAATCAATAAAAGACACAGACACCTGATAAATTTTATAATAGCCTTATATCACCTGGGACAAGACATATTAACCACTTTACCTCCCAGTCCCATCCCAGGCTATCTGCCATCCATAGTTCTGTCAACATTTGCTTATTCTTCATCTAGGCTGCTTCCTCCATCCAAGCCTGCCATGTGCTTCTTTCCATGCTCATCCACGATGGTTCTCTGCCTCCGTCCTCCTCCTCTTCCTCTTTCTCTCCACGGTGATCCTGTCCCCAAAGCCCTCTGGAACCTTAGCTCAGACCTACATCCTTCTGCCCTGCCCAGGTGTAGGCCTTTTAATCAGCCAATCAGGGATAACTGGGCACATTCCTTCTCATCACATGGTTACAGAGATAGTTCAACACTATGACAGTATCCATGGCAGGGCAGTAACCAGATCTCAATGCACTGAAATCAACATTTGAGTACATAGCACCAGACCAACCCCCAATAGTATTCTGTGCAGAATGAACAGAAACCTCACATGTCCAAAAGTAGGGAGTAGCTAAGCATGTCAGAGAAGTGACCAAAGGTGGCTGGGTTAGGCAAAGAGAGAAAGATGATCAATCCTCACTCAAAAAGTCAAATGAAAGAGACATGGGAAGAGAGAAAAAACAAGGAACAGGACAGGAGCTACCACAGAGGGCCTCTGAAAGACTACCCAATAGGGTATTAAAGCAGATGCTGAGACTCATAGCCAAACTTTGGGCAGAGTGCAAGGAATCTTATGAAAGAAGGGAGAGATTGAAAGACCTGGAGGGGACAAGAGCTCCACAAGGACAACAATAGAACCAAAAAATCTGGGCCCAGGGGTCTTTTCTGAGACTGATACTCCAACCAAGGACCATGCATGGAGATAACCTAGAACCCCTGCCCAGATGTAGCCCATGGCAGCGCAGTGGGTTCCATAGTAATGGGAATAGAGACTGTCTCTGTCATGAACTCAGTGGCTGGCTCTTTGATCACCTCCCTCTTAGGAGGAGCAGCCTTACCAGGCCACAAAGAAAACAATGCAGCCAGTCCTGATGAGACCTAACAGGACAGAGTCAGAGGGAAGAGGACCCTATGAGTAGACTTGGAGAGGAGCATGGGAGGAGATGAGGGAGGAAGAGTGGGGTTGGGAGGGGGCAAGGGAGAGGACTTCAGCTGGGATACAAAGTGAATAAACTGTAATTAATAAAAAAATTAATAAATTTTTTAAAAAAAGAAAGGGAGAAGGGCAGCGTGGACTCTGAATACGTTGTGAGAACTCGGAGCAGGAAAGGGATCTGAGAATGAAAGGCTAAGGAGTGGAAAGGAGTGAGCTGTGACACAGACCGGGGAGCCGGGCCACTCGGTAAGGCATCTCACCTGAACAACCTGAAACTGCTACCTGCTATGAGCAAAGTCTGTTCAAGCCATAACCAAGGAGCCCGGAAAGTGGCTGGGTGCATGAGAGTGCTTGCCGTGCAAGCCTTACCACGGAGTCCAATTCCTGGAACCCTGGAAGTCACCTAAAGGACGAAGGAAGATCTGATTCAGAGGAGCTTTCCCCCCTACACACGCCATGGCACGCCTGGGCCCACACACCCACAGTAAGGGAAAGTAAAACCTGGAAGTAAAATATTAGTGAAATTAATCTCATTCTTAAAATGGAGGCCAAGGAGGCTGGTTGGGACGGGCCGATAGGAATCGAGCAGAGGTGAGCAAGTGAGGAGGGAAGGTGTAGGTTGCTAGGAGGTTCTATTTAAAGGCGTGAGGCTGACGAGAAAGCGCAAAGCAAGAATCCCGGGGGTTGGGTTGCAGGTGCTTCGCGCCCTGAACAGAGGCTTACAGGAAAATATGGGCTTGAGAGTAACACCGGATGACGAAGATGGATGACGAAGATGGATAACGAAGATGGGAGGGAAGAAAAGAAATTCAGAGCTGTAGGCCTTTCTTTCCAGCCGGTAAGGCGGCAGCAGTTGACAGTACAAGTTTTTAAGCCATTCCACCACCGACAGCCCCGGGGAATTTGCCTAGGAACTATCATCAAAGCTCAGAACGATTAGACGCTAAGGAGCTCTGTCTGACCGACTCATGTCAATCATGCCATCCGGCGCAGTTTTTCGCAGCTTCTCGCCTCACTGTGTTACTAGGTCCCCTTCTGCGTCTGCTTGATGGCCATGCCTCTACTTGTCGGATGCGTGTTACACATCATTATCTTTGACAAGGTTGCTCTTAGGGGTAACTCACTCTCCAGACTCGCCCCACAGTGTACACAGGCGACCAGTCTCCCACGAGCCACTGCTGCTGCTTAGACCGATGTGAAACAACACAGTTTGAAATCTACCTCCTGCAGACCGGCCAGGCGGGTGCTATGGCAATATACCACAGGCTGGGTGACTGGTACAACAAAAATTACTTCCACAGATCTGAAGGCCAGGAGGTCCGAAATCTAGGTGCAGCCGGATTAGTCCCTGGTGGGAGCTCTTTCTCACCTACCGACATGGTTGCTTACTTCCTGTGTCCCCCTTTGGCAGAGCTCTCTTGTGTCTGTCGTCTCAAGGTCCCGCTGGTGGTTTTGTTTGGCCTAAACGTGCTTCTTTACTGCAGATACAGTTTCTTCCCCAGGTGAATTCTGGGGAAGCGTCATTTAGACCATAGCAGGCTCCCTGACTGATACATAAATTGTACAGTTGTGTGTATGTGTGCTGTGGGCATATGACGTAGAAAGCATGTAATCCCCAGGTTTAAAGTTTGAACTCTGCTAAATAGCAACAGTGTGTATCACGCAGGTACACTAACCCATCATAGAAAGGTGAACATGCTCGAGAATTCATGTGCATGCCTAACTCTGAAAACTGTAAATGTCCCTGCCCTCACGACGCATACATTCTAGCAAGGCCGGCTGACAAAGGAGAGAAGGACACAGATGATTCAGCCAAATCCATTTTTATCACTTCTTCCTTTACCTCTCTTTGACTAAAAATAATGGCAAGATTTCAGAGTTAGATGGTGGATTAGAAGCCCCAGGAACACAAGCAGCTGAAAGAACCAAGATTCTACATCTTAGCCTCTATCCCTGCATGAAACACCCTCTGTAAATGAACATGTCAAGCCAAGTGAGCTCGCTGCAGGGAAGCAGTGGGGAGGGTGTGAGGAGTGGTGCCCTCGCCGCAGGCGCTCCAGTGAGGTCCTAGGGAAAAGTTTCCTTGCCACACTGGCTCTTCAAGGACAGCTAAGCTCCAAGACCTCCAGCTGGATGCCCAATTCAGAGTGAGGCCTCCATTCAGTCCCAACACAGGGCTCAGGATAAGATCAGTAGAAATCCTCAGACAACAGCTCTACCCTCCCCTCACCCAAATGCCAGCCACAGAACAGCCTGAGGAAGAGATGTTGCCGAGTCAGTGACTAGGCCCTTCCAAGGGTCCAATACACGACCCTGGGCAGTGAAGGCTGTGGCTGAAGCAAGACAACCGAGTCAGCCCCTCCGCCAAGGCTGCTGCTGAGGACAAGAATCCACAACAAGGGCTCCCACTACTCCCGGCTCACTCAGACGGGGGGTGGGGGGGTGGGGGCCAGGGAGATATATCAAAAGGAAAACAAGAACATGGAAAAAGCATTCCAAGCAAAAGGAACTAAAAGGCAGACAGGGGTCACTGCTCTGATAACTGAAAAAAAAAAAAAAAAAAATAGACTTGGAAACAAAATTAGTCAGAAGAGATTTTTTTTTAAAGCCTATTTATACTCAGAAAAGGCATAACTCCTCAAGAAGCTATTACAAGGCTAAGCACTTACATGCAACACTGGTGGACTCAATTTCATAAAACAAACTACTCAGTGTAAATACATAGATTGACACAAACAAAAAAAAAATAGTGAGTAATTTCAGTGCCCTGCTCCCACTAACAGGCAGGTCATTCCAACAAAAGTAGAGAAACGTCTTAATTAAATGGCAGCATAGATCAAACATCTACAGAAAATTCCATACAAACACTACAAAGTACACATTCTTCTCAGGAGCTCATAGAGCTTTCTCTGAAACAGAGCATACAGTAGAACAAAGCAAAGCCTTAACAAATACAGGAAAATTTAAATCATTTCTTCTGTTCTGTCTGGTCACAATGGAACAAAGCTAGAAATCCACAGGAGAAACAGAACATAAATCACTCATGGAGACTGAACAATACACTATTAGTTGATGGATGGATCATCAAAGAAATTAAGGAGAAAACTTAAATTCTTATCGGTGAATGAAAATGAAATCACAGCATACCAACACCCATGGATTACAATGAAAGCAATAGCAAAAGGACAGCTCATAGCTGTAAGCGCCTATATTTTAAAAAACTCAAATACTTAGTCTGATAATGTACCTCTAGACCATGGTAAAACAATACCCCAAACCAAACATCAGTAGGTGGGAAAAAAGTAATCAAGATCAGAGCAGAAAAGAATGACATGAAAATACACAAACCAAAAAAATACACAGAGTCAAATAGTTGTTTCTTTAAAAAGATCAGTCCCAAGGACAAACTAGCTGAAAGAAAGACAGAAGAGCTAGAGATGGATCAGCAGTTAAGAGCACTGGCTGGTCTTCCAGAAGACCTGGGTTCAATTCCCCACATCCACGACACCTCACGACCATTTGTAACTCCGGTACCAGAGCACCCAGTGCCCACTGCGAGCCCCCAAAGCCACCAGGCACACACGTGGTGCACAGAAATTATTTCATGTGTATAGGTGCAGCCCAAACACATATACACATAAAATAAAAAATAAAATGCTTTTTCAAAGAAAGATAGACAAAACCAAAATGAAATCAAAAGAAAAAAAATAACCATATGTACCAATTATATTCAGAAAATTACTAAGACATATTTTATTTTAAAAGCTTATATTCCACCAAATTGGAAAATATAAAATAAATGGGTGAGTTTCTAGACTCATCTGACCGACCAAATTAAACCAAGGTCAGAACAGAATATTTAAACAGGTCTATCACAAACAATGAGATTAACACAGTATTTATGAAATTGCCCTTCTTTAAACAGATGAACAAAAAAGTTCAGGCACAGATGGATTCAATGAGAACTTCTACCACGACTTTAAAGAGCTAACCCCAATGCTTCTCATATCATTCCACAAAATAGAAAAGGAAAAAAATGTTACCAAATGCCTCTTACAATACCAGTATTACACTGATATCAAAACCACATAAACACATAACAACCCAATAATAACCCAACAACAGTCTCCCCGATAAATACAAACGAAAATAGGCAATAAAACATTTACAAACTGATTTCAAGGACACATCAAAAATATCATTTACCATAATCACACTAGTTTCACTTCAGAGTTGTAGGGATTGTTTAACATATGTGAACCAATGTGTGATAAATGAACTCAAGAACAAATGACATGGTCATCTCAATAGATAACAAAAGGGCTTTTGAAAAACCCACATTTCTTGGAGAAAGTAGGAATAGAGGGAAGGTATCTCAATACAATAAAGGCTTTGTACAAAACACCTACAGCAAACACTGCACTAAATGAGATTAAATTGAAAGCTTTCCTACTAAAACCAAGAATGAGATAAGAGTGCCCCCTTTCCATTCTTATTCAATATAACACCTGAAGTCTTAGGGCAACCAGACAAGAAAAGGATACAAATAGGAAAAGACGTCAGATGTTTGCAGATGATATGATTCTATCCACAAGAGGCTATGAAGACTCTATAGAAAACTGTAAAAGCTGAAAAATACTTTCAGCAAAGTGCCAAGATACAAAATTAACATACAACAATCATTAGAATTCCTCTATACCAATAACATACGTGCTGAAGAAGAAATCAGGGAAACAAGCCCATTCATAATTACATAAAGTAAATAAATAAATATTAAAAATACATAAACAGATTGGCCTAATTCTAACCAAAGACAGGAAAGACAAAGACCTCTACAGTGAACTCAAAGTCAAGAGAAAGAAACAAGCTGCTAGGATGTGGAAAGAACCACATGCTCACAGAATTCAGGAATTAACACTGTGAAACCTGATTATAACCAATGTTGGTCAGCTTTCTGCCACCAAGACCAAATACTGAGGATTTAAAGGAGGAAAGGTTTAGCTAGGGTCTTGATTTCAGATGCATCGGGTCATGGTCTCTTAGCTACTTCCCTTTTTGTGTCTGTGGTGAAGTAACACACACTGCTGGAGAAAACGTAGCCAAGAAAAACTGCTCACCTCAACCGGACGAGAGGAAGCCAGGTTCTCAATACCTTCTTCAGGGGCACAGTACCCGTGACCTAACTTCCTTCCTCTAAGCTACACCTCCCAATAGCATTGCAGGCTGGCAACCAAGCCTTCAGGGCATGGCTTTTCAGGGACATTTAAGATCCAAACAATAGAACAACCTCCTCAACTGGTACCTGGGCATAACCATCTACGTACAGCCGAAAATGGTGTGACTGAACCCATACGCATTATGGTCTGACTCACCTCAGCACAGGCAGCAATTAAGGACAAAGCAATCCTCGCTAGAACCCCACACAGAAAGGAAACAGTTGCTCGTGAAACCATGAGATATGCAACTAAGTAAGGCCCATAGACATGCGAAGCGTCAGGGAAAGCTTCATCCTAAGTACTATGGACTCAGTCAGTCCTCATTCGGACCTTAAGACTACAAAGCCAGCCCTTAAGTATCGTGCTAACCATTAACAGAGTTCTCTGGGAACTTAAGACTGTTTTAAAATTAGCACATGTATAGTGAACTGGTTACCACAGAACTAATGATAAGAGTTGTGAGATTCAGTAAAATAACAGTGGGAAGCATTATGCTCTTTCTACCACATAGCACAATGGTAACAGGCAAATGAAAACAAAGAATCTCTAGGCTCAGCTTGGAATTATCACGTTAAAGGAAAAATCTCAAACTTTTAAACATTTAAATTGTGTGTGTGTTATAGGCATGTTTATATGGGTGTATGTACGTGTGTTTGTGGGTGCATGAAGGCTGAAGGTTATTGTGAGGTGCTGTCTAAGTTGCAGTTGCCATTACTGCAATGAAACACCATGACCAAAAGCAAACTGGAGAGGAAAAGCATTTATTTCACTCGCAGTTCCAAATAACAGTTCATCATCAAAAGCAGTGAGGGCAGGAACCTGGAGGCAGGAGCTGATGCAGAGGCCATGGATGGTACTACTTACTGACTTGTTTCCCCATGGCTTGCTCAGCCTGCTTTCTTATAGGACCCAGGACCAGCCCAGGAGTGCCCCCACCCACAATGGGCCTACCCCATCTATTACCAATTAAGAAAATGACATACAGGCTTGTCTACATACTATTAATTGAGGTTCCCTCCTCTCAGATGACTTCAGCCTATATGAAGTTGATATAAAACTAGCTTCTTTGATCATCTCCTGCTGAACTGGAGCTTGTCAACTCAGCTAGGCTTCCAGACCAAGGAGTTACAGGGATCTGCTGGTCTCTACCTTCCTGCCACCTCTCAGTGCTGGAGTTATGGATTTGGAGTCAGCACTTGCAGCTTTGCTTTGTCTGTTCTGTGGGTCCTGACACTATGAACTCAGGTCATCATCCCAGTATCTCAAGCATGTTCCTGACTGAGTCATCTCAGAGATCCTACAAAGTTGGACTTTTTTTTTTCTAACCTAACAAAAGATTATCAAAATCTGTTATACTGTTTTGAATTACCCATATTTATTTGATTATGGGTTTTGCAAGACATTGTCATTGTTGATTTTTCACAGGTCTGTTGAAGGATATTAGACTCTTGAGGGCTTCTCTATCCCAACGAGTGAGAGACCAAAGAATTAAATATTAGTTTTGGGGGGTATTGGTTTAAAGTACAAGCCTGAAAAAAGTGGAGATATGTCCAGCCACTTTGAGGGAAGAACCAGCCATACTGCATTCTTTCCTGCCCACTAGAGATACAGCAAGAGGCTCTTTGCTCTCAGCCAATATGGCGGTGAGGGTATGAGCCCAAACTCTAACTTGTAATAAAAAGATCCCCATGTGTTTTGCAATGGATGCAACTCCTGGTGGTCTTTTGGGGTCTCGAGAATCTGGCACAACACTAGTTCCCAAATAATTGATACAGAGACCTCTTGGATTTATAAAAGCTTCAAAGCACAGTAACTGGAAAGGGGTCAACCCTCGATGCTATTTCCCAGCTACACAGCCCATGTTACTTGCCTTAATTGTTCCTGTCTGAACTGCTTCTGTTCCATCAGGCCAGCTCTCATGATCACATGCTCATGATCCATACTGGCCTACGGTGACTTCCTTCTCTCCAGCTTCCTCTACTGCTTCCTTTCTCCTCCCAGATTTGTGGTCCTTCTGAGACCCTAAACCAAGGAACCTAAGCTCTGCCTGCCCAGTCACAGGCTTCAGCAACGTTATTAACCAATCAACTTTAAGTTAGGTAGAGCAAGATTTACACAACAAAGACAAGTGTGCATATGAATACACTCATCTGGGTGGCAATGAGATCTTGGAGCCAGTAATTAGCATTAGAATACATAGCACCAGACCAACCCCCAACCGGTTCTTTTTCAATCACTTTTACATTCTGTATTTTTCCTTCAAAGATTCCCATGTGAAATATATGGGAAAAATGCTATTTTTGCTTCTGGTAAAAAGGTTTAAAAGGAGAATGTTCATAAAGTTTTGAGTGAGTTTACATTGACTGTGCATTGGAATGTGTCATAATTAGAGCTTTAATTGTCAACTTGACATGGGCTAGATCACCAGAGAGGGGAGTCTCAATTGAGAGAGTCTGTTTGAGATCAGTTTGGCCTGTGGGCCTGGCTCTAGGGATTCCATTGATTGTCACTGATATGTAAGTGCCCTCCCCACTGTGGGAGAGACCATCTTTTGGACAGGTGGTCTGGGCTACATAAGAACGATGACCAAACATAGGTCTGCAAGCAAGCCGACATCCCTCCATGACTTCTGGTTCAGACTCCTGCTTGAGTTCCTGCCCTGACTTCCCTCAGTGGTAACTATGACATGAAAGTGGAACAGAAACTTGTACCAGGAGTAGAATATTGCTTCTGCCAGGAGGCAAAACAAACACTCCATTAAAATGGAGTCTAAGACTCTTGTGGGCCACTTTGGGCTCCTGATACCCTTGAGTCAACGTGATGAGAAGCGAGTGACTGTGTCAGGGAGTGTGATTGACTTCCAATACCAGGGGGAAATTGAACTCCTCAATAGAAGTAAAAATGCAGGGGATCCTATTAGGCATTTGGTTTTGGGGGGTTGTTTGGTTGGGGGGTTAAAACCAATACACTTCTAAAGTATTACCAGATGAATTATAGAGCTCTGTTTCACAACAGTGCGTTCACATTTTTCTTTAAAACATTCTGTCTATAATCTTTGAGGTTCTTTTCAACCCATTTACTCTCTCATTGATTAAATAGCAAACTAGGAGGTTATATATACAGCCTAAGCTATGACAAATTGCTTATTAATATCATCCAAATTAATGAGGTGTGTGTGTTTTCTCTGGGGAAAATGAATACTAAGAATTGAAATGTCCAAAGATGTTTAAAAGCTGTTTACACGTTGCGCTTAGCAATCAGAAAAGCAGATATTTCTAAACTATTTAATATTTTTCTTCCAGTTACCATGGAAATGCATTTGAAGTCCCTTAAATAAAAATCCCAATGCAATAATAAATTTTTATCTTTTTAAAAGTAGAAGTTTTTAAAATTCAAATCATCAGTGAACAACTTTTGCACAATACAAAAAAAAATTATCAAGTAAAACTTCTATGAAGGGGAATAAATGAACAGGTTTTTGTACATCCATCACAGCTAGCTTTGGGGGAAGTACAGACCTTCACAGGGTCACACACATTTCCAAAAACTACAAAGCAATGACAAAAGAACAGGATGAAAAGCATCTCTTTCTTCTGATGAAAAGGTAGTTGATTTCCTATGCACGTTGATTTTGTCCTTAGGTAAGAATATGTCCAGCTAAGAGTATGACTGCAATAATTCATCCGTAACAACATTAATAACATAGCACTCTGTGTATGTACTGGAGTTCTGTTTCCTCATGGAGTTCTCCCAATCCCACAAGCAACAAAGGATCCCCTGACCACCTAAAATGCATGCTACTGATGACACACAGGGTAAGGGAGGGACTGGGGGGAAGGAGGCTTGGCAGCCTTCTCTTGCCCTCACCATCTCTTTTCTGGCAGCTGACCACACCTAAAGAAAAGTGAAGCCCTTACAATAAAGCCCTTACAACAAAAGCCAAGAAAGGCGACAAACTAGTCAAGGAAAACACTGATTCCTGAGTCTGTGTAGTTGAAGTGTTGTGGCTACCAACCTTAGCAGAAGGGCCTCTGAGGCCAGAGTGAAGTGGCAATGTGTTTGGCATTAATGAAACACACAGAAAGAGAGAAAAAAAGAAAAGCAGGCCCCTGGGAGTTATTGTGGTAGAACAGCATTGAACAGCTATGGAATGATGACCCCCGCCTATGGGTTCTCCTTTCCTCTCTCAAAGGCTGAGATGGTAGTTAATCAGAGGCAACTGAAGTAGCCTTGCTGCTAATTTGTTTGTAAACTGGCAAGAGAAAGCCAAAGGGAGGGAGGTGCCACCTTTTCTGGCCTTTACAGACCTTATCACTATTGATCATTATTTGGTCACTGGCCAGTCCAGCTGTTAATATTGCTCCCCCCCATTCAAGTTCATATTTGCATTTTAATTAGCTGCCTCCAAACCCTGAGGTAGCTAGAAGCTTTCTTTTGACTGACTTTGTGTAGTTAACTTTCAGGACCTCATAATCATTAGTCTGAAGCATCACTGTCTTCCTTGAAGAATGCCTCCATGATGTTCACATCTCTCACCTGTTGGGGTCACCTACCCCCACACACACACTGCATCAACTGCCTATGAAGGTGTGTCCCTGTATTCCGAGCAATTAATCGCTGTGCCTGCAGCGCCAGGTGCTGGCAGGATCTGTAAATGTCTGCCACTTCCTCACCTGCCCCGAAAGAGGATTCTCTAACTCTGAGACACGGACAGGGCACAGTCCCTCCCGCTGCTGATTGGTTCAGAATGTGTAGGCTGTGGGACCTCTCTCAGGAAGCTAACAGCTTTCCTGTATGAGAGAGGAATGTGGCTTTTGTTAAGAACTGGCAGCTGGAGCTGGGGCAGAGGGACTGCAGCAGAGCAGGAACATGGCAAGAAGTCAGGTGGAGTTAGATGGGTGGCTGAGGGCCAGTCCCAGCAAAGGCTGACAAACAGCATGTACTATACAGACGTCTCCGTGTCTTTATTGTTGAACCCCACACGGGACCCCAGAAAGCCCTCACAATACTCATCGATATCCAAAGCTAAGCAGACTTTTTTCCTTATATAAGCATACATGCATGTAAACACACATGTTTGAACTCCAATTATCATTTATCTGTTCTTGAGTAATTGCAGACTAATGGGTGATCATTTGGTTTTAAATGTTTTTGTAAGCAGCATGTTCTAATTTTGGGGAATGATGAATATTTTTTTTTGTTTCCTCTGTAAAGGAAGTTTTAAATTAAAACGTGTTTGAATAGGATGTCAAATCATATGTTTCACTTACAAATGTCATTTGCCAAGTATGCTTACTGTATTTGAGGCACCCAATTAGGCATTTCCTGCAGCCAAAAAAAAAAAAAGGCAATCCTCTCTCTTATTGGGTTTTTAGTCTACAAATATCACCATCTGCTATTTATTCTCCTTATTTTGAACACTGCTTCACAGAGACACAAGTCTAGATGAATTTGTAAGTCTCCACAGTTAATACATTCCACACGGTAAACTGGGCGAGTGTTAGGGAGACGAGTCCCTCCCTTCTGCTGTGTCTCTTTCACTGCTAACAGCAGAGACCCTGAAAACAGGCTTAGTGAAGACCGTACTGGCTGGATAGTTACTGAACTCAGGCACCCGACTTAACTCTTAACTTCCCCATCCGAAAAATGAAAACAATAGCCATCCCTAGAGCTATGTTCAAATGAGTGGAAGTGTGTGTGTGTGTGTGTGTGTGTGTGTGTGTGTGTGTGTGTGTGTATCCGAGTAACTACCACTGAAAGGGTTAGGCTAACTTTGTAACCTATATGTCTTCTAAAGCCTATAGTTTTGAGTTTTAGGTCCAGGTTAAGCTAAAGCCTCTTAGTACCTTTCCAGAGAATGGAGGAATGTGACCCTATCTGTGAGGACAGATATAAAAAAAGGCAAGCAAGCAATGACCTTCATTCAGCAAAAGAAGGACCAGACCCTTGTCTTTGAGATAGCGTTTCTTAGCAATGAACCCAGACTTCTTCTGAGTAGCTTTTGACCTGCAGCCAAAAGTCCGCAGCCCCTAATCTTCAAGGATGAGCTAACCACCCCCACCTTCAATTGCAGCTGCATCCACACTTGGCAGGACTGGCCAAGCTTGAGTACCTAAGACTAACCAATTATCTTACTTTATAGCTTCCTCATCCAATCCTAAATTGCCAAGACTGCAACTTCAAATCTCCCGCAATTTTTCTTTTAAAAACCTAAAGGCCTTTGTCTCCCGGTGCCACTCTTTGCTGACCGGCAGGGGTGACCCCATTGTACAATGGTTAATAAACCTCTTGCTTTTGCAACGAGTCTTGGTCTGGGGGAGTTTCTGGGAAGGGCGCGATCTTGAACTCCTGAGCTGTGAGACCCCAGGTCTTACACCACGACACATTAATCATTACCTGTGAGCTGAGATACAGCCAAAAGCTACATGTTAACACCCCAGTGTTCAAATCTACCTAGCCACCATTTCTATCTATCCATACACTTCTGAGTCATGGCTGGAATAATTTAAATGTCAGTATGGCTTGGGGATGTTGCTAAGCTTGCAGAGCAGTGTCTTCCATGCATGAAGCCTGGGCTTGGAACTCCAGGCCTTCATAAAGCAGGTATAGTGGTCGGTGCCTATAGATCTGGTACTCAGGAAGTAGAGGTATGAAGATTAGAAGAACAAGGTCATCTTCCAATGCATAGAGAAGCTAAGGCTGGCCTGGGCTTCATGAGACTTTGTCTCAAGAATAGGAAATAAATAAATAATAAATAGATAGATAAATAAAGGCAGACACCCGAAGCTGGCAGTTCTTGTAGTGACCGGTACTCCAGAGAAGAAATGAGGTTGCCAACTACTGACACTCCTAAAAGGTGAAAGGCATGGCAAGCAAACCCCAGAGCAAAAGGTGATGTATGTCGCCCCACATACAGGGACAGAGCTACCCTGTAATGGCATCCTAGGAAAGGCTGGCATTTAGCACTTTGGAAGCAGAAAGACCGTGGGATCCAGGTTCCTTCTTCCCACAAGGCCTCAGCCTTGCTCCTGCTGTACTCTCCTCACTGGCCAGCTTCTGCACCAAGCATGACACTGTTCCTGTCTTCATTGTCACTGCCGCACTGTCCAGTGGGCTGCTCTCTATGTTACCCCAATTTCATGAGGTTTGTCTCTTTGGCATCAACAAATGCTGAGGCTGAAGAGAACTCAGGAGACATTGAAAGAAGGTACTGGGACAGCAAACCATAAAAGTTTTTCCTCCCTTCTCCATGCTGTCTTCAGTAAATGGAAAGCCAAAACCATGTAGCTCTTCCCAAACTGCAAGAAGAGATTACAATATGGAATTTCTGGGCCCAGTCTTGGCGAGATTAAGAGTCTCTGAACCAAGAGAAGCAGATCGGCTTAAGGCCTATACCCCTCCCCTCCACAATGAAAGCCATGGGGCTGGAGAGATGGCTCAATGGTTAAAGGCAGAGGTGTGGGCCAAAGCCCAGGCCTGGTAAGGCCCAGGCACAGTGAGGCACAACAAGGCACAGTGAGACCCAGGCCCAGAGGGCTGGAGGACAGGCCAGATGAGACGCAGCCCATTGGAGGATAAATGACAAATCTCAGATGGTCTTGAAGTGAGAAAGCAAGAACCTTTATTCCGGTGAAATCAAGGGCAATATAAACCCTGGGCAGAGGGAGGGATTTGGAGGGTGAATGTATTTGATTCCCACTGGGGTCGGGAATACTTAATGGTCCTCTCACAAGAAGGAAAATACAGTATTTAATTATCCTACGTGGGGTGGGGAGAAGGGTCTCTGAGTACAATTGAAGGTCACTGCTGGACTAAGATCTTTAGCAGGGTGTGGCTTTTCCAGGAATTCCTAGGTATTTGCTAGAGCAGTTTCCTTACCAGGAAAGGGTCTGGCCTGTAATCTGCCCTGAGAACTATGTGATGTTCTTTATAAGACCTGGGGTCACCCAGATCAGGGGAGACTTTTAAAAACCTGATGAGAAAAGGAGATCTGTCATAATAGACCAAGCACAAATGATTAGCTATCTGGAGATGACTCACTTCAAGCTTATCCAGCAGAGCCCCACAAAACCCTATCTTGAAAACCACAAAAGTGATGTTAGTGATATGTCCAGATAAAAGAAAGGAAGCTCTTTTCCAAGACTCCTACTCAGATAGGATATCCATGGCACAAAATTTTGGCCAATGAGCTACCAATGGAAGGTTTTTGAGGGGATAGGAGTGTCCTTGGAGGGAGACAGATTCTGCTGCTGTGGAGTTTGGCACTGGTGACGTTACACATGGAGAGGGAACAGAGAGGGGGATTCCTGGAGCCCATTGCCCAGCTAATCTAGCTGATTAGTGAGCCTTGGGTTCAGTGAGAGACCCTATCAACAAATAAATGGCAGGGAATAATTGAAAAAGATATCTGACATTGACCTCTAGGTTCTGCAGATGCTCACACACAATCACACACACACACACACACACACACACACACACACACACACACCTCAAGGATGGTCCCAAGGAAGAACAGAGTCTGACTCAGGATTGCACAGAGGCCTGCTCTACATGTTTGGAACACCTCTTCTGGCTGTCTTCACATTAGCAAGTTCTATGCACGCTCTACTTAAACTATTCTTGGGATTTTCCACACATTCAGCTAAACTCAGTGCCCAACTCACGTATGTGGATATCACTGTCCCCAGCCACAAGTAAATGTAAGGCACACCATGTAAGGACACAGTTAAGCAGAGAGTGTGGCCTCCAAGCAAACATGTTTAATTACATAGTATTTGTATATTAAAAGAACACCCGTGGGGCTTGATGGGGGTGGAGCATGCCCATGAAAGGAAGAGGCTAGCTTACAGGTTTCTTTATAAATGTTATACCCCATAGTAAACTACGTTCTCCCAGTACTTTTCCAGAAAGTAGGACACAGATGAAAGGAGAAGCAGGTGAATTGAGACAAGACCCACGCTGTTGCAAAGGAATGCCAAAGGTCTCCACCCCACAGCAGAGGTATGTCCAGATCTGCAGTACGAGATAGATTTGTCTGGCAACTGGTCCAGATGTCCAGGGCAGGGCTGACTGGACTTGAGCACCTAAAATGAACCAATCATTTTAAAAGTCAACCACCCTATAGCCCTTCACTCAATCCTAAGCTGCCAAGACTGCAACCCCAAGCTTCCCCATGCTTTTTTGTTTTAAAAACTCAAGGCTTTTGTCTCTCGGTGCTATTCCTCACTGGTTTGGAGGGCAGCTCCATCGCCAGATGGCTTGAATAAACCTCTTGCAATTGCATCAATTCCATCTCCAAGTTCCCTCCATCTGCCTCCTCGGAAATTCGGCTCCTGCTGGGCCTAACACCCTAGAAGAAACACATGAATCGTGTGGATGATACAAGAGATGCCATGGGGAAACAAAGGAGATAGCTACCCAACCAGTTCTCTGACTTCCCCTAAATCATTTTGTTACTAATTGTCAAGACATGCAAAAAATAATAATAATCAGGAAACTGAGCTACTGTTC
>REGO01000056.1:2382047-2397505 GCA_010120015.1 Rhombomys opimus | reverse complement strand
TTATCCTACGTGGGGTGGGGAGAAGGGTCTCTGAGTACAATTGAAGGTCACTGCTGGACTAAGATCTTTAGCAGGGTGTGGCTTTTCCAGGAATTCCTAGGTATTTGCTAGAGCAGTTTCCTTACCAGGAAAGGGTCTGGCCTGTAATCTGCCCTGAGAACTATGTGATGTTCTTTATAAGACCTGGGGTCACCCAGATCAGGGGAGACTTTTAAAAACCTGATGAGAAAAGGAGATCTGTCATAATAGACCAAGCACAAATGATTAGCTATCTGGAGATGACTCACTTCAAGCTTATCCAGCAGAGCCCCACAAAACCCTATCTTGAAAACCACAAAAGTGATATTAGTGATATGTCCAGATAAAAGAAAGGAAGCTCTTTTCCAAGACTCCTACTCAGATAGGATATCCATGGCACAAAATTTTGGCCAATGAGCTACCAATGGAAGGTTTTTGAGGGGATAGGAGTGTCCTTGGAGGGAGACAGATTCTGCTGCTGTGGAGTTTGGCACTGGTGACGTTACACATGGAGAGGGAACAGAGAGGGGGATTCCTGGAGCCCATTGCCCAGCTAATCTAGCTGATTAGTGAGCCTTGGGTTCAGTGAGAGACCCTATCAACAAATAAATGGCAGGGAATAATTGAAAAAGATATCTGACATTGACCTCTAGGTTCTGCAGATGCTCACACACAATCACACACACACACACACACACACACACACACACACACACACACCTCAAGGATGGTCCCAAGGAAGAACAGAGTCTGACTCAGGATTGCACAGAGGCCTGCTCTACATGTTTGGAACACCTCTTCTGGCTGTCTTCACATTAGCAAGTTCTATGCACGCTCTACTTAAACTATTCTTGGGATTTTCCACACATTCAGCTAAACTCAGTGCCCAACTCACGTATGTGGATATCACTGTCCCCAGCCACAAGTAAATGTAAGGCACACCATGTAAGGACACAGTTAAGCAGAGAGTGTGGCCTCCAAGCAAACATGTTTAATTACATAGTATTTGTATATTAAAAGAACACCCGTGGGGCTTGATGGGGGTGGAGCATGCCCATGAAAGGAAGAGGCTAGCTTACAGGTTTCTTTATAAATGTTATACCCCATAGTAAACTACGTTCTCCCAGTACTTTTCCAGAAAGTAGGACACAGATGAAAGGAGAAGCAGGTGAATTGAGACAAGACCCACGCTGTTGCAAAGGAATGCCAAAGGTCTCCACCCCACAGCAGAGGTATGTCCAGATCTGCAGTACGAGATAGATTTGTCTGGCAACTGGTCCAGATGTCCAGGGCAGGGCTGACTGGACTTGAGCACCTAAAATGAACCAATCATTTTAAAAGTCAACCACCCTATAGCCCTTCACTCAATCCTAAGCTGCCAAGACTGCAACCCCAAGCTTCCCCATGCTTTTTTGTTTTAAAAACTCAAGGCTTTTGTCTCTCGGTGCTATTCCTCACTGGTTTGGAGGGCAGCTCCATCGCCAGATGGCTTGAATAAACCTCTTGCAATTGCATCAATTCCATCTCCAAGTTCCCTCCATCTGCCTCCTCGGAAATTCGGCTCCTGCTGGGCCTAACACCCTAGAAGAAACACATGAATCGTGTGGATGATACAAGAGATGCCATGGGGAAACAAAGGAGATAGCTACCCAACCAGTTCTCTGACTTCCCCTAAATCATTTTGTTACTAATTGTCAAGACATGCAAAAAATAATAATAATCAGGAAACTGAGCTACTGTTCGTGAAATATCTAATAGACATTTGCTACCCCCCCCCCGGGAGTGGAGGAACAGCTGTACAATGCCCGCTTGCAATGTGTACCAGTCTTGATGTTCACTCTGCATCCTTTCCATCCCTTGCTCATCCTTGCTCGTCCTTTTGTTGTACTGTCTCCCAGTTACCATTCCTACAGTTAGTCCCTCCTGGCTCTGCCCATAAGCCCTGCTGCTCTTGCCATGCCCCTGAGTCCATCCCATAATGAGGCTGTGTACTCACGGAGTGCCTTTGTCCACTTCCAGCACTCCTGGGCAGAATGGCAATCGGAGTGAGACAAGGAGGCCTTTCCTTTTGCGTTTTCTGCATTGGACAGAAGAATAAGGAGCTCCTTCTCTAGACTTGCCCAACCTTCTCCTCTAACAGCACTTCGGGTTTCATCTCTATTTGTGAGCCTAAAATATACTCATTTTGTTACTGCCAACCAGAAAATCAAGAAAGGGAATAAGCTAGTTCCTTTTGTTGGCTGCCTGAATGTCCTTCTCTTTCTGTGGAAGGGTGTATTTCCTAAGAGTCTAAAAAGAAGAGCATAGTGAGACTTCTAGAATGCTACCTTTAATCTTCTTTTACCTGGCTAATTGTGCGTTTACCTTTTGCCTCTGACTATGCCCTATGGGACCATGTCCCTGCTCACGAGAACATCAAGCCTTGCTTTGGTGGCTCCTACCAGTTCTAAGAGACAGTGTGGAATCACTTGACCCCTGAAAAACAAAGACGGGCTTCAGAGAAATGGCGCCCCACATAACAGTGGTAAAAGAGGCAAAGATACAACTCATTTTGCTTGTGTTTGGTGGCTTCACATAGACTATTTGAAAAAACACACAATAACCCCCTTTTGTCTTGATTTCTGCATCAAGGACTTCTATTCCTATCTCCTCTCAACAGATTATCCCTAGCTATTCCATTTGTCACCATAGCTATGTGACTTGAAGGGCACTGGTCTGTGGAAACAAAGATGTGAATTTCTATCCTGACTAAACTGTGACCTTGTGGGAGCTAGCAGGGCTCCACATGCCCACCCCAGAGCAGCAGTGACAATCACCTGCCTTGTTCCATCTAAACAAGTAGATGTTTCAAACGATGATGAAACACTATTAATAAACAAAGAAGTCTGAAGCTGTGTGATTGCTCTCAGACACGCTGTATTTCCAATTACAGAGTGAGTCAGTCACTGATTAGTCAGTGTGGGAGCAGCAGTCCCCTCCTGGGAAATGCAGCCATGGGGCACGAAGGATGCACTGAAACCACACTCACATAACTTGATCCACAGATGCTGTGAGATGTTTCCATTGTCACAAAAGATGCAGGAGCGCCTTTGTCTTCACAGAACACTGCACACTGAAAATGCTGATGCAAAGAAGGCAAGGATGAAAACATCGGTTCCCACCATTTTCCTGGCCACACAGGACAAGAATCAGTCACAGACCTAGCCCTGGCGCTGCTGTCTCCTACCCTATCCATCTGTGCTCAAGGCCTGAGGTAGCAGGTTTAGCATGTTGTGTGAGAACAGATTCACGGCATGTCCATTCGGTGACAAAATACCTGAGAAAACCAGAGAAGGGGAGGAGGGTGGCGTGGCAGAGGGGGATGTAAGAGTAGGGCTGGGAGGAGAGAAGGGAGGGGTCTGAATCAGACAATAAGGTGATTAAATAAATTTTAACTAATTAAGAAAAAATAATAGAAATTAAAAAAAAAAAGAAATCAAGTTCAGGATGCCAACATGGGCTTATCACAGCACCCATGTGTTAGCTCTCTTCATTCTCATGGAACAGCTCAGCTCCAAGAGAGCAACTGAAAATTTGAACACTATGGTTTGGGAGTATCCAACCTGCATGGAGCCAAGTACAGCTTTGAAGGCAGCCCAACACTAAAGCATAAACTTACTTAAACATTATGAGACAGGTTTGTGTGACTTCATTGTACGCTTCTTGAGCATAAGCTTTGTAGATGGCATGTTATATTGCAATGTCACATGATGCTGTTTGCATGCATGTCTGGTGGGGTGGTTTGGGTGAGAATGGCCCCCATGTGCTCATGTTTGAATACTTGATCCCCAGTTTGGGGAACTGGGAAAAATTAGAACATGTGGCCTTCTTGAAGGAGGTATGTCACGGGGGGGGGGGTGTTGAAGCTTATGCCATTCTCTGTCATCAATCTCTGTCTCTCTTTCTCTGTGTGTCTCTCTCTGTCTCTCTCTCCATCTCTGTCTCTTCTCTCTATGTCTCTTTCTCTCTGTGTCTGTCTCTTTCTCTTCTCCATCCCTCCCTCTATCCTTCCCTCCCTCTCTTCCACCCTCCTTCTCTTTCTACCTCATGCATGTGGATTAAGAGGTAAGCTCTCAGCTTCTGCTCCAGCACCATTGCCTGCCATGCTCCCCACCATGATTGTCATGGCCTTACCCTCTTTGCTAACTGCTAACCCCAATAAAGTCTTTATAAGTTGCCTTGGTGGTGGTGTCTCTCCACAGCAATATAAAAGCTTCCGCTTTATAGTAATATGTGGCTCCTAGTATGTTATCTTCCAAATGCAAAAGTCAGATGGGTACCATCAGAATTTATATGCAGGTAAAACCCATGATTATCAATAATATTTCAGACTACCATTGCAAATAAGTACTAAGTGTTACCCAGGAAGCAGGAACAGGTTGTACTCTAATTTGATGGGTAAGGGACCTTCCAAACTGCAGCCATGCCTTACTGCTGCCTCCTCGGCATCACAGTCTACCTCTCGCTGTGCACTGACCAAAAGCTGAAGGGTCCGAACCTTGCTTTCTAGTCTCCTATCAATTAACTTCCAAAACAAAAATAAGCATAGTCGCTTGTCTCTTGCTGTGTTCTTAACCGCAGCATGGCTTCTAGAGCATCTCAAAGGAAAAAAAAATATAGAAAAGTTAAAAGTGAAGCAAATTGGTCAACTATAAGTGAACATATAACTATTTTTTGACAAGGTAAATCATAAATTACCCTGCCTAATGTGTCAATAATATATGGAAGGGTGCAAAGGCTTTAATTAGCAAAGACACCATATGCCTGTTTGTCACCAATAGACATGCTGGCAAATTCAGTGCACACGAAATTCATAGAACGAAAGAGCAGAACTTTAAAAAGTGGGTCTTAACCCTAACAAGACCCTTTGTAAAAAGACGGACTCCATTGTAAAAGCCAGTTATGCAGTCGCAGATTTGATACTGAAATCAAAGCCATTTACTGGTGGTTAGTTTGTTGAGAAAATAAAGAGCTTTTGCTTATTTGTGATGGTGGGTATCATGGACATGATCCACAGATCCTTATTTCTTGTCAGCTTTCATTAACTGTTTAGTGTGTAAGCCAAGACAATTCTTCTTTGTCCAATATGGCTGAGAAGTCAAAAAGTTAAAGACTCCCCCACACACACACACACTCTTTTATGCTTCATGTACCGTGGCCCCCAATCCCAGCACCTCAGGGAACATTCTACTTATGATATCTTCATTGCAAATCTTTTGTTACCTTGGGGCTTTCCACCTGTCCCTGCAGCACCAAGAGTTCATTTTCCTGCTTTTCTTGACCCTGTCCACTTTAATTCACCCCCATTCTCTTCATTCATTATCCATAATTCTTTTGTTTTCTCCAGAGAAGGTTGTGAATTCAATAAAAATAATAATAACAGTATAATAAAAAGAAGAAGGTTGGAGGTGCTCTTACCTTCCTCCCTGGATGTCTTTCTCTAAGACCAGAGGACCTTTGGAAAATGTGAATCAAATGGTTGCACTCCTTTGCTTAAAACCCTGTGGCTACTGGAACAAAAATGGCATGTGTTCTGGTCACTAGCTACCCTCCAAGCTGCTCCTCTGCCCCACCATTGTAGCGGCAGCCCTGCCCTTCTTCCTTCCTGAGCCTTTCACCAGGTCTTTTATACTTGCTGTAATGGGTGCACCAGACAGTGTCGAGGCTCCCTTCCAGTCTTCATTCAGCTTTGCACGCAGATCTCACCTTGGCATAGAGACCGTCTCTGCCCACCCTGTACTCACAGCCTCCCCAATCTTCATTACGCCACTCTGATTTAGCCTTGCCGCATGCGGCACCTATCTAGCCTCTTGTCTATAAACTTATTCAGCGTCCATGACTGATGGGAGACTAGGTCTCATCTTGTCCGTTATGGCATGAATATTTCCAGCAACTGATCAGGGCATCACCCAAAGTAGGCATTCCATAAACGCGTTCTGGTTAAATGATGAAGGAAGAAAAGCAAGGTATAATGGGGGACAAAGAAAAAGAAAGGGAAGGAAGAGAGGAAAGGAGGGAGGGAGGGAAGGAGTGGGACAGGGAGGCAGAGGAGAGGGAGGGAGGGAAAGAGATGTTCAAACAGAACTATAATGCTTTAGCATGACATTTACAGAACCGTTTACAAGAAAATGGAGCAGATTCTACCACCATCCCAACTTCCTGTCTCCCTATAACTTTGAAATTATGAACTCCTACAGTCTTTAAGTGGGCGGAGGTTTTCCAGGAAGTGGACTGCAATCTTCTTCTACACTTAGCAGTGCTTTGCCACATCATTAGCAAAGGGACGAGAGAGGCGATCTTGAGAGTCTCCACTTCTTTTGTGATAATTTCTGCTTCTGTGTCAGGAGGTGGTTAAAAGGACCTTCTTTTGTGATAATTTCTGCTTCTGTGTCAGGAGGTGGTTAAAAGGACCGTATTCTGGCTTGAGGAAAGCAGCCCTCAGGGCAGGCGGACTTGTCCGCTTTCCCTCTCATCTGCACCAGAAGGGGTGTGCTCCTTCAGGCCCATCTCAGAAGGCAGCAGCCCTTCTGCAGCAGCTTCTGTGGCCCTGCCTCACCTCACGTGCTGGCAGGCGGTGTTCTTCTTAATACTCAACTTGGATATCAACCCCTTGATTTCAGAGACAAAAGAGCAGACATAAAACAAGGTATTCAGAGGAGGAAAGCGAGTAAGTAGCGGCCTCGGGGTCATGTGCTGGGATTCCTTACTCAATACAACATGGAACAGTAAGATAATTGAGGCTTCAGAAGTTTCAAAGAAAACGACTCCCATATTAGCCACTTAGATTTATGCTGTATTTCCTGCAGACCACAAACAGACATTTTTTAACCTAAAATGTAAGAATATCAATACCGGAGTCCAAGTTTCCTGGTGTCCAAGCTCCAGCTTCATCAACGTACCAGCCACGTGACCAGCCACGTGACCATTTGCTAATAACTTCTCTGGTTTAGCTGACCAATATGGTTAAAACACTAAAGGCATTATTCTTTTGATTATGTGATATAACAATTTACGTTAATTGTGATGCAAATTAACATAATTAAAAACAAGTTTGAGAGGAACAGGTAGTGGATAAAGGGAAAGACATCGATCACCTGGATTCAATCCAGCCTTACTGTTTATTAGCTGTTTTCTCAGGCAAGTTCATTAATCTCTGCTTCGTGTTCATCCTGTGTAAAGGAAGGTGAGTGAATGTGAAGATGAGAAGGGAATTAAGAAACAGAGAGTTCAGTCACAGAGCATTCCAGCATGACCAATTCCATGATAGGAGGCAGGGGAGGCTGGGAAACTACTGGACAGATGTGAAGAACCCCGGAGGACAGTGTAATGGCAGACCATGAAGGAAATGAATCAGAGGAGTCCCTGTGGTCAGCTTCATCAAACTCCCTGACAGGAAAAAAAGGAATGCGGACAGGGAACAGACCACTAAATTTAGTATCATGAAGCTGCTGCAGCTTCACTGATGAGAGACATCCTGGTTGGAGCGCTGATGATACACAGAGAGAAGAGAAGCCAAACACATCTGGGACCTCAAGCACCTGCCAACCAATCACAGCAGTTTCCAGTCTCATCTTTTCTTGACAACTTACCTCTACCTTTCCATTGACCACTGCACTGCAGGAAAGCTAAGTATTTTCTTCTCTGAGTCCATGACTGGCCACCTGGACATTGCTGGGGGGCCAGGGAGAACCTGTCAGGGCAGAGTGACAGCTCTTCTGAGGAGTTCTGCAGCCAACAAAGTTCATGACAAGGGATAGTCACCAGTGAGAGCATGAAGCAAAGACCTGACTTTGCCTGAGAGAAATAACATTGTGCCTGCATGCTGTTGGGACTAACCCAGTGAAGTGCCACGTGACATATGGAGAAGGTGAGTGGATCATCGTGAGCTGTAGGTGCAGTCTGAGAAGCAGAGTGAGAGGGCTTAGAATGTTAGCTGTGGGTGGGACCGTATCAGAAGTTCTTTCTGTTGCTTCTGGTTCATGCTGAAGAGGTTAAGAGGAAGATGATGCAAGAGATGAAGTGGCTGCCTAGACAGATGGGAGAGAGGCACAAAGACAGGGCCACAAAGACTGCTGTGGTGGGAATTTTTTTTCCCGTGAGCATAACGTGAGAGCAGTCACTGTGTGCTGCCAAGTTTTCCTCCAGCAATATTGAGATGGGTAGCTGCAGGCTGAGAGAAGAAAACCATGTGATGAAGATGTCAAAAGGAGGGTCAAAGGTTAAAGATGCTGATCCCGAAGCAATAAGATGGAGGTAGAAAGCTGGATGTTAGTTGGGATTGGGTGTAGGTTGGAGAAGTCAAGAACAAAAAGTTAAGATTATGAAGGCCTTCCATGTTCAGCGCTCACCACAAAGTCCAGGTACAGCCTTGTAAGAGGGTAGAAACAATCACTGAGTCCAGAGAACTAATTAGGTCCAGTTTCGTCGAAGCCTTTCTGTTCACACTAACTTGAGTATTTTGGATGTAACAGGAAGGAAATAAAAGTAATACTGGAGGAGAGTAAGAGATGACTGGAGACTTGTGTGATCCTCAATAAGAGATAACAGGGTAAAATTCAGCCTTAACCATTGGGGTGGGAGGGCTGTAGGGAAACATTAGAAAAGTCTTCTGCTTGCAGATTAGTGGTGATGGGGGGGGGATGCTCCAGCATTTGAGAGAGCTGGAAACAGGAAGACTGAAAGAGGACTCCTCAGCCTGAAGGAGGAGGGATTTCAAGGGAACAGGCCGAACAAGCAGGTGACGGCATCTAACAGAGCTGGAAGGCAAATGCAGGGAGTTGTGAAGGGCGGGGAGGCCAGGAGGCAGAAAGTGAGCATATGGTGCTCTGTGGGGCTGGGCGGGTGGAAGAGGAAGGCTGACCTGGATTGCCGGCTCCTTTGAGAGAAGACAGAAATAGATACAAATGGAACAATGGAGCAGCCCGGACAGACTGGGGCCAGATTCTACGTGGCTGTGGATGTTAGAGAGGGGAGGATGGGTTTCCAGGGCTTCCTGATGAGGAGGAGGGAAGACAGGGACACATGTGGCCTAATGCAAGTTTTCTTAATCTCAGTCAGGAAAGGGGTGGCTTTCTTTCAAGCCGGAATGGCCTGTACTGACTCCTACTGGTGCACTTCAGACTCTTGGAGTTGGCAAAAACTACAGAAGCTGTTCCTTCTCTTATCCCTGTTCCAATATTATTATTCAGGAAATGACTACAATAAAGGCAATTTTGAGATTTAGAACACATAGTGATATCATGGAAGACCAGCAAGAATGAAAGTGATTTCTCCTCAGAAGGCTTTCCAATGTGATTATCCAAATAACTCTTCTCTCTCAATGACTACATCTACACACAAGGAAGGAAATGGCATGGGAGACTACATCAGCCAAGTCCCTCATAGCCACTCAAGGCACATGTGAAAGAAACATAAACATACAAGCAGTAACAAAAGGAAACCTCAGCAATGAACTATACTGTTCCCTGAGGTAGCAGTTGTGAAATGAATGTGTTCCTCAGGCAGGCCCAAGAACCAACAGTACCTGTTAGGCCTAGAGAAGCTGTAATCCTCTGCACAGAAAATGCAACCATCGCCTATCTTGTCTCAGCAGGAAGCCCTCAAAATGAACCACACAGCACTTCATCCAGATCCTAATAATATGTTGAGGTCGTCCATTGGCCAAACCCAACTGAAGAGCAGAGAGTGAAGGAGCTCATTCCTGTAGTCATTAAAACCACCTTCCTCTGTGGCCGGGTAAGGCTGCCCCCACAAAGGGGGAGGTGATCAAAGAGCCAGCCACTGAGTTTATGTCAGAGGCAACCCCTGTTCCCCTTATTAGGGATACAAAGTGAATAAATTATAATAAATAAAAAATAATTGAAACCAAAAAACAAAACAAAACAAAACCCCACCTTCCTTTTGCTGACAACAGGAGAGGGGAGAAAGGTTTGAAGAGACTAACAGAGAATGTCCACCACAGGAATCAGTGCACATGAGATACAACAAAACCATAAGAGACAGAAAACAGATGAAGCAATATGAAACAAGAGGCTGTTTGTTGATTGAATGTGAGATGTCTCCCATAGGCTCGCATGTTTGAACACTTACTCCCCAACTTGTGACCTTGTCTTGGGAGGTTGCCGAAGCATTAAGACACAAAATCTAGCTAGCTCTTGTAGGCCAGAAGGTGATGATCCCTTGAGGGCCATAGCCCAGACCATCTAGGTAAGTCTGTCTTCTTCACTGCTGCTATGATGTGGCCAACTCCCTTGTGCTTCTACCACACAGACAGAAGCAAGTGTCCATGCCATGCCCTCCCTGTCTGAAGGATTATTCCTTCTGCACTGTGATTCATAACAAGCCCCTCTTCCCTTGAGTTGCTTCTGCTGGGTATTTATTCTGTCACCATGATAAGAAAAGCAACCATCACTATAATGGGACATCCTTCAGACCAACCGCTTCCAAATAATAACATGGAGGCTTTTTACTAATTATGGAAGCTTGGCCTTAACTTAGGCTTAGACCCAACTAGCTCTTATAACTTAAATTAACTTGTATATAATAATAGTTCTATATTACTATCTTCTGCCAGGTGGCTTGTTACCTTTCAGCCTCTTGGTCCCAGCACCTGTTTCTTCTCCATGTCTGGCTGGCAAATCTTCTGTGACGGATTCTTTCCCAACATTCCTACCTCTGCCCAGAAGTCCTGCCTATCCTCTCTATCAGCTATTGGCCATTCTACTCTTTACTAAACCAATCAGAAAGGTGTTGGAGGGGGTGTTTACAAAAGATGATGCATCCATGAAAATAACAATAACAAAGTCCAGCCCATAATCAGATCTCCGCTGATAAAGAAATCAGCACTTGGATAATACAAAACCAGCCCTTACACAGTACACAAAAAGATCACCCCCAACATATCACAAAGGACTTCTGAGTTCCAAGGAGAAGATTAAAGCTGTGTTCATGAACAGCCATGCCTCTATTCTGCTTGCTAGCATCCTGAAAACTGGCAATCCTAATGAGACCAAGACTTAAAAAAAAAAAAAAAAAAAAAAAAAAAAGGAGCTCCCAAATCGTTAGAATATGTGGGTTCATGTGAAGAATACTGGGCCTAAGGACGTACCAACTCAATGCCTTCTAAGTTCTAAAGAAAATGTTTACTCTAGTACATTCTACTTCGTCAAATAATGAAAATGTGGACAAGAGGCTATTGATGTAGCTCAGTAGAGCCTATGTGTAGCATGTATGAACCCCCGGGTGTGAGTCCTAAAACCATATAAACCATGTGTGCTAGTGCACACCTGAAATCCCAGCACCCTGGAAATGTAGGCAAGACGATCAGAAGTTCAAAGCAACCTTAAGCTCCATGGAAAATTTGAGGCCGGTTTGGAGAGTGAAACCCTGCCCAAAATGGAGTACATGTGTGAACCAGCTTATTTACTCTACTCTCCTTCAAAAATATATGTGCCTGATTCCTGCCCTCCAATCTTAACTTAGCTGGTCATAATTCAGAGAGAACTTAAACACTGTGTACGCATGTATATAAGACACGTGTTTGCACTCACACACATGTACACACATACTCACACGCACACAGACACACATATTTTGTCACTAACTTGACTCATTCTCTGTCCTAAGATTTATAAATAATCCCTCCTTCACTGTCCTACTGCCTTCCTTTCAGCTTTCATTATCATAATGGCCTCCTAAGTGGGCTCTCTCACCATTTCCCAACACACCAATCAATATTCACACTGCTGCCAAGGGATGTTTCTAAATTCATTCTTACAGTCCCTTAATTTTCTCTGGAACTCATCAATTGATCTTCCTTTCACACTAAAGCCCAGATTCGTTAGCATGACACATTAAAAACCTAAACGTACCCCCAGAGATGTATCACGTTCCAGTCACACCAAACTTAAAGCGTTTCTCCAATAAAGCAAGATTTTATATCGGAAATTACATATAATAAAATCAATTAATTATGAATTCTATTCACATTGCGTAAGCCATCATTGATTACAAGTCACTCTGTGCTGGGAATTAATAGGTTACCAACAAAGAAAGAAACAAGGCAGCCTCCCACTGACAAGGCGTGGTAGCACGTCTGCCTTGAGCATATGGCTGCGGGCTCTTCAGACTTCTGCTCTTGGGTTGTCTCTCACCAACATACATCCATGATCAAGGCAGGGTGCACTCATCTGAGGTCAGAGCCCAGCGACTGGAGGGACAGAGGTCATGCTTGCCAAGAAGGAAAGACAAAAATGTTTACTTTAGAGTTCTCCCTTATTGTTTTAGGTTTTGTTTTTTGTTTTTTGTTTTTGTCCATAATACAAAAAGTACACCCAGAACAATAGCTTGTGTATTACTTAAGTTTCTGTGAGAAGGAGAAAATGAGTTTTATTTTAAGACTTTGAGGCTCTCCTTCTGGTGCGCTGTTTTCCCACTGAAAAGCTACAGCCTGCCTTTCAATGCTGAGGAATTCTTAGATGCGCCACCAAGCAGACGTGACTAGTTCTGCCCAGTTAGCCAGCTGAATTTCCATGACTTAGCAAAGATACCATTACTTTCAGAAACTTATTTCTCTGATTTTTCCAGGAGAAATTCGGCATCTTTTAAGTTGCCACCATGTCAGTCTGGGTAGAGTTCTTGCTTTAAACTTAGCAGTTAGATTTCTATTTCATCCCTCTGTCCCAGTGCTGACCATTCAGAGAAGGAATGGAGAGAAGCCTTTCTTCATCTTTGTGTCATCTCAGGGTCAGCACACAATATGTTTGTTAAAAGGAACTAAGAAGCTAGGCAGAGTGGTCCACGCCTATAAAATCAGAATTCTGCAGGCCAAGGCAGGAGGATTGCTGTGAGTTTGAGGCCAGCCCATGCTACAAAATGAGACTCTATCTCAAAAAAAGAAAGAAGATGGAGGAGGAGGAGGGAAGAGGAAGTTGTCGTGGATTATTGTGTGGTAACTACACACTATGATGGTAATCCTTATTGATTTTTTCCTAAACTGTAGATGAAGCGTCTTCATAAGGCCTTACTCTGGGGTTCTACATTTCTAAGTTATAATAGTTGTTTCCCAGCATTCATTGTTGTAATCCAGTGCAAACTTGGGGGACACAGTGCAGAAAGCCATCCTGTTAACTTTGAACTTGGAGAGCTTCTCGTGGAGAGACATGAAATAAATATCTACTCACTCCAGATGAGGCACCTAGAAGAGACCAAAGAAACAATTCCACCTCCATCTAGCTTGGTGAACTAATATGCGATCACTTACAGAAGTTTAAGTGAGGGGTTTCTTATGGAAACATGGACGATTCAAGAGCAGCTGCCTTACAGAAGAGGTCACCCCGGCACAGGTCCAGGACCCCAGTTCAGGAAATCTGCATTCCGGCAGGCATGCAGGACTGGCAGACAGCTCCACCAGAGTCCCCTCTCCCCAGCAGCTATTTATTGCATATGTAAACTTAGGGAGTAGCATTGACAATCTTTCCACTTCCTGAACTTCTTGAGTCTTGTAGCTTTCATGAGCTTCCTAAGCCTTGTTAGTTTCCTGAGGCTTCAGAGCCTCGCTCCTCCCACCAGGAAAGAAGGCTTCAGTTTGGAGGGACTGCTATACAATGGTGTTGGGCTGTATGTCAGCCATAATCTCGCCTGATTAAAAGGATTATTAGCATTGTCCTCTAAAAACCTGATTTTCTTGCCAAACTGAAAAGACATTTAGAAATCAATAGCTCACAAAGCAAGCTGATGCTCCAAATGAACTTTGTCAGGGGAACTCAGTAGAAGTTCCTGGAGAACACACAGCATCCCCCCTCTTCCCATACACAGCACAGTAAGTCAACTCTGTGTGTCTATTTGTGCATTTGCTTATTAATATCTATGCACACTTTATTTTAAAAAATAATTGTATATATGTGACCAACTAAGAAGATCATTAGTAAACGTATTTTAGGCTTCTCAAGATAAATGGTATACAGAATCAGTTAATGGTCTAACTCAGCAACATAGTTTTATATAAGTTTCTCATAAGATCACAAAAAAATTATATCTCTTAGTATGTGGCCGGAAAGCATGGAACCATCTATCTGTGTGTCTCTATGTGGAAAACAAAGAGAATTTTCTGAAAGTGCTTGTTTATGTAACCAGACGATTTATAAGTTTTCTAAAGTTGAACCACTATAGCTGATAGGTCAAAGGGAAACATTATAGGAAGCATATTACACTACTGAGAAAATCAATAGCTCAAGCAGAGCAAACTGCATGCTAAAAATGGATGCTTTCTCCTATATGTAAAGTATGCCACAAAAACTTGAAAAATCAAGTTATTTTGTAGGGTTGGAGACCAGCGGATGACATAAAAGTGTATAAAGGGATTTTGGAGGTCATGGAAATGCTATAAAATTTTGCTATGGTTGATGGTTGGGTGGATATATTTGTCAAAAGTATTCAAATGTGAAAAATTCATTTTATTTTCTCTGATTTACACCTCTGTAGAGGAGTTTTCAAAAATCGATAGTGAAGCAAAGCAAAGCTCTCATTTTGCTTTCAAGCCCTGTCAAGTTGCTCTTTGAAATATTTATGTCCATAAAGGCTGAGAACTATACTGTTGTAGTAACTGTTCTTCGCCAGGTTCCTTCACAAAGTCAAAATAATATATGTAAATCTCATTAGGTGAGTAACATTATCCTCTCTGTATGAAGATAAATTGTGAATGCTTAGCTTTGTAAAATGACTGAGCCTCTCGTGTATATTAATGTGTACATCAAATTTCATATCAGTAATGGTTTACCATCCAGTGCCAAGGTCTATTCAAAAGAAATGCAAATAGCTGATATTCACAAATCCACTTAAGCCCTGTAGTACGATTAAGTGGAGAAACTGTCTCATCAAAATGAGTGATTTTAGAAAAACAGATGAACTTTGATAGCAACACTGATTATCTTCTAGATGCCTGAAGAAAAAAATTCCCATGGGTAACAACTGTTACTTGATGCCACAATTGGTGAATGTTTGCGATACGGTACGGGAAGGCCCTCTCCCATCTTACCTCAAGTCCTCTTTTAAACGCCTTCTACATTTTATCATTTTTCTTCTTGATTTTTTTCCCCGTCAAGATAAAAACTGATTTAAATAAAAGTGGGACTATTTTCCACCATTCTTAGCATCTCTCCCTTGGATGCGTCCACACAAGCTTTGATGCAAGATGTCTGGAAACAGGCTAGGCACTGAGCATCTGTTTTTCTGATGCAAGTGACAGTTGAGAGACAGCAGGCAAAGATGACAGGAGGAAGAGTCAGCATCTGGAGCAGCTGCAGAGATGGGGTTCCTGGCATCGAGAGTCTGGCTTGTAGCCACTGTGAGGAGAGGAGGAGTTTCAGTAACAGGAGAATTCCACAGGGGCTTCCAGGGTCAGG
>REGO01000056.1:2351628-2377528 GCA_010120015.1 Rhombomys opimus | reverse complement strand
CGCTTCCTGGGGCCTTGCAGGGAGATGCAGGTGTTCCATTTAAGGCTGAGTGTTTGACAGTCCTTCAGTTTCAGTTCTTTGGCCAGTAATGAGTCTGCAATAGCCACTTGCCCACTGCAAAAAGAAGCTTCTTTCTCTGACCAAAGCTGTTCACAGAATTAATCTACAGTAGTAAACATGAATATTTAGAAGGAACTTTGCCATAGTTTCCACCTAGTAAAACAACAGTCGTAACTCTCCCACGAGGGCCTACGGCATGCCCAGCAAGGGCTTCCAACCAGGTCTACAGTATCTGATATGAATTCCCTCCTGTCAAGTGGGTCAATCCAGTTAGAAAGCAGCTGATTAACCCCATATCGGTCACAACACTAGTGCTCTAATGGGCACAGAAGGGTTATTTTGTGTAGACATTTAAGCAGGAAACCTATATAGATTTTTTTTTGATAGAGAAAAAATAAAGATCTTTGATGATTTTTTTTTCACGATTTCAGAACCTAGATAGCACCACACTTACAGTGAGTAGTAACAAGTAGCATGTAACCAGAGTGCAAATAACTGAAGGAAGCGTGTGTGTCCAGCATACCTAATCGATGGGTGTCACAGAGGCAGGCAGGCATGAAGAGCAGAATGGCTAGAGGTGAAGGCGCGAGGCCTGAGAAAGAGCCCTGGGGCTCTCCGGCCCTAGCTGCCTCACCACTCAAACCACCAGTTCCCCAGCCCGTGAGGTGTGGTTAGCCATGGTGCTGCTGTGAAGTTGAACAAGAGGTCAACCACGAACAGCACACAGATGGGACCTGGTAAACCCTTCTAACATGTTTTTTTTTTTTCCGTGTTCTAAAGCGGTGTTTAAGTTCAGTCCAGCTAACTTGAGATGTTGCATGGGGGGGGGGTGTTCCTTACAGCTGAGCAATGCCACAAGCTTGGCTTTGGGGAAGTGAGGGGACAAAGGTGTCTTATGGGGAAGCAGACTAATTGGATGTTTTCTTTTCCAATATAAGGCAAATTAGAATTAGGACAATGTATCTTGAGACTTCAGACTTTCCCTTGGCGACATCTGACGGGGCGATGGAGCGTTTGTCTTCTGGCATGGCCGTGGGTTGTGTGGAGTCTGCTCTGGGTATGAAGAGGATGAGTGAGCACAGCCTTCCTCGTCACTGTGCTGAATGCAGCAGTTGCTGTGATTTCTCGTGCAACCCTTCTCCTTACCTTTTTGCTTCCACTCTTCTCTGTCCTCCAAAAGATCCGACCCTGTGCTTCTGACTTGTTCATCACCATGACAACGGTTCCACTAAGTTCAGAAAAGCTGCTTCTTACAGTAGATTCGACACAGAGACCTGCAAGCGAACAGTGTGCAGAGAGGGAGAGCCTTCGGAGCTGTCACTCATAGACGGGATGTCTTTATCAAACCCCGGGGCTCAGGGAGCCATGGGGGAAAGGACTAGGGAAGGTTGTAATAGCCAGAGGTGATGGATGACTCCAGGGAAACAGTTTCTTCCAGACACAACTGGACTGACCAGAAAAGAACTCACAGAGATTGCCAGGGCGTACAGGGCCTGCACAGCTTTCCGGCTAGACAGGGCCCCAGCACTGAGGAGGCAACCAGGGCGTGGTGGTCCCACTGCTAACCAAGAAGCTGACTACAATGCAGCTAGCAGAGAGACAACCAGCTTCCTCTCACAGAGTCCCCCAGGCATCTCAGCCATACTCCAGGACTGGCTGGCTGACACAAAAGGAACACAAAAGGAACTCTGTGTTTGGTGGACTTTTTGTTTCCCTTTGCTTTGTTTTGGCTTTCTTTCTTTCTTTCTTTCTTTCTTTCTTTCTTTCTTTCTTCCTTCCTTTCTTTCTTTTTTTTGTCTTATGGGTTTTGTGGATATTTTTTTAAGAGAGAGGAACAGAAAGTTGAATGAGTAGGGAGATGTAGAGGACCTGGGAGGAGCCAGGAGAGGGAATCACATGGTTAAAATATACTGTATTTTAAAAAAAAAAAAATGTTTTCAGCTAAAGAAACATGCTCAGCCAAAGTTTTGAATGAATGCTCACTAGTTACCTGACTTAGTTACCTGTGGGTGTGTGCACGCATATACATACGTGTGAACAGGTGCACATGTGGACATCCGTGTGTGAAGACCACATTGGCATGCGCTTCCTCCACCTTATTTTTGGAGACAGGCTCTCAGGGAAGCTGCAGCTTGATGCCTCAGCTAAGGGAACTCAGGTCGTGAAGGATGTTTATCGGCATTCTGAAGAGCAATTTGTGAGCGCTTTTCTCTGTTCACGTGACGGGTCAGATCATGATTCCCATTTTAACTGATTTTTAAGCCTCACTCTGCTGGCAACATGACCTTCATGCTCATCATATGACCCATGCAATTAAATTAAAGGAGCCTAGGAGTCATATTAGCATTTTACAGTGTTCGAGGGATTAAAGTTAATTGACTCAGTTATTTAAGTCAGCTTAACAATGCTTCCCACCTGGAGACTTTTCTTCCTCTTGAGTGTCTCAAGGTAGTTTATAAATCTTCAGTTTATAGGCTGTACTTCCCACTTTAAACAGTAAAACGCAGAGACACATTTGTTTTAATGAAATTTTCAAGTGGAAAAAAAAAGGTAGAGCGTCACTCTGGGTTTAAGGTGTTAGAATGCAAATCCCAGAGCATTGCAAGTCGGCCTTAAAGGAAACATTGCACTATGGGAAATTGTCCCTTCTCGGGTACAGCAGGGCGCCATTTCCGCCACCAACAGCGTCTCCAAAAGGACAATGAGAAGAATGCTTGCAAAAGAAAGTAATAAACCAACTGTGTTTGTGAAGCTTTGTCACTGGGATGCAAAGGCTTTGAGTCGGGAAGACCTTGGCGCAAACTGCAGGAGCAGCCTGTTAGCGGTGTGACGCCGAACCTGCCTAGCGCTTAGAGTTCCGATCTTCCCCGTGTGTAGAAGGAAGGCTACAGCGGCGGTTCCCAAGTCAGACCGAGGGAAGATCAAAGGCTACGTAAACTGAGTAACGTTGTGTCCTTGGCCCCGTGAGCACTCGGTGGACACCCTCCTTCATCATACACGCGCCAACCTGCGCTTGTTAATTTTTTGGTCAAGGTGGAGAGTGTTTTCCAAGTCAGTGATCTTTGAGTACACGGATCACCATTTGTAACGTAGATGGACCCAATCAGCAGAAGGAAATAGCTGCCCAACAGTCTGCTAATAAACGAAGAGCCTTTCGCGGAAGGGCTGGTTCTCCAACAGCATGCCTTCGGTCTCAACAGACACCATAAGCTTTCCGGGGTCTCTGGGCTGCAGCCCTCAGATGGGAACTAGAAAAGTGGGTCACTTGAAACTCACACTGGCCCACCCACAGCGCAGATATGAAATTCCATAAGCACATGAGCTAATTCCGATAGATAGAGGATGATAGACAGACATACAGACAGACAGATAGATGATAGACAGATAAATAAATAGATAGCCATAGGTAGATGGTAGACGCTAGATAATAAGTAGGTATGCAGAGCTTAGATAGATCATATCAGTATGATTCTCTTGGAAAGTCTGAAGCAGAACCAGATACAAGCTTGAAAACCTAAATTATTAAGAATAAAATTTGATGACAAAAACTAGGGTATCAACACACTTGGAATGCAAGACCCTTGAAGGCAAGCATCAACCTTGAGGCATTATAACCATGCAATTCATACCCAGCAAATACTAGCCTGTCCATCAATATATTTTAGCAAAGCCATGCAAATATTGTGGCATTTTTAAAGCAACATGTGAACTGAAATGCACAAGGCACGGCCTTACAAACACAATGTTAAAAAGGTGCTAAACGAAGAAGTGTTCAAATTACCAGCTATGCCAGATGGCTGAGAGAGTAGATGAGCTTCCCCAAATGTCAACCTAGGGAACAGAGTGTCCCAAAGGAACTGAAAGCTAGGGAGTAGATGAATCACATCTGCTGTTGCCATGGATACTGTTCATCTTCTCTGTGTGAACTTGAAAACTGAAAGCACCCTAGAAGGGGGCTAGCTACTTAATTGAGGTCTCATCTGCTACCAAAGACTCAGGCCAATAGAGCGTCCTTAATGTTTAATGAGCACTCAGAGTGGACTGGGCCTCACACAAAGTGTGCCAAATGTGCATAGACAGCTTCTGTTCTAGTGTTCGGGTGTTCTCCGTGCTAGAGACCAATTGAGAAATTTCAAAACAGCTTTGACAGCCACCCGGCCCCAGGTATTCTTCCTTAGAAGTTCGAGGTGGGTATTCAAAAGGCCCCCTTTGTAAAGCTAAAATTACAAGGAGGATTAGGACCTGTAGCTGAAGGTTCTCAGGTGGGTGCTCAGAAGCTTCAGTGTCCAGCCCCTGCCGCCTCACACTGCACAACCCTTCCTCTCTTCAGCCTCAGCATTCAGAGAATGTCTGGCCGTAACCAAGACTCTGCCTCAGTGCCTGGGTTCTTCACTGTTGCGCCAACTATTCCAGTGCTCCTAACTTCCTTACTCAGAGAGCCTAAAAAGGTAGAACCATAGGCAAACAGGAGATTGCAGGTTGTGTAATGGTAAAAAGCTGGGTAGAGAAGAAGCTTGGGGATCACGGTTAAAACGACACTTCTATTCCATCCCAAATCTAGGACAAATACAGGAAAAAAAAAAAAAGAAAGAAAAAAAAACTACTACAATTAGAGACAAAATTGAATTTTGTGGAGGTTTTTTGTTGTTTGTTTCTGTGGGGTTTTTGTTTGATTGTTATTTTGTCTTTCAAGACATGGTTTCTCTGTGTAGCCTTGGCTGTCCTAGAACTCACTCTGTAGACCAGGTTGGCCTAGAACTCACAATGATCCAGCTGCCTCTTACTGTCAAGTGCTGGGATTAAAGGTGCACACCACCACACCTGGCAAATTTTGTATATTTTCAAGTGGCAAAGTGTCTAAAATTAATTGGAAGCATGCGTTGTTAAAGACTCTGAAGCGTCTGTCCTTGCAGAGGTAACTGATTTTCAGTTCTGCTAAATGTTTTTCTCAACTGCATTTTTTGGTTTTTGAAAGTAAAAATAAAATCTCAGGAGTGCCATTCTACTTTTTATCAAACTAGTGAAATGCAAGCAACACCTTTCATACAGGAGACAAAGGAAATGAATGCGTAGAAACAGAAATACATGTTTTATAGATCGAAGCTTGGGAAAAGTTTGGCAAAATGGATATTTTTACTGAATATTACAGTATCTTATTCTACCAGCCAAATCTGAAATTCTGAGGCAGCATATGTTTCGAGAATCTCAAATGTCTCTGGGCCCCACGGGATAAAGACTTTGCCTCCAGCTGAGGTGAGAAACGTTGGTGAGAGTCCTTTAATACAAGGCCTTCCCTTCACTGGAGGGTTCCACTGGAGGGTTCAGAGGGATGCTGGGATCCTGATGCTTCTCTCTTTTTCCTTTCCACACACAACCCTGTGGTTACCATGACTGCCCTCCACCCAAGCTCTAAACCCAGTAGGGCCTTCTGGTCCTGGAACAGAACCTCCAAAACTAATAGCCAAAATAAGCCTTTGCTGTTTGTCCCCCGTGTCTTATGGCGGTGATGGAAAACTGACTAACATGTGTGTTCAAAGCGAGAGGTAAGTCTCCCCACAGTTGCAGTTGCAAAAACAAACATGTAGGTGGACCAGCGTCGTCACTGTCAAACTGTGAGATAACTCAGTTCAAAGCAGCCCTGGCCCTGGTTCCCTAAGGAGCCTGGAGTGTGGCCTTATAATTTTCCCCCTCAGTTGACGAAACTCTGAGGGAGATACCAGGCTGAATCAACCACTTCTGGTAACAATGAGAAGAGAGTCACTCTGGTTGATTTTAAGAAATATTGCAAGAAAACAAAAACAAAAAATGGGTCTAGAGAGCTGGATCAGAGGTTTACGAGCACTAGCTGCTCTTCCAGAGGTTTTGAGTTCAAGTCCCAGCAAGCACATGGTGGCTCACAACCATCTGTAATGAGATCTGGTACCATTTTCTGGCATGCAGGCACACATGCAGACAGAACACTGTATACATAATAAATAAGTAAATCTTTATTTTTTTTTAAAAAAGGAAATATTGCAGAAATGTTGCAAATATCCATTAACTGAAGCCATGGGCTGTACCAACAATATTACAAGCACATCACCTCTCCCCTCAATCTTCTTACACGTACAGTCTTATGTGGCACACCCATTGTACTCTGATGTTCATTCCGTTCCACCCACATTAGTCATGAGCTAGTGGACAAACCAAACCAAAACTCAGACACTTAAAAAGAATGCCAACAGCAGGCTGGAGCGATGTCTCAGTAGCTAGCGCCACCGGCTGTTCTTGCTGAGGACCCAGGGTCGATTCCCGGCACCCACGTCGGACAGCTCACAACCACCGTAACTCCAGTTCCAGGGGCCCCGAGCCCCTCTTCCGGCCCGCACACACCTCTGCATGCATGTTGTACACACACATGTACAGTCAGGCACACGCACGCACACACATAAAATAAAACAGTAAATCCAAACGAAGATTTAAAAACACCAACAGGATGTTATAATCATCCTTGAATATGACACTAAAATACAGGGTGATAATAGTAGGTTTGAACAGGTGGTTTGGGCTGCAACAAAATTTAAAGTTCTGTGCATCAAAGGACAAACTCCGTGAGTAAAACTCACTAAATGAGAAAAAGGATTTGCAATTGCATCTACAAGCTTGAGAGTGGTATAAAAACCACGGCCGGCAAGCAAGAAGATCCTCCGTGTCACTTATCTAGAAAGAAGCGGAACAAGGCCACCACGACACACTAGTTTACATCTGTTTGGGCTGTTTCTATAAAACCAGCCTTGGCAAGGATGTGGGGAAACTGGAAATTTTCTGTTCTGCTGTATAGAATATAACACGATGTAGCTAAGGTGGGTGTGTGTGCACTTGTGCTTGTGTGTGTTCACACACAATTCAACCTTTAAAAGGAAGAAGATGCTGACACACACCATTGCATGGATGAAGATATTTTATGTGAGTGAAATAAGCTAATGATTAAAGGAAAAGACTATTATTACTTAATGGGGTATCTAGACTAATCAAATGCATATAGGTAGAAAACAAGAATGATGGATGCTTTGGGGAAAAGTGTTGTTTAATGGATACAGAACTTCAGTTCTGTGTAATGAAAAGAGCTGTAGAGATAAATGGTAGCCATGGTTACACGGCCATGTGAATGTACGTAAGTGGCACTGAACTGTTTAAAAGTGTTTCAAGTCAGGTGTGATGGTGCATGCCCAAGGCTTAGTACAAGTCCAAGAGGAGAGAGACTCAGTCTGAGGCCAGTCTCTGTTCCTTAAGTGAATTCCTCACTCGTCTGGGCTAAATTGTGAGCTAGGCCAGTGGGGACTGAGGAAGGGGGGTTTTGGTTTAAACTTGGGTTTTTTTTTTTTTTTTTTTTGCCCCATTAAAAAAAAATAAGAAACAGAAATCAAAACAAGTCAATATTTTCTTTTCCTCTTGAGCCCACAATTTGGGCAAGGCTAGACAGTGTGCTCTGGTTCTATACGGCATGGGCTGTGGTTGAAGATCCACTTCTGGGGTGTGTTACACATGGCTGTCAAGCTGGCGGGGTTGCTGGCCAGGCTCCCAGGCCAGGCTGTCAGTCAGGAGCTTCAGTTCTCCATGTGGGTAACACTAGGATCCTTCTGCCTGGCAGAGTATATTGCCCTGTTTCTTAGAACAATGTGCAAAGATCCAGGGGTTGAAATCTTACAGTCTCTTCAGATCCCCAAAGGGTAAGGGTTCCCCCACAGTGTTCTATTGATAAATAGACAAAACAATAACAAACAAACAAATCTACCCAAAGTAAATGGTAAAGAAATGTGACCCCAGATATGGTAGCTCACACCTTTGATCCCAGTACTTGGGAAGCAGAAGCAGGAGGATCTCTGTGAGTTTAGGGCCAGTCTGATCTATGTAGTGAGTTCCAGGACAGCCAGAGCTACATAGTGAGACCCATTCTCAAAAACAAAAACAAAACAACAACAACAACAAAATGGTCAATGAATTTGTAGCCATCATTGGTCAGCCATACCAATGGCTCATTCCAGAACTTTCCTCCGGCCAACAAATTCATGACCCATTGTCTCATTCCAGAACTTTCCTCCAGCCAACAAATTCATGACCCATTGTCTCTGCATTTCACGGAACTAGATTCACCATGCACAACTGCCAACTGGTTCCCTGGTGCTCCTCTGGATATAGTGTGCAACTTCAAGGTCACCGTGAACGGCCTGGCTCTGTCCTTTTTAGGTTCGTGTAAATAACAGTGAGATTGTAACTGGCTCAGAATTCTACTTTGTGTGAAACCATGGCTACCAAGGACACATGCATGGTCCGCCATTACACCAAATGTTCACATTAGCCAATGGGGCTGTTTCATATGATACAAACTATGGAAATTATTGCTTCTCTTTCTTACATATCGGCGAGCGTGAAGGTCAGAGCCATGAGTGTAATTGTGGGATGGCTGTGAATACAGCGGGCACCATCCGTCCCCCAAACAAAGCAGAGCCCTCAGTGAGGCTGGAAATTCTTATATAGATGCCAACTGCTACATGCCGCTGTATTCTACGTTATCACTGGCCGATTCTCCCTTTTTTCTTGGGATAGTTCATCTTGACTGTCAACTTGACATACCTGTCAAGAGGGAATCTCAAATGAAAATTTACCTCCAACAGATTGGTCTGTGGCCATGTCTGTGAAGTATTGTCTTGAGGGCTAACACAGGAGAACAGAGCATGCTGTGGGTGGTCTGTCGCTATGCAGGCAGGCCTGGGCTGTAGAAGAAAGGCCTCTGGGTAAGGCCCAGAACAAGCCAGTAAGAAGTGTTGTTCTGCAATGTCAGTGTCTTCCCGACAAACTTCTCCACCTTCTTCTTGAGCAGGGTCTGCCGCTGAACCTGGATTCACCAAATTTGCTACAATAGCTGGTCAGGCAGACCCTGGGATCTTCAAGTCTCTGCCCTCCCCGCACTGGCAGGACAGGCCATTGTGCCAGCTCTTAACAAGCCATTATGCCTGTACAGCAGATGCCTTCAACTCTGGGCAGTTGTCCAGGCTCTTCATTGTGCTGGCTATGGTTCGCATAGTTTGTTATCATCCGGCTTTTTTGTTTGTTTTTTGTCTTTTGTTTTTTGTTTTTTAATGCAGGGTTTCTCTGTGTAGCCATGGCTGTCCTCCTGTAGACCAGGCTAGCCTCCATCTGCCTGCTTCTGCCTCCCAAGTGCCAGGATTAAAGGCGTCAGCAGCACCACCCTGCCCTGTCGTTTGACCTCAAGTGTTGCATTCCATTATCATAAGATAATATTCATTATCTTATTATCCAATGAGATTTAATCTGCACAACAGATTTTCAATGGCAGGTTTAAAAAGAGAAATGAGGGAAATGTCTTTGTACGTAGATGAGACCCAGAAGAGTATGAAAATCCAAGGACAGGCAGACAAGAGATGAGAATGAAGAGTGAAGGCACCAAATGGAGTCCTGTTCACAAGAACTGGATAGTGATCAGATACAATGTGTGTGCATGTGTGTACAGGTTTGGCATAAATCCAATATACACTCAAGAGGCAACACATACCAGCAGATTCAATATCCCAGATTCTCCTATATACAGTGAGGTGTGGTGGCGCTCATGTTTTACATACTACTCTGTTTTCACCTGATGATAGAGAAAAATTGGTTTCTCTATCATCACCACATTGCCCCTTCCACTTTCCTAGACTGAAGCCAGCACTATCTTCGTAGAATTCTTAAGATTCTATCGTTCTCTCTATCCCTGCACGGAACTCCCTAATGGCTGCCAATAAAATTAGAATGAAAGACACATGCCTTGCTACTGGCCAGCTGGCCCTCATGAGCTCGTCCTTACCTGTCTTTCCAAACTGATTTGATAGTGGTTTTTATATGCTTTCATACACTCACTCCCATAACTCAGCACAACAGTACCCTTCCTTGAATTTCTACTGTGTTGGTGTTAGCCCATGAAGCCTGCACAGTCCTGGTCACTGCATGTTACTGTCAGTATTCTATACCATCTATTGCTACCAGATTTACCGCAGGTTTGTCTTCACCGACTAGCTTCACTGTACTTTATTCCTTCTGTCACCAGTAAGGAGATAACTGCTTAGTGTCTTTCACAAGTTCTTAGTAAATGTTTGTTGGATGTACGTGTGATGAATACCAACCTTCACAGATATCCAGCTTTCTGCTCAGAAGCTCTTTCTCTTGAGAGGACAAAACTGTAGCCACATGTGCACTGTGCTGATAGATCTCGCCTGTCCTCTGGGGTTTAGAAAGCTGTATCATATGGAGAGTCAAAAGGATTCAATAGCTGTGGAGACAGCCACCCTTAGGAATACTGATGGTGGCAGTTCAACTATAAATAATGCAACCAACTCAATAGATTTCAAACATTCTTCCTTTCTTGCTGTTGTACCCAGATATATAGTTTTAAAAGCTAAGATAGGAATTTACCTTTGCACATTGATCTACTCTAATAGAAGAGCGATGAAAAAATAAAGATACAAAAAAAAAAGAAAGAAAGAAAGAAAAGAAACTGTTGCTGTATAAAAATAGCTGCACAAATTACTCGAACTCTGGTCTCAGACAGGGATGGTTTATTAGAACGCCTCTCCATGCTGATCCATCAGGCCACAGTGAGGACTCAGGGGACTAACTGTGACCTCTACGGGGTCTCACAGCAGGTTTTTCGTAGAAAAATAACCAAATACAAAAGACATGGTGAGGGCAGTACAAACCAACATTACGTTTTTGGCTAAGTAAACAAAGTGTTATCAGCTAGCCTTTAAGCTAACTGGTTCCAGGTGAGGTTAGTGAGCGTCTCCCAGAGTGCAGGCCAAGTACAGCCGAGTGCAGCCAGTGCATAGAGAACAGAGTGCAAACAGAGTGTAGCCAGCTATATAGACAACCAACTAGGATATAACATGATTGAATCACTCAAAGTATAAGGGCAGCTAAGAACAACCACTTCCAGGAAGCAGAGTTGAAAAGTTTAAAAATTTGAACTTAACTTCGCAAAATGGAAGCTGACTACAAAGCTGGCTGCAGCTTTGTCTCATATAGCAGGCTACAACAAAAAACAACTGAAAGCACCATTTTGATCTAACCCTCAGAGGGAGCTAACTAGCCTAACACTGATATGTCATTGGAAAAGGGGCAGAGCAATAAAATGATGTGCTTAACTTAACACCTGGTGCCAGACCACTTAGAGGTTAACACTATTTACCTAGAAACAGCCAGAGGCCTACAGTTTAGGAAACGAAACCAATACCAACAAAACATAAAGCAGAAAATTTGAAGTTCAGACATACAGTGCCGCAACAACATTTTTACATTTCTAATGTACGGGTTAGACCATCAAAGGTATTATAATAATAAGTCAAGGAAACGTGTGAAGTATTAGCTACATGCCTAACTTGCTGAGGTTTAAAATACTGACAGGATATGGCAAAGATAGCATCGCCTCCTGCCAGCTCTGTCTTGCCCAAGTGTTCATCATATTGAACTATGCGTTGCCCATAAGGATGAACTTTGTGTTCCGCGTCACAACCTAATCTTCAGCGCAGGTGATAAGACGGCTAAAATCAGCAAACAGCATCTGCTGCCAACATTTGGAAGTCATGGCTTCTGCCGGAGCTCAGCTCATTACAGCTCAGATATTACAGTGCGTGAATGTCTGTCTTCCTGTTGTGACAAATTGCAACACCGAAATTTTATGGTTGGCAATATACATATATATATATATATATATATATATATATATATATATATATATATATGAAGCACTGTGTACAGGTATAAAGATAAATTAGGTCCAACCTCAATGATAATTCTACCTCTGGGGAGAAGCTGACAACTGCAATGATGGTTGTAGAGTCAGTATTTCTGTCTTTCTGCCCTGAGAAGTTTCAAAATCAAAACTTCGTAGCTAGGAAAATTGGCAAGAACAAGTTTCGTAAGAACAAATTTAACTCCCATGCTGTCATCTTAATTGGAGAGAAAATAGCAATTGAAACAATCTTGCTTCTGTGACCATAAGGTCAGGAAAAATTATCTCTTTCAATTTTAAAATACAAATGGTTGTATCTCTTAGAAAATCACAGTAAAAGCCAGACCCTGAGGCCAAGATGATCAAAGCTGCCTGGGTTGACAGTTTCATGGCAACAAGAATTTCTCCAGACGACAGTAAGTGGTCGAACTCAGGAACCCAGGAGCATCTAAGAGGGTTTTCTTTGGGAATCTAAGGTCAAAGCTTGGGTCCATCTACTGTTTCTAGTTTGGTCCAGGCTTAAACATTATCTCATTTATCATCCTGTCAACAAATATTTGAGTGTCTACTAAATTTCAAACGTGTGTGAGCAATGTTCCCAATGGAGCTTATGTTCCAGGAGAAGATACAGCTAATAAACAAATAAGTGTATTTTGTAGTATGAGTTGGTGTATATCTACAGTTGTGGAAAGACACACCTACGGACACTTGATTTTTTACAAAGAAGCCAAAACTATACCATGAATAAAAGGCTGCATCTTCTACAAATGGTGCTGGTCTAACTGGATGTCTACATGAAGAAAAATGCAAATTAGATCCATATTTATCCCCCTGCACAAAACTAAAGTCCAAGTGAATCAAAGACCTTAACATAAAATCAGGCACACTAAAATCTGTTAGAAGAAAAAAATGGGGAACAGCCTAGAACTCATTGGCACAGGAGACAACTTCCTGAACAGAACACCAACAGCACAGGCTCTAAGATCAACAATCAATAAATGGGACCTCATGAAACTGAAAATCTTCTGTAAAGCGAAGGACACTGTCGTCAGAACAAAAAGACAGCCTACAGACTGGTAAAGGATCTTCACCAACCCTGTATCTGACAGAGGGCTAATATCCAGGATACATAAAGAACTCAAGAAGCTGAAAAGCAACAAAATGGAAGGGGGCTACAGCTGGGATACAAAGTGAATAAACTGTAGTTAATATAAAAAAATTGAAAAAGCAACAAAACAAGTAATCCAATTAAAAATAGGGTACAGAGTTAAACAGAGAATTCTCTGCAGAGGAATATTGAATGGCAGAGAAATGCTTAAAAAAATGTTCAACGTCATTAGTCATCAGGGAAATGCAAATCAAAATGACCTTGAGATTTCACCTTACATACGTCAGAATGGCCAAGATCAAAACCTCAAGTGACAATACATGCTGGAGAAGACATGGAGAAAGAGGAACCCTCCTCCATTGCTGGTGGGAATGTAAACTGGTACAACCACTTTTGAAATCAATCTGGCACTTTCTCATACAATTAGGAATAGTGCTACCTCAAGATCCAGCTATACCACTCCTAGGCATATATCCAAAATATGCTCAAATACACAACAAGGACATTTGCTCAACCATGTTTGTAGCAGATGTCCCTCAACTGAGGAATGGAGACAGAAATTGTGGTACATTTACACAATGCTCAGCAATTAAAAACAAGGAAATCATGTAATTTGCAGGCAAATGGTGAGATCTAGAAAAGATCATCCTGAGTGAGATATCCCAGAAGCAGAAAGACACACATGGTGTATGTTCACTTCTAAGTGGATATTAGACGTATAATATAGGATAAACATACTAAAATCTGTACACCTAAAGAAGCTAAGCAAGAAGGAGAACCCTGGGTAAGAGGATCAATCCTCACTCAGAAAGACAAATGGGATGGACTTTGGAAGTGGGAGAAAACAGGGGACAGGACTGGAGCCTACCACAGAGGGCCTCTGAAAGACTCTACCCAATAGGGTATTGACACAGATGCTGAGACTCATAGCCAAACTTTGGGCAGAGTGCAGGGAATCTTATGAAAGAAGGGGGAGATAGAAAGACCTGGAGGGGACAGGAGTTCCACAAGGAGAGCAACAGAACCAAGAAACCTGGGCCCAGGGGTCTTTTCTGAGACTGATACGCCAACCAAGGACCATTCATGGAGACAACCTAGAACCCCTGCACAGATGTAGCCCATGGCAGCTCAGTACCCAAGTGGGTTCCCTAGTAAGGGGAACAGAGATTGCCTCTGACATGAACTGTTTGGCCTGCTCTTTGATCACTTCCCCCTGAGGGGGGAACAGCCTTACCAGTCTACAGAGGAAGACGATGCAGCCAGTCCTGATGAGACCTGATAGGCTAGGGTCAGATGGAAGGGGAGGAGGAAGTGGACTTGGAGAGGGGCATGGGAAGAGATGAGGGAGGGAGGGAGGGAGGGAGGGAGGGAGGGAGGGAGGGAGGGAATTGGGAGGGAATGAGGGAAGGGCTATAGCTGGGATACAAAGTGAATAACTCTAATAAATATTAAAAAAATTTAAAATTAAATAAAAAATAACAGAAATGGATTTGAAAGATTATGTTTAAATAAGATGTCAAAAGGATGTTTACAAATATGTAAGATAATAAGGGTGCAGTGTGCGGCAGCTATAATAAGCGAGTTCTAGGCAACAGAACTCAAGGGGTAGGCGAAGGGTCTCGCTCTTCCTACTGTCCCGGGGTCCCAGAGTTTGGCTCCCACCACCCCCATCATGCTGCTCAAAAACTGCCTGTAACTCTAACTCCCGGGATTTGACAGCGCTCCTCTGCCCTCTCCAGGTACCTGCACATATGTGGGGCACATTCACATAGACACACAAATAAAAGCAATTTTTTTAAAAAGGCAGATTATGTGGGCTCTTGGAGTCTAATGTTAAACATAGCTGAGCAGTTGGAGGGTTTCATTACCTGTTACAGGAACCCTGTTCCTCTGTAGGCTGGGCCTGCATCAGAAGCTCTGTTGTATCCGTGGGCGGAGAAAAGCCAGAGGGGACCAGGGTACTTGTGTGAACACAAGAGCTGGGCTGGAAGGGCCAGACCTGCAGCCACTGGTCAGCTCTACTCCCTAGAGGCCTCCATTTTCCGGAGCGCAAATGAAGCCAGAGAGAAAGGCAGCCTCAGATGTCGACAAAGCATTGCAGGCACCCCACTGGTCCTAGAGTGTAAGAGCTTGAGGGGGGAAAAGAAAAAAATAACACAAACAAACAACAACAAAGAAAAAGCAGAGTTAATCCATAGCTGTAAGGTAGGATTAACTGGACACGCTGGAAAATTAGATCTGACAAGAAGGCAGAGCTTTGACTCCCAGATTCCCATCTTGGGAAATATATTGTACGTGTTGCGTGAAGTTAATATTTGGGGGAGAAGGATGAACTGACATTCACTTCTTACTATCAGGGGAAATAATGCGCTTTCCTGTCAGTCACTGGCTTAAAACACTGCCTTGTTTCTAACTCGATCCAGCATTATTAAATACTTACATAAATAATGCATCGCCTCGCCTTCCAGGAGCGTGTTCCCTTAGCACTGACATAATAGCACCCCGGCTTACTACTGGAGTTATGGTAATAGGAAAATCTAAATTCTTCATGCTGAGAATAGATCAGTTCTTAGAAGAAAGCTGGGACAGGTAAAATATTCCTGTGCTAAGGCAAATGCAGAAAGGAAACAGGCTTCGTGGGGAGAGCTCCTTCAGGGAAGGAACCCAGCCTCTGAAGTGCAGCTAAGGAGAACAGACCCACTGCTCTTCAAACAGAACGCCCTCAGGAAGCAGCAGAACCCTGGCTGGCCCAATCTGCAACAGGAGAAGCAGCAGAGAAGGTCCTGGGACCAGGACTCGGGGTCAAAGGTCACAGGAAAAGCAGTGGGGGCTGCTGGAGCAATGAGGAGGACCTAAGAAAGGAAACAGAGTCAACCCTTGAGGAAGAAATGGAGTGGGCCCTCAGGGAAGAAAAAGGGAAGTCAGGGGGTGGTTCTCACAGCTCTACATCTACCAACCAAGGGCTGAAAATATTCACAGAAAAATCGACATCTATACCACACTTACGTAGACTTTTGCCTGTAATTTTTTTTTTCTTAAATAATAGAGTACAACAAATAGTCTCATGGCTTTTATTATATTAGCTGCTTTAGGTAATCTAGAAATGACAAAGTACAATGGAAGGATGTGCCTAAGTTTCGTGCAAATATTAAATCATTTTGTATAAGGGACTTGAACATCCTCAGATTTTGGCATCCTTGGGGTCCTGGAACAAATGCCCCACGGATACCAATAGTCAAGTACACTTGACCAGGGGATAAGGGAAGAGCAGAGAGGAGAGCAAAGAGTGAATGAAAGTGAGGATAGCTTTAAATACAAGGAAGCTTGCCTCTCTCTACACACGCTGACAAGCTCACTTAGGAAAAGCATGACCCCCCAGGCTTAGATGTCTGCACTGGTTTGAGGTGTTGTTCGAACAACCGAGGTTTCAAAAGAATTGACTTGCGGTAGTAACAGGGGAGGTGTCGCTCGAGAAGACAGACTTCCAGCCTCCCTGCTGTCAGGGGGCATCAGTGAGCCTGTAAGTTTTCTTTCCCAAGACGGTATCAAGGAATAATTTTCATGCCTCCAGAGTTTCTACTGAAAAAACAAATTTCTATCAAAATTAAGGTCCAATGGTTGTGGTAAATGTTAACCACTGATAGTAACCGAACCAGCTAAGCAAGCAGAAATAGATGGGTTCAAACTGGATATGGTGGCCCCCACCTGTAACCCCACCTCTAGGGAGACTGAAGCCAGAGGGCCCTAGTTCAAGGCCAGCCTAGGTTTGTTTTCAAAGGCTCATTTAAATTAAAGATTTGATTTTATTTAAAAGTTAAGAGGGATTTTTTTTTTTTTTGGTTGGGACAAAAAAAAAAAAAAAAATAGAAAACATTGTTTTTGACATTTGACACAGGCTAATATATCCCAGACTGTCCTCTAGTTCACTATACCTGACTGACCTTGAACTCCTGGTCCTCGCCATTCTGTTTCCCAAGTTCTGAAATTACAGATGTGCTCCAGCACACCTGGATCAGCGTTGAACTTTTAGCACTGAATCCAACTGCCACACACTTTGTTAAAGATATAAGAATTCTCTGTGATATTTTTTTTCCTAGAGATTAGACTGAAATTTCTGGCTTCCTCTCTATAGCAACAACACTTACTTCAAATTATAATCTAGCAAACTATCCAAAATAGGTGATGTTGAGGTTTTTTTTTAAAACATATTAATCATTTACATTATTTCCATTATTTCTAAAAGCATTACTTTCTTACATTTTAGCAACTTTCTGTATGCACACTGCAAACCCCTTGGGAGACAAAAACAGTGTGCTATCTTGGTAATTTTCCATTCCCTACAAAGCCTAGAAATATCAGACATTTATCAAATTATAATGGGACAAATCAAAAATAAGGTTATCTGTCTCACTCTAAAGTGTGTGTGTGTGTGTGTGTGTGTGTGTGTGTGCGCGCGTGCCCGTGCACACAGCGGACACATGTGTGTACATATGTGTGTAGGGGGGGTGCACTCTCCCGTGGAAGCACATGCAGAAGCCAGGGGTTGACAGTTCAGGTGTTTCCCTTTACCTCACCCCATGTTTTTGTTTTAGGGGATTTTGTTTGTTTGTTTCTCTGTTTCTTGTTTTGGCAAATGCCTCCACTCAGGAAAGTCTAAGAGAAAGCACGAAATGTGCCTAGAGATTTAAGAGGGACCCTTGAAGACATTGTCCTGTGCGGTAACTGAGTGTGGCGTGCAACCAGGAGGCATTGTTCAGGAATTGGGGAAGGCAAGCTGTGTTTATTTTTAAAGCGCTGGCTACCACAGAGGAAGACGAGGCAGCCAGTCCCGAGGAGGCCTGATAGGCTAGGCTCAGAGGGAAGCGGAGGGGGACCTCCCCTATCACTGGACTAGGGGAGGGGCATAGGGGGAGAAGAGAGAGGGAGGGTGGGACTGGGAGGAGACGAGGAAGGGTGCTACCACCTGGATACAAACTGAATAAGTTGTAATAAATAATAAATAAAATTTTTTGAAAACGTGCTAGCTACAAACAGCGACGCAGCAAGAGGGCAGGGACGCAGCAGGAGGGCAGGGTCGCAGCAGGAGGGCAGGGGGTCAAATGGGAGCGCTAGTTAAAAGTCACAAGGGCAAAGGTTCTCAGATGAAAATCTGGACACATCAGTGACTACTGCAGACCACACTGAGCTCCAGAACCCCAAGGAATCCACAAGGAACAACAATGCCTGCTGGATGACAGTGGTGCCCTTGCATTCGGGACTAGACAGAATGACAAACGGTAAAGAACAAGGTCATAGCTGAACTGTTTCGTGTGTGAACCAGAGACTTTGCAGTAGTAACTTTTAAGCGGTATTTTAGAACAGAGTGTCCACGGCTGGGGACATGACAGCGGCAGAGCATTCACCAGCATGTCCAAAACCTTGAGTTCAATTCCCAGCACTGCAAGAATTCGCATCATGGTAAACAGAACGGAGAACATCAGCGTGTCACAGCGTTCTGTGGAATATACGCTAACACGAGGCAGCCGGCCATCTTAGCACTGATCCCACAGGAGGAGAATCACAGGCGGGATGTGGGTCTCCCTCATCCTTCCCCTACGTACATCCTGATGAGGACGAGAAGCAAAGGGCTCAATTCATAACCCAAACTCCAACCGCTTGAAAGACATAATTCAATTTACTTCAGTGAAAGGTATAAGCTGTATGAATTATGTTCCCCCAAATTCATGCTGTAAAAATCCAGGACAGCTCTGCTGACATCATCTGTTCCAAGTCACACATTTTATACTTAGTAAATGGCTACTCTGTTCTTACAATTAAGGATTCATAACAACACCTGGGAAGATATAGAAAGGTGCAGTGCACAAGTTTGCATAATGTTTATGTAACAGAAAAGCCATATATAGAGATGATAGATAGAATAGACTATAGCAGATAACAGAAAAGACTTTAGATAATTACTATACCAAAAGTTATTCATCAAAACCAACACATGTATTAATTTCACAACATTAGAAAGCATCTAAATAAGTCATTATAAAATTTGTCAAGATAATAGAATATCAAATCATCCAAACTCAAGTAAAAAAGATATTTTTTGGCTGAAAAATTCATAGTTTTTTTGCAGTCTAAATATGTGCTGCTGATGAAAGGTTATGGTGGAGGCTGAAGGGTTAATCCATAGTCTGCTCGGCACGGTGTTGCTGCTTCAAGTGCCAAATGCCACAGATGTCTGAAAAGTTTTCCTCTCTAACTTAATTATTATCCTTCTGGTTAATATATGATTCAAAGTCCACCACACTGCTTGCCTGCCTCCTTACCCCTAAGCCTCACAGTTAAGAAAGCAAATTGGATTAAGGTTTAGAGATATTCAGTATGCTAATTCTGTCCATAAGCCCAAGAAGCAGGGGTCCTCTGGCCTTCTGAGTGCTGTTTTCTCAGGTGCTGCGATCTAGGCTCTGTCTGAGAGTCTCATGAGAGTGACTCCCAGGAAGAGTCAATGTTCAATTGCTGACTTTCATTAAAAATAAATAAATATAAAAGATAAGAAAGTCAAACGCGTTCATTGCAGCCAGTTCAGAGTAGAGCTGAGTAAAATGGAGAGCGAAATCCAGTTTCCCTACCAGCTAGAGAACCACACTGTTATCAGTTGAATAAAACTTTGTATTTGTGGGTACCATTTTATGCCCAGCATCATCTCCCAGATAACACATAACATTCTCTCACTTAGGATCACTGAGTTTCAAGACACAGGAAATAGTCAAAGAATCTTAGCTCAAAAATGGGCTTTGTGTAGGAACCCTGGTGGACCGGTGTTCAGAAGACCCCACACCCTCTCGCATACTCAGCGTCAACACAACAGAGCTACGCTTTCTGTGCCTTCGTGCAAACTAATGGTAGAAAAGCTAATTAACATTAGCCTTGGCTTGAGAGCTACAGTGACTCCAGCAGGTTATCTCCGTCTGCCCGAAGTGAATCCAGTGATAAAAGAGCGGACATGGGGTAAGATGATCAATCCTCGTTTAGAAAGACAGATGGGATGTGCATTGAACGCATGACAGGAGTCTACTGAGCACATCTGAAAGACTCTAACTAGCAGTGTTTTCAAAGCAAAGACTCATGACCAAACCTTTGGCAGAGTACAGGGAATCATAAGAAAGAAGGGGAGTTAGTCTGATGGGGAAAGGATAGGAGCTCCACAAGGACCAACTGGGTACAGGGTCTTTTCTGAGACTGACATTCAACCAAGGACCATGTATGGATATAACCTAGAATCTCTGCTCAGATGTAGCCTGTGGTAGCTCAGTAACCAATTGGTTTCCCATAGTGAGGGGAACAAGGACTATTTCTAACAGGAACTCAATGACTGGCTCTTTGGCCTCCCCACCCCCCAAGGGAGGAGCAGTCCTGTTAGGCCACAGAGGAGGGCTTCGAAGCCAGTCCTGAAGATACCTGATAAAACAGGATCAGATGAATGGGGAGGAGGTCCCCCCCTATCAGTGGACTTGGAAAGGGGCAGGGTGGAGATGAGGGAGGGAGGGTGGGATTGGAAGGGAATGAGGGATCGGGACACGGCTGGGATACAGAGTTAATAAAATGTAACTGATAAGAAAAAAATAAAATTAAAAAAAAATCCCAAAAATGTCTGCTGTAACTTTGAGTCTTTTTCTTCCTTTGAAACAAGGTCTCAAACCGCCTGCTCGGGCCACCAGCTCACTATGTGTGTGACGTGACCTTGTCCAGAGTGCCCTGTCTACTTGAGCCTGTGCCGCCATTTGCTACTATTTACATTGAACCTCTTGTGGTCATACGTTCACAGTATCATTTCTTTCATGTTCTGGGGATTTAGTTCAGGGACTTATACATGTTGGCACTTCTATCTCCAGACTGTGCCACTGCCTCTGTCACATAAAAAAAAAAAAAAAAAAAAAAAAAAAAAAAAAAAAAAATTTTAAAAAAAAAAAAAAAAAAAAAAAAAAAAAAAAAAAAAATTCTTGGTGATCTGTAATGATGGTGTAAGTGATATATAATGTGGGACACTTGCATAGACTCCAGGTTTGAGGCTTTGTTTGATTTTTTTTCCCAAATATACAAAAAGCTGTGGTGCTTGTCAGCATATCTCTGGAGACATCTAAAGTTCATAAATGAAATTCTTCAAAAGACTCTCAGAGGTATGCGGATGGGAGACACTACTAGCTACCCGATTTAAATCTCCATCCTTCTTCCTAAACATAGGCTGCCCAACTAATTTGCATCACTCAGGCTTCTTGGAAGATAAGTGTGTCCTTGTAAATCAACTTCTTCTACAGTAGCGTAGGAGTGGAAATGCCGAGCGTCGTCTTTATAGCACTGGCAGGCTTCCTCGGGGTACTGAGTCCACGGTGTAGCTGACCCTCCCTGCTAGCCTTCCCAAAGAGAGACAGAGCAGGCAGAGGGCGGTACGTGTCTGTTACTCACGTCATGACATTGTAGAGCCTACATGTTCCATCCAAGAATATGACTCGGTACTTGTGATACTCAGAAAGCTCACATTGACTTACGCTCCCTTTGGTATTACAGGAAAGTTCTATTTCTCTATAACTGACTCAACAGAGAGTCTCATTTTTAATTTTTTTTTTTTTACTTAAAAAAAAAAAAAACCTGCTATGTGATTTGAGTGTCTCTTGGGTTTTTGATCATTTGCGGTTCTTCGTTTATGGATTCCCAGTTTCTATTCTTTGATGTCTTTTCTGTCATGAATTCGTAAGAACTTTTCATAGAATATGTGAGAAAAAGATAAAATAAGATGAGCAAAAACATTTCTATCTGTGAAACTGGGAGATAGCACATGAGCGATTCATTATGTGGGTCTCTATTTTTGCACATTTGAGATGGTCTATAATAAGAAGCAAAGTTTTATGCCAAATGTGGTGCATATGCTTGTAATTCCAGCACTTGGAAAGTGGAAGCAGAAGAATCAAGGGTTCCAGACCCTTCTGGGCTATATAACAAATACAACAATTCAGATGTAGCAAGACCCAATGGCAAAAAAAAAAAAAAAAAAAAGAATACATTCTTTTTCACAGTTTACTGAAAAGACCTAAAAGCAATAGTCAAAATAATGTCATATTATTAATATTGTGTATTTGTTTAATACAGAGTCTTGTTTTGTAGTTCCAGGCTAGCCTGAGTTGCCCAGGATGGTCCTTGTGACTTAATTGGTTTCTATAGGTCTCATCTCTTACCACTGAATTGAATTTTAGGGGTAGGAGACCGAGATATTCAAACCATAGCTTAATACCAGTCATTGTAAGAAAGTTATTAGAGGAAAACTATAATGATAAATGCAAAAGCCACAATAAAACAAACAAGGAGTATTAAGAAAAAACTAAATGAGAAACTTCAGTTAGAGAAAGGCCAATAGTTATGGCGCAGCCTTAAATCCCAGAAGACAGAGGCGGGCAGATCTCTGTGAGTTCGAAGCCACCCTGGTCTACAGAGTGACTTCCAGAATAGCCAAGGTTACAAAAAGAAGCTCAGTCTTAAAACAAAACGAAATAAGACACTGGGCAATGTCCCACCAGCAAAACCCGGTGAATAAATCTGACCAAGCAGTCCCAGCACTCAGGCGGCAGAAGGCCTCTGTGAAAATGAAGCCAGCCTGATCTACATAGCAAGTTCCTGGCCAGCCAGGGCTAATACAGACCAGGTTCAAAAAACAAAGAAAAACCAAAACAAAACAAAATATGACCAATGATGGAAACTGTTGATACATGCTGTGAGCCGTTAGGAACATGCAGTTCAGATACTGATATTTCATTAAGGAAAGAGTGAAAATGGAATGTAAATAAAGATTTCAATGTGCTCTGGTTAAGACACACAGAGTTCGTCACAACTCTGTGAAAACAAGTGGACCACAGTGCCATTAGGTATTTCTGAAGATGCATGACCCACTTTGTTTTTAAATAAAGTCGATGCTATATTTAAAAAAGAGAAATGAGCCTATTTAGATTAAATGGGAGCACATAATGTAAGTGTGAATGTCTCATGCAGCCTAGCAGTATGCCATGTGTGAACTTTGTTTGCCTCTCACTTGAAAGAAGCAGCCATAAAGAGACATTTTGTTTGTATAACTGGAGAAGTTTGTATATAGGTTATGTATTAAATAATATTGAGAAATAATTATATTCGATATAACAAGGACCATGTTTATGTTAAAAGAGATGCTTGCTTGCGAGTGGCATAAAACTATTTGTGGTAATATGAGAAATGAGCTAACAAGAGAAGCTTATCTTTAACATTGTACAGAGAAGGCAAGAGAGGCGGCGGTATGCTTTAGGGCCTGAGTTTGAACCTCCAGCACCCCTGTAAAATCCAGACATGGTTATGCATGGCTGCTGTTGAGGATCAGAGACCAGCAGATTCTGGATGACCTCACTGGTCATCCAGTCAACTAAAGCAATGACCTTCTGGTTCAGTGAAAGACCCAGACAGTAGAAAATAAGGTAGGCAGGAGGGGAACGATGGGAAGAGAGAGAGAGAAAAAAATATTTTTTTCTGTCCTCTGCAAGTGCTGGCAAGAGCATACACCACATACACACATGCCCCAATGTTTTAAAAAATAGAAAAGTAAAGAGTAAAGGGGTGTGAACAAGGATGGTAAACACTGATAATCTTGTTGTGCTGACAATGGAAATATGAGCGTTCCCTACCCAACTCTCCATTTTGGGTAATTTGGAAAAGTACTAAGTTTGTTTTCTTTATCTGATTCCAAAATTGGTCTTTTGAAGCTTGATTAGATTCAGCGTCTAGTACAGCTCAATTCTCTGTAACCGTGCACAGATGTACTTCCAATTGTAGTGGGAGGAAGGGCCCAGGAGAAAGCGCAGAATTTGGCCCGGGTGTGTGTGAGTGTGTGTGTGTGTGTGCTTCGCCACGTAGCAGTTACGTGTTCTGTGTGGCTAAGGGGGGGGGGGATTGAAAGACCTGGAAATGTTGAAACTGGTGCTTGCACTGTGTTTCTGCTTTGCTTTTCTTCCTCGGATGTGGCTTGGAACAGGGATTGGAAAACTGATAAAGTTCAGGATCCGGCTAGCTGTCTGTTTCCATCCGGGCATTTTGCTGAAAACAGCCAACTATTTCTTTCTTTTTTTTCTTTTCGTTTTTTTTGTTTTTAAATATGGCTGTTTTTATGATGCAATGGCAAAACTGAGTGCTGTTCACATACCTGTGCAATTGTTTGAAGAAATACAACACCCTGAAGTACTCACTTTTAAATTATACATAAGCCAACAAATAGCATATTTGAAAACATATGCTGGCTGTAACTTACTAAGCTTGTGCATTTTTTTTTCTTGTTCTCAGTTGTATCAGTCCACGGAGGTTGCTTTAACAAAAAGCAAACAAGCAAAACACGAAGGGTGAAGCGGCGTTTAAATGAGAGGAACCTATTTTCACAGGCCCAGGTTACAGTTCTGCCGGACTCGGTGTTCAGCGGCTGCATCCGGGTTGGTGGGTCCTCTGAGCTGTGTCTCCACATGAAGGCAGGACTGAAGTCCTCCGGAGCGTCCTTCATAAAGACACAACACGGCACTACTCTATCCTCATGTCAGAACCCCCTTTCAAGCACTTGCCTCAAATTCCCAAACCTTAAGAATTAGGTTTCTTAACTGGGAGGATGCAAACACTGGCATAGGACAGCAGTGGCTGCATTCTTTTTTTTTTTTTTTTTTTTTTTTTTTGAGATTACAATATATTACTTCCCTTTTTCCTCCCTCCTACTCTCCCATGGACTCCCTCCTCCTCCTCCTCCTCTTGCTTCTTTTTTTGGTGAGATTAACATTTCTAGAAAGAACCTCATGACTAGTTTATTCTAATAATTTTAATATAGTAATTTGACAGTTTTGATCTCATTTTATTTTTTCCAGCTACTAAGATGTATGTTTTTTTATCTGAAGAGTGTACAGCACCTTCCAAAATATATATCTTAAAGCAAAGGCTACACTATTAGCTACTTGTTAAAATGCTGTCAGTTCAGTCTACTCTTCTTGGTTTTAATTGCTGAGTAGTATTCCATGTGTAAGTGTACCACAATTTCTGTATCCATTCCTCAGTTGAGGGACATCTGGGTTGTTTCCAGATTCTGGCTATTCGAACAGAGCTGCTACTAACGTGGTTGAGGGGCTGGTGTGGTCTCTGCCACACAGCACAAAGGTCACTAGGCTATTAACCATGCCTGCTGGGAAGAGAACAGGCTATCGTCCCTTCTCTTGAAGACACAACTCTGTGTATTTAACACTCCTGGTTCCCCTAGTGCATATTTATGAGTACAAGACTCTCTAGGCTTCCTACAACAGGTAGCAAGCAGTGAGATAGTTACCAGGCAGTTACATTTGCTATATTGTTACTTTGACAGGAACTGGGCATTTTATCTTTCTTTTGAAGAAAAACAGCTGTCAGTTGCTGAAATCTCGACCTTGAATGGCCTTTGAGGTTCTTGTGTCAAAGGTCTAGCTCCCACCTGGTGCTATTACTGGGGTGCCCTGGAGCCTGGTAGGAGCTCTGTAGGTCATTGAGGAAGGGCACTGTGGGACCCCAGCCCCTCTTTTCTCTTTCTTCTGCTGGCCCTGCGGTAAGTTTTCCTCTACCACAACCCGTCCGAACCTCCAACCCCCACTCCTCCACCCCTCCATCCCCCTGATGTGCTGTTTCCCTACAGGCCCAAAAGCAATGGACCAATCTGTCATGGACCTGGAACATTCCAAAGCTGTGAGCCAAAGTCAACCTTTAATTTATAAGCTATACACTGAAGCTTTTTTACTACAGCGATGAACATTAACTAGACTCTTAATCCCAGGATCACAGATTCATGCCTCAGGTTAGGTGCCAGATGTGAATGCTTTTATTTCCTCAGAGGAAGGGATGAGATAAGACCTATACATATATATATATATATATATATATATATATATATATATATATATATATATATA
>REGO01000056.1:2315364-2351618 GCA_010120015.1 Rhombomys opimus | reverse complement strand
TCGAGTGTCTTCTCTCATTCTCCATCTTATCTTTTGAGACGAGGTGCTGTGGCTTTAATAAGAAATGTCCTACAGGCTTCTGTGTTTGAACACTTGGTCCCCAGTTGGTGATTCTGCTTGGGAAGCTTGTGGGACATTTAGGAAGTAGAGTCCTGCTGGAGGAAGCATGGTCTCTGAGGAATATATATATATATATATATATATATATATATATATATATATATCCAAGCTATGCAGATACACAGCTTGGGCTGAGCCCAGAGTATTTCCTTCTCTTTTCTATCTGTTCCTAGGCCTTGTTCTAGAAGCTTCTAGCCTCTGTAAAATCTAGTCTTCTGTAAGCCTGGACCTTGAAGGCTTCAGCTTCCAGCCTCTGTCTGCTAACCTAGGCCTAGGATGTTTTCAGCCTCTGAGACTTACTGCTGAATAAACTCACTCTTTCTAATCCTTTCTGAACTCTGGCTGCCTGGTTCACCTCAGCTGTTCTGGCTCAAACTCCTCTCCTAGCTGACTGATTCAGTCTAGCTCCGCTCTGTTTCTCACTGAATTGCTGTGCTTGGAAAAAGTGCCTCTGAACTCCATGAACTGAACTTCACTGACCGCACAAACTGAGCAGAACTGAACTAACTCAACTGCCTCAACAGCCGCTCTGAACTCAACTCCACTCCTCACTCTTCCTACACTGCTACAGACTCTCCTTCCTGTCTGTTCTCCCGAGAGTTGTGCATATCCTATCTCCGACTCACTCAGTCAAATCTTACTTTAATTTATCACTTTGTCTGCCCCTCAATTAGACATCATTGTTTGGGATTAAAGGTACTGAGGGCGGTCCAGCCAGAGGGACTAAAAGTGTGTGGCGTATCTACATTCTAGCCGGATCACACAGACTTTGAAAGTGATCCCTTGCCAGAGCAGCCACATTGCTGGATTAAAATCCCTCCACAGGTTTCTTTGGCCTCTAGGACAATCAGTCTCACTGCTACTAGAGAAGATTTCGTGATTATGACAGGTATTTTAATAGTTAAAGCTTTGTTGTACATCTTAACTTACTACATTAACGATGTTGGTGACATCTTTCAGCACTTTCCTTTGTGGGGTGTTTTGCTCAAGTGGTTGTTTGGTTAGCAGTGTTTTCCTGGACACAAAAGCCAACGCTTCATGTCAGTGAGGCAAGCATGCTGTCACTGGGCTGAGCACACTCCCAATCCTTAACTAGTGCACAAGTGACTTCAGTCTTGCCTTTTGTGTTGGCGAATGACAGAATACCTGACCTGCAGTGAATTCATTTTTGCTTGCATCCATCTTTGACCACTTCAACTTGAGTGATACACATAATTTTCCTAGGAAACACTGTCTTCAGGAAAGAAGCTACATATTTTTGAAACTTACACTACCCAGGCTCAGATTCTTTAATTCTTTGTTATCATTTTCCTTGCTACTGCTGTTGTTACTGGATTTTGGAAACAGCTCTGCATATAGTAGCTGCCCTCACAATCACTGTGTACCTAAGACTGGCCTCCAATTCCTGATGCCACCACCTCTACCTCCTGACCGCAAGATTATAGACATTTCCATACCCAGCTCTGTCTGACTTGTGATTGTTTATGTTTATTTATTCTTATTCATATGTTTATTTATTCTTATTTTATGAGTATGAGTGTTTTGCCTATATGTATTCCTGGTGCCTGCACAGCTCAGGAAAGGGCACCAGATCCGCTGAAACTGGAATCACAGACAGTTATTAAACACTCTCCACCCCCCATGGAGAAGGGAACTGGGAACTCCATCCAGGCCCTCCAGGGGGATAGCCAGTGCTGTTAACCACTGAGCCATCTCTACAGCCTATATTCCTTTTTTTTTTTTTTTTTGTTATTTAATTTAACAGCTGCTATTATTGTTGCTTTAATTTTAAGGGCATTCTCAAATACATATATATTCATCATTTTATATATCTAATGATGCATTTATATTTTATTTTGAATTTTGCTCATATTTTATATTCTTCTTATCCATGGAGTAATCAATCTAGTCTAAAAATGATGACACAGTAACCAGTTTTAGATCGTAGACTCCCTAAATTGTCTTTCTAAACCAAATGTGCAAAGCTACTCCCACTTTTGTGTTTGCCACATGGAGCTTTAAATTCTTGTATATGCGATCTATTTTTAACAAAGTTAAACCCCTCAAAATGCGCATACAAGGGATTCCTGTTCAGAAAAAGGCCAATGGAACAGCAAGACCTAAGCCAGCAAACAAGGAAGTGACACATGATCCATTTCTCCTGCCAGAGTGTAAGATTTTAATGATAATGTTATGAAATACATGGGAAAGAACAAGGGGAGGAGTCAAGGAAGCGCTGGGAGATTGGCCCTTGGTGGAGCACTGGCGCTCCAGCAGGTCCCGGATGGGAGGTCTGGGAGGTCTGCTGTAAGCACTTAACACCTTCTCCCTGTTGGTTCGCAGCCACATTAGGTGTGATTACAGTTAGTTCGATGTGAACTTGCCACAGATGAGAACCACCTGAGTAGGGAGCCTGCAGAGCCACTCCGGTTGCCTTGATTGCTGGGGCAGACATCTTCTCTGTTGGTGTCAACCGGAAGAGAGGGCTCTTTCAGGAGGAAGATCGCCACGCCCGGCCTTGCCTGGCCTTCCCTCCTGCTGCCCTGCACATGTGTCCTGTAGCTGCTGCCCTTTCCTTCACTGATGCCGTGACCAGCCTTTCCAGGCTTTCCTCGTGGATTGGCAACCAGCGCCAGACTGTGACTGCCGAAGCCCCGGCCATACGGACTGGTTGTTGACGCAGTGAGAGCCAGCTACTGTGGGACTGCTTTGCCTGTTGGGGCCCCCAGGTCCAGGAGCCATAGGGGGTTCTCAGCGTCCTCAGAGTGACTAGGCTCTCAGTATTTTCAAGATCACTTGAACACACACACACACACACACACACACACATATGTAAGTATGTGTGTATAGATGTGTGTATATGTACACATATATGTGTGTGTGTGTGTGTGTGTGTGTATTTTCTTGACTCTGTGCGTGTGTGTGTGTGTGTGTGTGTGTTTTCTTGATTCTGTTCCTCTAGAGAGCTTGACTAAAACTGGTGTATCATTTCAGCCATTTTGCTGACAAGGTAAAAAAAAAAAAAGTTTTTGCTTTTTATGATTGATTAAGAAATGCTAAAGAGGATGCTCACTAACTTTATTAACTTTTAGGAAAACCTTGTGAAATCCTGAGGTGGCTGTACCTTCAGAAATTGCTGATAACATTTGTCTTCATTTGTGTTCTAGACACTTAGTGTCAAAATGGCATTCTAATCTTTTGCCAGTATCCTGAGGAAGAAGGTTCACTTCTGATGCTGTTCCAGTGGAAATCAATATCTTAGTCTACGTTATTGGCAAAATTAAGGCCACCACGCCTCATATTTCTATGTACCAATGAGGGGCTCTGCTGAATGAGGTGGAAGTCAATTGTCTCCGGATAGCCAGTTATTTCTGCTTGATCCATGATGATCGACTTCCTTTTCTCAGCGGGGTTTTAAAAGTCTCCCCTGATCTGGGTGACCCCAGGTCTTGTAAGGAGCATCACATAGCCCTCAGGGCAGATTACAAGCCAGACCCTTACCTGATATGGAAACTGCTCTAGTAAGCATCTAGCAATTCCTAGAAATGGCCACCCTGCTAAGGTTCAATTATTCTTGGAGGTACCCTTCATCCCCCTCGGATAATTAAGTGCTGTATTTTCCTTCTTGTGATATAGAACCACTTAAGTATCCCTGACTCCCTGACCCAATCAAATCAAGCACATTCACCCTTGAAATTTCTCCCTCTCCCCAGGGTTTATATTGCCCTTGATTTCACATGAATAAAGGAATACACTTTCCCATTTCAAGACTGTCTGAGCATTTATCCTCCACCAAGCCTCATCTCACTGGGCCTGCCCTCTGGCCTGCTGGGCCTGGGCCCCACCTGGGCCTCACCAGGCCTGTGTCTTGGCTGCAAGCCAACCAGGCATGGGCTTTGGCCCACACCTCTGCTGGCCTTAGCACAGCAGCTTAACCAAGAACTGTAACGTTTTGGCATCTTCCATAGGCTTTGGAACTCTCAAGCTTCTACTGCCATGGCAATATCATTCTAAAAGAGCTAAACTGGAACACTCTGTGGAAAACCTTTTCCATACCCCGGCTTAGCACACTCAGGCCTCACCCTAAAGTGCTCCAGCTGTCCCTGAGAGAAACGAACCCAGTTCTCCCTCTGGAAGCCGAGTTCTAGGACCCCAGCTGAAATCCAGGAGCACAGAATGGAGAACAACATATCGACTAAATTATCAATTAATACCCTACACTCTGGCAGGAGAAATGGATCATGTGTCACTTCCTTATTTGCTGGCTTAGGTCTTGCTGTTCCATTGGCCTTTTCTGAACAGGAATCCCTTGTGTGTGAATTTTGAGGGGTTTAGCTTCGTTAAAAATAGATCGCATATACAAGAATTTAAAGCTCCATGTGGCAAACACAAAAGTGGGAGTAGCTTTGCACATTTGGTTTAGAAAGACAATTTAGGGAGTCTACGATCTAAAACTGGTTACTCTGTCATCATTTTTAGACTAGATTACTCCATGGATAAGAAAAATATAGAATATGTACAGAATTTAAAAGAAAATATATATATGAAGATACCCTTATTCACGACTGAAAAGATTAAGCAAAAGCAGTAGCTGAAGTTAAAAAAAAAAAAAATGGAACAGAGGCTGGACAGACGGCTCGGTCTTCAGAGCAACGACCACTATTCCAGAGGACCCAGGCTCTATTCTCAGCGCCTACACATAGCTCACTACCATCTATAACTCTAGTTTCAAGGAATCTGAGGCTTTCTTCTATCCTCTGGGAGTACCAGCCACAGACAGGGTACACAGACACACATACAGTCAAAACACTCATGTGCATAAAACAAAAATAAATAATAAAAGATTCTGAAAAAACTGGAAGATCATCATCATTTCTCAGTCGTCTGGCTAAACTCAAGTGTGGTATTCATTCTTATCTGTTCAGAAACTGGAACATCAGATCAAAACAGAGCTGGTGCCTGCACTGTGTTGCTCCCATAGGGCCTTTGAACTAAACAAGGCAAGGTGCTCAAGCCCCAGGCGTAGAGATTGCTCAGCATTTGAGATTGTGATGGCTAGCCTTCATTGATTTTTCAACCTATCAGGACCTAGAGTCATCTAGGAGACAAACCTTTAGGGATGTTTATAAAGAAGTTTTTAGATCAGGTTAATTGAGGTAGAAAGAACCACACTAATTCTGGGCAACAGCATTCCATGGGCTGGGGTCTCCTGCCAAATAAAAACAAGAAAGCAGGCTGAGACCCAGCATTCACTGCTCTCTGCCTCCCAGCATGCAGCTGCTTCGCTCTCCTGGTGCCATGCTTTCTTCACATGATAAACTGTATCTCTTCAAACCATGAGCCGCAATAAATGCTTTCTTCCCAAGGCTGCTTCTTGTCAGGTATTTTTAGCCACAACAGCACACACACACACACACACACACACACACACACAAATTACAGAGGATTTGCTTATATGTCCAGTTTCAGTAAATTCAGCATTCATCTGATTTTTAAATTTAAAAAATAAAGTGGGAGATGGGTAGTTAGCTCAGTTGCTCACCTAACATGCAAAAAGTCCTGGATTCTATCCTCTGCACCACGGAAAGCCAGGCAAGGTAGTAACGCCTAATGTCTGCAATCCAGGACTCAAGAGGTGCCTGCAGGACAGCAGAAGTCAAGGGCTTCCTCACCTACCCAGCAAATCCAAGGCCAGCTTGGAATAACAAGAGCTGTTCTCAAAAAAAAAAAAAAAAAAAAAAAAAAACAGTAACAATTTTACAAATGACTAGTTTCCCATGCCAGGTAAATTTCTTTGTGATTCCTGGATTCCACTAGGGAGTTCTGTATGTCTTTAAAGATTTGCTTTTATTTGTGCGCTCGTCTGTTTGTCTGCCACGTGTGTGGGGGTGCCTGTGGGTGCCAGAATAGGGTACTGGATCTCCTGGACTTCTAATTATGAGCAGTTATGAGCACCCCAACATAGGTTCTGGGAACCAAACCAGGTTCTCTGGAAGAGAAACAAGTGCTCCTAATTGCTGAGCCATTTCTCTGGCTACCTGCCAGCTTTTAAAATGTTTTAAATTTTTGTTACATGTAGCTAAGGTGCCCAACCTCTCTGAGCTTCATTTTACTCACCTTTAAGATGGTCATTGTAATAATGTTATGATAGCACTGGAATAATGTTATGATGTCACTGTAATAATGTTATGTCATTGTAATAATGTAATGCCAACAGATTTGCTACGATCATCAACCTGGATGTTATGTAAAAGAACGGTTAAACATTCTTTAACTGTTAGTTAATAGGAATAAACATTTGAGCAGGATTTATAAGCCTGTGGGGTAAGGAGATCAGAGATAACGAAGAATTGGGTGCTATAAAGTCTATCCTTTAAAATGTTGACAGTGGCCAGATATGGCAGTGTATACCTTTAATCTAGCATTCAGAAGACAGATTCAGGAGCTCAGCGAGTTCTAGTACAGCCTGGTCTACATAGCAAGGTCTAGGCCAGCCAGAGCTACCTAGTGAGACCCTGTCTCCAAAAAAATAAAAAACAAAACCAAAACAAACAAACAAAAAAACCCCACAACAATAATTTTAAAAACTGACAGTAAGGTACTGATACTGTACTATGATGGTATGCCTAAAACTGGAAAATAACAAATGTTCTCAAATAATGTTACCCTGAACCATCCACATAGATATGCATGGGAGCAGAAGGCCCTAGTAAATAAGATCACAATCAGATTAAGGCTCAGAGTATCACCAACATTTAAAACAATGAACTGTGACTTTAATCTTTCTTAGTACCAATTTTTAATTTAAATCTATTTAAAACTTATTTAAAGGGGTTACAACCAAATCAACTTGTTTGCTACTATTAGAGACAATTATAAACACTAATTTGGTGAAGTTTGTACAGTGCCTGCAAATGACCAAATTTAACAGACAGTTCCAAGGATTTGTCTGTTTACTTGCTCTCACTGATTTTCTTTTTGATACTGGAGATTGAATATAGACACTCATGCAGAGTCAAGAACTTCACCGCCGTCCCCAGCCTCCAAGACTGTTTCTAAGTTCTTCCCTTCTCACTAAAACATTACTTAGACATGGATTACTAGTAGGTAATCTTCGATCCAGTTTTCTCTTCAGAATTATGGTTCCCCCAATTAAATCTCCCTGTTTGTGGGTGTTGGGGGGGCATATTTAAACTCATGAATCTCAATCTTCTAAAAATGAAGTTTCCATATTCTACATCCACCCTACCTCCCTCCATCCGGTCACCTCACCCCAGAGCCCCTGCACAGATACACTCACAGTGTGCTTGCTAGCTTACTGAGCCGGAAACGTCATCTTCCCGATAGCTTCCTTTTGCACTTCAAATTCATACGAAGCGAAAATCTTTATGATTTTCCCATTACAAGATTTATCATCTCTGCGCTAGGATCCTGGCACTGTCACTCCAAATCTGGCCTTTGTGATCTTTATCTATAAGCTCTGTCATTTATCTTCAGGCCCTCTCTGGTATTCAAACCTCCCAGTAGCTACAGACACAGCTGAGCTTTCCAAGCCCAGCATTCACATTTTATCACTTTTAACCTTTCCTCACACAGACAATGCAACCTGCAAGCACACTGGGGAAAATGCCTTTGCACAGACAGACCTTGTCTTTTTACCTCCACATCTTGTGAGGTCACAGATGGAAGAAAAGGCCTTTTCTCCTCCTTTGTCTCCTACTTTTCCATCCATCACCACTCAGTTATCTATTAATCAAGCATGCCCTGAGCACCTACCAGTGTACCAGAACCACCACAACAGAGGTGAACGAACAAGCCTTGTAATTGTGAACACTAAAACAACTAGTGCACATGTGTCAGTTACTTTCCTCTTACTGTGATGAAACACCATGACCAAGGCAACTTACAGAAGAGAGAGTTGATTTTGCCTTGTGGTTCCAGGAACAGAACAGCTGGAAGGCTTAGCCTCGGAAACAGGAAGCGGAGAGCTCACAACTTGAACCCGGAGAGAAGAGAGGGCAGACGGGAAGTGGCAGGGAGGATTTTTTTCCTCAAAGCTTGTTTCCAGGGAGGTTCCGGAAGTCACACTGCCCAATACTTCACAGTGCCTCTACCAACTGGGGACCAAGTGTTCAAATGCCCGGGAATGTGGGGGACATTTTTCGTTCAAACCACCACAGCATGGGATGGTTAATATTGATTGCCAACTTGACTAGACTCAATTAGAGGACAAGCCTCTAGCTTGTGAGGGATTGTAGTGGTTACCTTAATTGAGATGGGAGGGCCCACCTTAAAATTGGATGGTACCATTCCCTGGGCTGGGGTCCTGGACTGCACAAAAGGAGAAAGCCATCTGAGCGTGTGCACTCATCTCTCTCGGCTTCTTTATGGCCCATGCAATGTGATCAGCTGCCTCAAGCTCCGGCCACCAAGTTTTCCCCACCATGAACTACACCCTCCAACTGTAGGCCAAAATAGGCCCGTTCTCCCAGAAGTTAGGTTTCTCAGGGATTTCATCACAGCAACAGAAAAAGACACTAACACACGGTCCAAGGAAGGCATGAAACAGGACTAATGCACACTTAAAATTACCTCAGGGGTCTAATTTGCTTTTTCCTCAAAGTTTGAGAGGACTATCTGATATTTTGAGCATGAAAAATTAACTTTGCCAACCGTCAGGTCAGGATGAGAGATGTAAAATATGATTTACAAGGAGGTAACTTGAGGTTAACTGACTACAGCTAAGAAAGACAAAACACATTAAAGTGAGTGAAGGTTGCACATCATGCTTCAAACACTGTTCGGAATCCTCTCCTATCTATTCATGTACCAGCAATTGGTGTGCAGGGTAGTGTGGCTCTCCCATAGATGCTACTGTTTCTACTAGATTTGATCCGCTTGCTCTATTGGATCCCAGCAGTATCTAGTCTTTAATGTATCTGCGACCACAGTGGGGAGTTGGGGATCAGGCTAAAAGATATATCCTTGATCCTATGAGCAGTTGTCCTGCTCTCTTTGGCCAAAATGTTAATTTCAAAAAGAATAATAATGGATGCTGCAAACCTGAGTAGTGTTTATGATTGAACTGGTGGTGATCTATCACTCGTTATGTTTGCAACCCCATGGAAACAACCTCATAAGAGAAAGCTGTTTGTTTCTCAGTTTGCCGCAGAAACGTTTATCTGCTCCCTGTGCTTTCGGGAAGACACGATTCTCATGATTTTTTAAGCAGAGTCAGTAACCCTTTTGTATTATGTAGAGGCAAACAGCCAATCAATATTCAGAGAGTAAGTGCAGTATGTCCGCACCAATAATGAAGGAGAAAAAGGGAGACTGAGAAAAGATAAGAAAGGTAAAGTAGATGCAGATCTTTCACACTGGCTAAAGGAAACTGGGAGGAAAGGAAGCAGAGACAGAGAGAAGTAAGCATCATTTAGATGTGGGAGCCAGGCACAGGTAGCTACACAAGAGAACACTATCAAAGGACGGTGGCCTGATGAGGCGCCAGAGCACAGAAAAGGGTGCAGCAGCTGGTATTATGGGTAGTGAGAACAGCCCACAAATGCTGCACACAGGTAATGAGTCTTCTCTCTGTCCTCCCCGAGGAGAAAGATACAGTTGCCATGCTTACCCACCTGAGCCAGCTACACACTCCTCTCTCTAGAGCCTTGCAGGGAGTTTCTGCCAACCATACGGCGTACACAACGAGCTATAAATATTTATCTCTGTGCCCCAGGGAGTCCATAGCACAGTGAGATGAATTGTTTGTGTTCGTGTGGAAAAAAAATACTCAATGCCTCACAGTGCTCAAGTCCCCAGGTTCAAGTTCATTGTGTACAAGTTTCTGTAATACTCAGTTTACTTCTGCTTAATTTTTAGGCAACAATGTTGCCTCCATTTTAGACTGTTTTGGGGTGGCGGTGGTGATGTTGCAGATTGAACTAAGGACCTTGCACAGTCTAGGCAAGTGCTTCTCCGCTGAGCTATGCCCGAGGATAATTAGAAAAGAAAAAGGAGAAGGAGGGGCTAATACTCCAGGGACCGGGTATAGAAAATAGAGTTATGGAAGGTGGTGCCTCACACCTATAATCCCACGTCTTAGTTTGCCTCTCTGTTACTGTGATAGAACATTGAACAAAAGCAACTTGGGGAATGAAAAGATTTGTTTGGCCTACACGTTACAGTCGTTACAGGGACCCATGATAGGAATTCCAGGCAGGAACTGAGGCCGAAGCCATGGCAGAATGTTGCTTCCTGGCACGCTCCCCGTGGCTCAGTCAGTTTGCTTTTTCAAAAAGCCCAGGCCACCTGTCTGAGGGTGACAGTGCCCACAGTGGGCTGGGCCCTCTCACATCAATCGTTACTCCAGAGGAGTGAAGGCAGGAGGGCTGCCATTAGCTTGAGGCCAGTCTGCACTACCCAGTAAGTTACCGAACAACTCGGGGGAGGTGTGGGGTGTGTCAGAGCAGACAGCAGAGGGCGTGGGGTCTCTTCCGCTGCCACACCTAGGAGAAAGGAGCGTAAGTGAGGACTTCAGCAGCACTGCACACACACGGAACTTACAGCTTGCTCACGGAAGAGTGCTCCTTAGGCTGTTTAACTTCTGGAATGTGGAAGGGTCTGCCACACGGCTTTGACGTTGACATTACTACCTCGGGAGTGAACTTTCTATCCACCGTGTCCCTGAAGCAGGACATTCCACTCCTTCACTGTTCACTCAAGACGGACCAGGCATATGTATATCTGTATTTTGGCTTTCTGTTCTTCCTAATTTCATGTGTTGGGTTAGGCCTCAACCATCTTCACTCCTTATGCACTGTGGTGGTTTGAATGAAAACGCCCCCCCCCCCCGGGCTCACAGGGAGTGTCACTGTTAGGAGGTGTGGCCTTGCTGGAGTTACCTGTTATTGGACACAGTGTGACACTGGGTTGTCAGGTTTCAGATATTCAAGTCAGGCCCTGTGTGGTACTCCTTTTCTGCTGTCTGCCAGTTGAGATGTAGAACTCTCAGCCCCTCTCCTGCACCAAGTCTGCCTGGGTCCCTCCTGGCTTCCCGCCATGACAACAATGACAACGGACTGTAAGTTAGGCCCAATTAAATGCTGTCTTTTATAGGAGTCGGCATGGTCAGTCGGGCATAATGGCACACACCTTTAATTCCAGCACTCAGGAGGTAGATGCAGGCTTATCTGTGAGTTAGAGACCAGCCTGGTGTACAGAGAAAGTTTTAAAACAGCCAGGGCTACAGAAACCCTGGAAAGGAAAGAAAGAAAGGAAGAAAGAAAGAAAGAAAGAAAGAAAGAAAGAAAGAAAGAAAGAAAGAAAGAAAGAAAGAAGGAAAGAAGGAAGGAAAGAAGGAAAGAAGGAAAGAAAGAAAGAAAAAGTAAGGAAGGAAGAGAAAAAAAAGTTGCCACAGTCATGGTGATTTTTCATAGCAACAGAAATCCTAACTAAGACATGTACCTTACTCATCTCTTAGGACTGTATCCAGCCAGACACAGTGGCACACACCTGTAATCCCAGCACTCAAGACACAATGATTATGAGGTTGAGATTACCTTGTCCTACATAGTAGAAATGTAAAGGAAGGAACGAAAAAAAGAAATGCACAAACCAACGTGATTTGACATTTCATGAACACAGTACATATTTATATAATTCACTTGAAAAACACCTAGTACCTTTAAGCGTTCCCATTGATGTGTTTATTACTTATCTGTGTGTCCATATGTCCTTGTGTCCATGTGCCTGTGTATGCACATGAGTGTAGATGCCCCTGTTGGTCACCAGAAGACTTTGGCTCCTTCGGAGCTGGAGTTTCAAGTAATGGTGGGCCTTATGATGTGGGTGCTGGGAACTGAACTTGGGTGCTCTGTAAGAGCAGCAAGCCCTCTTAACTGCTGAACCATCTCTCCACACCCTTTAGGATTTCATATTCCTATCGTGAATCATTTACATTTTGAAATGTAATTATTTAACTTGTCTGTCTCCCCAGCCAGATCTGAAGACCATTGACGTCTGCATAACACAAGCTGCTGTTGTAGCATATTCGATCACACTGTGAGCCCCAAGATTGTGTTGTCTACTGGAAAAACCTGTTTCTAGTTGTGGTGTGGCTCAGCCTTACCACACACCTTTAATCCAAGAGCTTCCTGCTTGAATATTGTAAACAGGATTAAATAAAGTCGACCATAGGTCAAGAGGCAAAGCAAGCAACCAGTTGACAGGGACTGAACATAAAAAAACAAAAGAGAGAGAGTAAGAGGAAGTCAGGAGGATGAATAGAGAGATGCAAAGAGTGGAAAAGAGGGACACTCAGTTTGAGGAGTTTTTGACAAAGCATGGGAGAAAGAGAGATTCCCTCTAGGACATTGGCTGAGGAGGAAGGTCAGCTGGGTGCTTTCTCTGCCTCTCTGCACTATCAGGCTTCCACCCCAGCATCTGGCTCCCTAGTCTTTATTGGTAAAGTTGCATGATTGAGATTTTGTTTAAAACAACATTGGCACCAGACATGGAACAACATTGACAGAGAAAATCATGCCAGGTACAAAGTGATAAACCATCAAATTTGGTAAGACACCAAGGAAGTCCTCAAGGAGAGAGTTAAGCAGTATTAAAAGGAAAAAAAAAATATTTCCCATGTTAAGGATGGGAAATATTGTAATACATGGCATTAGAACTCTGTATAGTGCTACTTTAGATGGCTTGAAAATAGAAGCAGAAAATGAAAAGATAAATGACTTAACTGAAGTTGACATAAAACCAATTATAATTACTATCAGTCTGGTAATTCATATTTTATCCTTAATAGACATAGTGGGGTTTTTTTTTTTTTTTGTGCCAAATATAAAAAGTGAATTGATAAGACACAAGCCTTAGAAAGACTTGTACATGAAAATATGAAAAATACTTAGATACGGAGAGAAATTTAGACAAGAACCTGCTGTGCCACTGCATGAAACCGAAGAGGGGTAGAGCTTGTTAGAAAGCCAACCTTAGTTTCTCCAGTTACGATACAAGACCTGCCAGCAGATGACAGGCCAGGCACCACCACGGTCACCAAGAAGTTAAATGGAATTCTATAGAAATGCTAGATTTGAGGAGATTTAAAGAAGTGGTAGTTTTGGTTTTTTTTATGGTATGCATTACTATGTGAAGCAGATAGTAAGTTCATGGGCAACTCAGAAAAGAATTATCCCCCAAGACTGAAAAGATTTGGCAACAGCAATATTGAAAGCTGGTCCTCAACTACAATGCCAAACATGGTGGAAAGAGGACCCTAGGGCCACAGAATACCAAATAGGGCTAGAGGTAGTACTATTTCCCAGGATCAGTTGCTAGGTGAAGGTCAATATGCTGAGTTGCAAAGGCAGCTTGAATCTGATAATCACACCTTGGCACTATGTCATTTAGCAGCTTTAAATACTTGGGACAAGGTTAAAGAATCAGGAAAGAGGTCTGAGTCATTTGCTAAAATTATACAAGGCCCAAAAGAAGCATTCACTGATTTTATTTTATTTTTTACAAAGATTGACTTCAGCTGCAAATAGAGTAGTATCAGATTCACATATCAAACAGATAGTAATTGAATCTTTGGCTTTTGAAAATGCTAATTCAGAATGCAAAAGGGTAGTTAGGCTTTCAAAGGCAAGACCAGCACCAGTAGAGGAACGGATCAGAGATTTGGCTGGTATTAGTAGATCTCACGTTTCTGATGCTACTCTGAGAGAATTTCTAAAAGGCTTAGGAAAAATCAAAATGGCAGATGTTATCCTTGTAGTAAGCAAGGCCCTTTGAAAAGGGATTGTAGGCAAGCCATTTCTAGAAACAATGGTTTTTCTCGGGATAACCCAAAACAAAACAAACAAACAAACAAAAGACCCCAGGCTTCCAGAGTATGCAGAAGGTGTAGCAAAGGGCAGCACTGGACTAAAGAGGACAGATCAACAAGAGACGGGCAAGGAAATGCTTTGCCCTCGGGAGAAACTCATCCACAGAGCAATTAAAAGATTTAATGCCTGTTGTTAAAAACTGCTCTGGATGTCAAGGACAGAACAGGTCCGGTAGATAAAACAAAATATTCAGGAGAGACCAAAAAACAAGTATTTTGGCAAACTGCTATAAACGATTAGAGACCAATGGCATTGGAAGGTTTAATAGCCACAGGAACAGATTTAACAATAATTTCAACAAAACCTTGGCATCCAGATTGGCGTCTTTAGGACTTTTCTTTCCTAATTTTTTTTTTTTTTTTTTGGTTTGGTATTAAAAACACAGTTAAGGGATTTAAAATGTTTTAAGTAAATTTAAAGGGTTACTAGAGTTCAAACTTGTTTTCTAAATCTCTAAGAGTTGGAGTGATTTTGAGCTAAGATAAAATATTTGAGCAGAAAGGTGGTGGCCTTTAATCCCAGCAGAGACAGGTGGCTCTCTCTAAATTAGTTGTTTTCTAAATCCTAGCATTTAATGAACAAGGTGGTAGTGGTCCATGCCTTTAACCCTACCAGGGACAAAAGTCAGATGCAGCTACTAATTGGTATGTTTGCACACTGGAGGAACCACATACCACATTTACAGATTATTATAAAAACCCTCTACAAGCCACGCACTGTGATTCCCAGGACTCAGGGAGGCAGAAGCAGGCGGATCTCTGTGAGTTGAGGCCAGCCTGGTCTGCAAAGCCAATCCAGGACAGCCAAGGCTACACAGAGGAAACCCTGTCTTGAAAAACCAAAAATAAATAAACAAAAAACAAACAAAACCCTCTCTACATGGTTACTAGAAAGCAGCTGATTTCCAATGGGATCAGGAACAAAGAGCAGCTTTGTCTGCCTGTAAGCTCATCCCCCTGCATGCAACCCTGACCAGTATTGACCAGATGATACCCTAATTATCATATGTATTGGTGAGTTGGTAACTGGAGAGTCTTCATAAAGCAAAAACATTTGTCCACTAACATTTGCCTGTTGTCTTCTATTGCAAACTCTTTCCATATACAGCAAATAAATATTCTTTCTTTGAGAAACAAATCTGGACATCTTACAAGGCACAGAGAACCTTATACTCAGTCATTGCCAACCACCCTAGGGTCCTAAGAGTGTCCTTTACAATGATGGATCGGATCATGAGAAGGCAAAGTCCTTCACAGGCTCAGCCATGGAGGGGAAGATATTACAGTACCTATCCAAATTCCTTCCTGACCAGGATGTCAGAGCAAAGGGGTCTGTGCCTTCCCTCCTTGAGGAATATCTCAGTTGCCTACAATCCCCTTCCCTAAACATCTCATCCCTCTAACAAAAGAGGGATCCGTTGAACTATGGGGACCAATAGAATGATCACAACATTTGGCTAACACATGGTTTACTGATGGTTCATCAACCACTGATGGAACCAAAGCTACTAGAAAATGGCAGCCTATAGACAGGGGATGGAATGGCCATTACGGAGGAAGGAACCACAAACTCAGCAGCTCTGTTGGGTGTAAGACAAACAACTAGGAAAACCTCTATCTTCTCCAATTCGTGGTCCCTATACAATGGTATAGCTATATGGCCATCAAAATGGAGAACCACCACCTGACAGACAAATGGCAAAGACACTTGGTCATGGGAGGCGTGAAGAGAAATGGCAAAACATGGCAAACCTTAGCAAAGACATCAGTTCTTATGTAGCTCACACAGACAAGACAGACTAAACATTTGAAAATAATGAAATAGTGGACAAATTGGCATCATGTTTAATTGACTAGTATATTAAAATTTGCCAGGCACAAATTAAGAATAAATCATCAAGAATGAGGGATTACACATCTGAAAAACTTGAACATTTACCCCTACCACTAGAATATAAGAGGAAATGAAGAACCAAATTAAACCATAATAATCCTATTATAAGGAATCCATAGCCAGGTGGTGGCTCACACCTTTAATCCCAGCATTTGGGAGGCACACACCTTTAACCCCAAGGTTTGGGAGGTAGAGGCAGGCACATAAGAATTACAGTGATTTAAATTTAAAAGCCGCTTGCAAAAGGCAAGATGATCCAAAGTCAATGTCTTTTGTGACCTAAAAATAAGTACACTTATACCTTGAATTTATATATACATATGTGAATATAGGTATATTTATGCATGCATACTAAGGTATATTTAGTTTCAAATTTTTCAAAAGAATTTTTTAAATTTTCAATTAAAAGACAATACTTTTTCTGTTGTCAAAAACATTTTGTCCTAGGAAAGATATAACCTGCCAAAAAGAATCCCTCCTCTCCCTCCTCCCCCAGGGTTAGGGTTGGCCTCCGTTTTGTTTTTACCTTTCCAGGAGAATGAAAGCATCCAACTAAGGAATGCAGAGACCACTGGACAACTGAAACATCTGGAAAAAAGGACATATCATCACGAGAATATGTCCTCCCCAAGAAAAGAGTAAATTGGCCAAATGATATCACTGCCTTCTACAGATCTGAGTGGCAAAAGGTCTTTATGTGGCCCCAATTCAATTAAAAATTAAAGCTGGCTTTGTGGTTGGAGTGTGGCTCTCTCCTTCTCTAAATCCATGCATGCTTGACAAAGGAAAAACCACAATCTCTCTCACATCAGAAGAACCACCTAATAACGGGCAGAGAAAAACAAAAGCTCAGGGCCTGTTCTCTTGTCGCATAATCTTTTGGCTTTCATTTGACTCTGTTGCTGATAATAAATAGTGTTGGGCTAAATAACATTTATTATTAGCAGCAAAATGGTGCCCCACATTGGGTGCCATTTGTTGCTGCAAATAAAGGGTGTTGGCTAAACATGTTTAGTGTTAGCGGCATAATTATTATTATTTAACCTGCTATCACAATCAAATAAGACACGGGCACCTGTTAGATTTTATAATGGCCTTAAAACACCTTGGGCTGAGCAGATAATTCTGTCTACACTATCTCAATAACCTCCCCACCCACCTCCCAGCCCCACCCAATGCCACCCTCCTTAACCATTCCTCTTTGGCCTATCTCCCACCCATAATTCCTAAATACGTGCTTGATGTTTGTTTGTTTGATTTTAATCTGGGTCACTTCCTCCATTCTTGATATTCTTGGAGTCCTTCCTCCAGGCCAACATGGTTATGTCTTCACATAACCCATGGTGGCTTCCTCCCTTCTCCTCATCTCCTGTTAGTCTCCCAAGATCCTCTCTGTTCTCCCAGCCTTCGAACTGAGGCCACACCTCCCCATCCACCTTGCCCAGGTGTGTCAGCACTTTATTGGTCAAACAGAGAGGCAGAGTTTACAACCTCATTTGGGGCACGTGAATATCTGCTTATATCAAGCAGGCCTCAGGGGGAAAAGTGAATGACAAAGAATGAATAGACAGCACCAGACTAACCTCCAACAGACTCTTTAAAGCACTTCGTAATGTATAAATGTTACCTCCGAATCTATGATTAATATGCATATAAAACTTTCTAATTCTAGAAATAAGCTTCATCTAGATTCCTGTACATGTTTTCAGGTCTGAGTGTGAAGCAGGTGACTAGGAACAAAGTTTTTGTACCTCAGATGTACTTATAATAGATTGCGGTCCTCAAACCTTTCTGAGATCTGCTGAATATGGCATTTAACATGTTTAAGTTTTCTACAGTAAACCATGACCATTCCTAACAGTAGCCTTTGAGGTCTTCAAGATGATGGAGCCTTGCAACGAAAAATCCACCTGGATTATGGTAACGCTAACCACTGGGGAAAACTGCCCCATGCCTCTTCTGCTACCAGGTTCTGAGAAAACAGTGCACACGTTTGGGTTGACTGCTATGTTCCATGCCTTGAGGATTGTCTCTAAGCTGATAGACACCATCCAAAGATCAGCGTCAGACTACAAACTGCTCGGGACATCAAATTGCTGAGTTCAGAGAGGACTGACCTGAACATTTTGCAAAACTTTGAATGCAAAAGTACTTATTCCTGACACTGCCAAAAACTACCAAGCTGGATATTGTGGAAAGCTTGGCAGAAATAGCTTCCTTATTATAAATAGTTTCACTGTCTTAGAGTTAAAAACATTTCCTTTTTATTTAGACAAAAGGGGGGAAATGTTAGAGGATATTTGATTACACAGTGAACCCCAAGATTATGTTGTCTACTGGAAAAACCTGTTTCTAGTTGTGGTGTGGCTCGGCCCTAGCACACAACTTTAACCCAAGAGCTTTCTGCTTGAATATTGTGAACAGGATTAATTTAGGTCAACCATAGGTCAAGAGGCAGAGCAACCAACCAGTTGACAGGGACTGAACATAGCTTAAAAAAAAGAGAGAGAATAAGAAGAAGTCAGGAGAAGGAGGTGGAGTAAAAGAGAGGGACGCTCAGTTTGAGGGTTTTTTGGGACAGTGTGGGAGAAGGAGAGATTCCTTCTGGGACATCATTCTGAGGAGGAAGGTCAGCTGGGTGCTTTCCCTGCCTCTCTGCACTATCAGGCTTCCACCCCAGTATCTGAATTGAATGAGTGATTGAGATTTTGTTAAGAACAGCAAGTTAGTGGTGAGCTGTGTTCTCTTTATTCTCCTGGCAGCTGTATTGATATTTCATTTCTACCTCTGCACATTTCTGCACTAATGGCTGTGGTTCTGTGCTGTAGTAGGCAGGCAAAGGGGGAAGTTTTCAATGTCTCCTTTTTATTTCTAGAGTCATTTAAACTGTACTGTTAGCTCACAACGTGAGCAGTCTGTCCTTGTCCACCCTTTCCATTTCAGTTTCCCATAATCTTGGAAATCGAAGCAAAGATACTAAGTCTTTAGTTGTAGAAGCCAAATGTCTTGAGTGTAGATTCCCAAACAAGAAATGCTTTGACAGGTCATACCGCGCCTTATGGCGAGTCTTCCTCCAACCTCATCCCTGGCACCGTGCTTGTGTAGAGACAGCTTCTCCTTGGGCCTGGTCTGGAGGTGAACCCTGGGAGGAGGCGGCAGGATAACTGAGGAGGTGACAGGTGACTGCCTTTCCATGGTGACCTCCTCTGTTGCGGCAGTGTAGACCCGGCAGTCACGATTCCGCAGGGAAGTGTTGCGACACCTTGAATAGAGGAGATGGTGTTCTCGGGCAGAACACCATGAGGATTTCCATTCGTAAGGCGAATTTTAGGCAGAGCGCCATCACTCGGACAAGCATCGGAATTACAAGCCGGTTTCAGGAGATGCTACCAGCTTTAAAGAGCTGATAGGAAGCATCAGGAAAGCAATGGGCTCTAAGCTGAACGTCTGGGTTAGAGACACTGTTTTATTCCATCATGACACAGCCTGCAATTCACCAGGTGACTGAGAAGAGCAGTGGGGTGACAGCAGGAACTTGGGGTCCGGCAGAGGAAACAGGCCAAGCAAAGGAGGAACCGTGAGACAGCACGAGAGGAACCAGGAGGTAGCATGCGCCTAACTCCACGAGGGAAATGCTTAGTGAGGGGACAGAGGTCACCTTGCACGGTGGGAGATGCGATTTCTTGCCCCGTGAAAGGAACTCATGGAAGACTTTGGTGAGGGTTTCCACAGAGAGGAAAAGCCGAAAGTCGTTGACAGCCGTGGAGGGGAGTGGATATTGGAAACGGAGGGGCGCACACCTGTAACCTCAGAGCTTGGGAGGCTGAGGCCAGGGTGGCTCATACAGCAAGGCAAGGCTCAGTTTCAAAAACAAAACAAAACAAAACAAAACAAGAGTCATTTTAACCAAATATCTGAGTAACCTGTAGTCTGTGGAAGCTGACACATAAAATCAGTCTTCACAGTCATTGAATTAAATTCAGATTTACTTGAAAAATATTTGGCATAGTGTGTGTAATGCAATTGATTTTACAGACCTTAAATTGAATACATAATTTAATTTCTTGACAAGGCAAGATATAGAACCCTCTCTATTGATAAGAGAGAGTATGTAGAAGCAGAAACTATTGGGGGAAAAAAATTAAAAATCCAGAATCAGACAGTGTGCTCCCCATCAGGGTGATCCCAGCACCTGGGCAGGAGACTTGGGAGGATTATAAACTTGAGGCTAGCTCAGTCACATCACAGGACTGGCCTGGGCTGCATATTAGCACTACATGAGTTGGAGGCTGGATTGGTCTGCATAGCAGGATTCAGGCCAGGGAGGAATGCATTGTGGGTAAGCATCCCAGCTGCCCTTCCAGAGGATCCAGGATTAGCTCCCAGCACCCACGTGGCAGCTCTCAATCTGTTACTCCAGTTCCAGGGCGGGTCTGGCTTCCTCGGTGGCCACCAGAGCACACGGTACACACACATGCAGGTAGGTAAACCCTCATATGCTTAAAATAAAAACAAATAGAGAAAGCGAAGGCAAGGAAAGAGCGGGTTGTGTTTCTGGTTGTTATTGTGTCATTCTACTCTTCACAGCATGGAAGTTTCAAAAGTTCCACTAAAAAGAAACTTTATTTTTAAAGGCAGCAGGTGCCAAGAGTAAAGAACAAGAGATGAAACACCAAATACAAGGCACAGAAGGTCTGGGAAAAGCTAGGTCAGCACTCACGATGCTTCCCAAACACAATACCATCTTCAAGACAGGTTGCTTCCAAATTAGTGACACCATGATTTATTTGCATAGCAGAGCCCAGCAGGCAACTATGAAGACAATAAATATGCTTTCTAGTCTTAACACAACATATTGGAAAGAAATATGAGCAAATAATGAACTGTATGAATATTTGAATATCTTAACAGCAGAGCCTGTGTTTAAGGTCATCAATAATCCAGAGTATTTATCCATTCATTAAATTAATATATTTCATTATGCTCTGATAATTCCCAATTGCTTGTCAACACTTTTCTACTAGGAGTTGAAAGTTTTCAGAGTGGAAAGTAATGTGACCAAAACAGGAACAATGATAAGCTCCAACAAACACTGACTTGTTCTGCTAAGTTTGTAGGTGTGAGACAGAAAGTAACAGGTTAATCCACGAGGAGTGTTTTATCCATGAGGACTGTTACAGAGGAAGGGCTGACTTGAGTCATCTGTGAAAGTGTTTTTGGACTAGGTGATGGACAGACCTGGGTGGGTCAGACTGTACAAATGTCCTGAGGCAGAAAGATGATCTAAAGAGAAGAGACTGAAAGCAGGCCAGCATGAAAGAGTGCAAGAAATCATGTTCTGAGCTGAGAGTCCAGCCGTGGGTAGCTGAACAACTCTGCCCTTCCCAAAAGCCATGAAAATGTCTTTAGTAGAAACAAAGGCTTGGACGGAGCCCAGGAAGGCATGGGTGGACCGGAGGTGAGACCGTTCTGTTGTAAGGGGGGAGCCAGATCAGCACCAGGAAGTGGAAGGCAATGCTCATAGTTGAGAATATGCAGGAAGTCAGACTGAGAGTGCTTGATAATGGACTTGATGGAAGGGATGAAAGAAATCAAAGCGTCACAAATGTGTCTTGGGGGTTCCTGAGGGAAGCAGTTAGTTACACTTAAAAAACAACAAAAAAATGTGTCTCTTCGTGACATCCTCAGAATCGGCGCGGCAGGATTTGAATTGTGCTCCTATTGACAATCCTTTGTGTGCACTGTTGGCGTAGAACCTAACCTGCCTGTATCATCTGCCTGGTGCTGGTATACCATTTAATAGTCCCGATTTTGAATATAAGAAGTGTATTAACTCTACGCCACTCCTTATCTTTTTAGCGTGATTAGCAGACATTGAACAGGCTGGGGATATGAGTAGTTTGGTAGTGTTTGCCTAGCACGGGAAGGTCTTGCTTGAAGCAGGAGGTGTGGCAGTGCAGGAGGAAGAGACCTTGTTTCAAAAGCCAGATAGACAAGAAACAAACAAACAAAAAAAAAGACAATAAATTCCCAGATTTTTTTTTTTTTTTTTTTTGGAGATGTCTGACTGACGTTTTCACCGTGGCCGGTAGATGGCAGTATTTTACTTTGTTTTAGTATTTGTTGTCTGCTTTGTTTTGCACCCTCCATGCAATCCATGAAATAACAGGGACTTTTGATCTGAGAACTCCCTTAGGCAGATCTTAATTTGGTTTTTACTTGTTTGCTGCAAATAACTGTTACCAGTTTTGTAAGCAGGAAACCCTACTTTATTCTTTTCTATTTTTTGACACAGTCCAGCTCAGGCTGGCCTCCAATCCTTACTACCACATCTTTCTTAACTTTATTCCTTCACTGTTTTATTTGTTTGTTTTCTGAAAAAGGTCAATGGTGATTAGAAATTCTGAAAACAAAGTTCAATGTATTTAATGGAATAGAGCACAGTTAACGATTTGACTGGCTTCCCCCTCCCACCTCAAAATTGAAGCTCTTCAGCACTGAAGTCTCTAGACTGGAAACTCAACCACAGGCCATGGTCTCACTCCCATGGAGCACTGCATATTGACAGTCCTTGGTAAAAACTTTCCTGTAGGTAGAGTTTGATGAGTGAATTAAACCCAATGCACATGCTACTATCTTGCGCTTGTGAAAACATCACAAATATGCTCATTTTGAAGGTCTAAGCTCTTGATACGTCCATAAGGAAATATGAAGAAATGGAAAATCAACCGATGGCCTTGAGTTCTGCTGACTAAGTCCAAGCCCATCCTGGCCTACACGGTAATCATCTCAAAAACATAAGCAAAAGGCAAGATATCAAGAGGCTTCAGCTCTATGAAGAAATGGGATTCCTTTGAACATTATCTTCAAACATTATCCCCATTTCCATTCTAATCATGATCATTACGATAATCAAGAGGAAAGTGTGGCTGTTCCGTTTCCTCCTGTGGTCTGCTACTCTAAAGCTTACAGAAGCTTCATTACTTAAGTATAAACAGAAACAGTCCACCAAGCGACAAGTCCCCTAAACAAGAGGGACACTCCAGTACCTCCTTTGAATGGATGTACAAGAACGACAGAAAATGCCTCTAATTGGAACTTTCCAAACGCCTTTCTCCCCAATTAGAGTCAGTAATGACTCTAAATGGCACTGTCTTGGGTCATCTCGTCAGTTAATTACAAGGAGTCCTCTAAATGGAGGAGGGAAGGCTGAGACTCAGTTTTGATCAGCGCCGATAAGTACGGCTCGTCATTATTCACTTGATATTTCAGACAGTCTATCAGCGGAGAACAGGGAACAGAAATAATTGTCTTTTACAAAGAACAGAAGTTATGAGGCTAAAACTGAGCATTTACTTAACTTTGTCTTCTTGTCTGAGGTTTGCTTTTCTCAAACATTCCCTTCACGTGACCCCCACAGTCTCCCATTTGCTTGCCCAGTTTCTCTTCCATCTGGTTCTTCTAAGCAAGGGGAAACACTATGGTAATTTTATTACTGTAGCTAATAGCTTGGGAAAATGGGCGTCCATTTGAAATATAATAGTGACATGATTTATCGTATAAGTAAAATTTGGATATGTCAAAGGTTAGAGCCCGCACACATTTGTCTTCTAGCGTCTGTAGCACTCCACGTGTTCCGTAACATCTTAAAACTCTCTCTCTATATATATGTATATATATATGCTAATCCCATCTGCCAAAGTTTAAATTAATTCTTCCATTTTATAAATAAAACATAAAAGGAGCAATTGTTTAAGTAGAAAAATTTCAGCTCCTTGCTTATCTTAACAATCTTCGCCTTTCTCATTTAAAACGTCTCCCGCTCTGAGGCATTTATCCTGATTGTTTTATCTCCATCTTCTTTCGCTTGTTGTGCTTTGCTCGCTTGTGTTCGTGGAGTTCGCAGTCACCCCGGTGCACCATGGCTTCTGCTTGTGGTCGGGCACAGCCTCTCATCGCTATTGTCTCCAGTCACCTCACTCCTGAATGGAAGTCAGGAGCCACACTCCTGGTGCAGGCTGTTTAGAAATAGCCCTTCAGCTTCCGCTATCCCCCAAGGAGTTTGCTGCACATGCCTGGAACCCCTTCCATCTGGCCTCCGCACAAAGGGCTTATGCGTCTCTAACACAAGTCTTTGTTTTAAGAGGAGGGTGCATTCATCTCAGTGGACAACTATGGCACATTCCACGTGGCCGGAGCACCTCCTCTGACCAGTCTTGGTTTCTCTCTTCGTTTGTTTGCTTCTTAATACTTAAACCCAAGGTGACAGGAACTACATCCGGCCGGCAACAAAGACCAAGGAAGGTAAGGGCTGCAATGAGGACAGAGCTGAGGCAGAGCTGAGAAAGAGCATCCTTACACTGCTTGTATGGCTCCAGCAAACAAGAGAAGGCAGCTGCATTCATGCTTGTGCACTAGGAAAAAGAGAAAACCCTTGTGAGTCGGTCTATAGGGCACCAACAAGAAAACGGCCACATTTGCATACCGATGGACCCTTGAACTTTTATTTCAATGTTATTTTCAACAACATTTATAACTAACGTACTAACAACTTAAATTTCATAACTATTTCTCTTTCAGTCTAAACCCATTTCAATGACAAGAATTCGGAACCTCCTATTTAGCTGGCTCAACTGATTTTTCTCTTCCTGTGAGGTCACGCCATTCTATAGCTCTTCTTTTCACCATGCCCCCAGGCTTAAGAGTGTAGAATTTTGTGTTATTTTTGTTTAATGATAGATTAGGAAAAAAAAAAAAAACATCTAAAGAATAAGCATCAAGGGGTCAAAAGGGAAAGAGCAACAACCAGGACATAGAAGCAGGCACCCCCCTCCCCCTCCTACCCCCCTTGACTTGGCTTGTCATGATTTATTTAAAACTGTGTTATAGAATGCTATGGCAAGGGTTTAAGAGAGTTTTCAGATGGCGCAGGCTGGATTAAAACACAAGAACTGCCTGAATAGTTACAGGTTACTTTGTGAGCATTAAAGATTAAAATATCAGAATCCTGTTCCCCAGCCCAGAAGTTGCCAATTTTGTTATTAAAATTAAAGTGTTTTTTTTTTTGTTTGTTTGTTTAAGGTTTGTTTGGGCATATTCTTTTCAGAAGTTATTAAGATCTAGATTTCCCTTCCCTGTCCTCCAACTCAGGGCAAGTCTTTGATTTCCCCTCAACCCCCTGCCCCAAACTCATCCTGCAGCAGCCCCAGCACAGGCCTTACAGGTATGGCTCTCCCCACCTGGCTGAGGTGCTTTTTCCCACCAGGGGTACCCCCAAACAGCAGGAACCATGGCCCCCCAAATATAATGTCTGGGGTTGCCATCAGGGCCTAGTCTTGTAGCAAACAGCGAGTAAATCGTCACAAGTGAAACCAATTCCAAACACAAACTGGCTTTTAAAAAAAGGAACCGGCAAGTCCAAATTGCTAGTTTTTTTTCCTTTTTCTTTCTTTCTTTTCTTTTCTTTTTTTTTTTCTTAGTGGAAATCCTGAAACTGCTGTAGATTGCAGCGTTGGGAAAAACAAGCTCATGTTTCCAGTTTCTGTGGTGCCACTTCCCCACTCTGAGCTGTTTAAGGGAGTTCAGGCATTCATGCTGACTCAGTTTTGTCCCCATTGCCAGAACAGAACTGTGACCCAAATGGTCTGCTGGGGTTGATCATCAACAGGGACAAGCTGATGCCCGCTTGGCTGTGTCAGGTTTTACTGATTTGGCCCAAACATTGCGTTGGTCGGGTCTAGGGAGGTATAAATAATGCCTCTTTCCAGAAGGGGCAAACCTAAAACCTCAGTGGAAGGTCTCAAGGTCATGGACTCGGGACAACCATCTCGGAGCCTGGGATCTCCAGGGTCCGAGCCGCCCCGGAGAAGGTGGGGGGTTCGAGGCTGCGTAGTGAAAGAGCTAGCGTGGGCAGTTCTTTTGTACTCCAGCTGGAGTAAAATGAACGCGGCGGGCTCGCGTGTTGCCATCGCTGGTGACAGCATCCAGCAATGGGTGTAGGGTCCGGGGGGCGCGCGGCGGTCCCTTCTCAGCAGGCTCCGCCGAGAAACCGGCGGAGAGGGTGAGCGCCGCGGCCGGCGGAGCCGGGAGCCCCGGGGCCCGGGCGGCGAGGGGCGCGGGACCCCGCTGCGCCGCTGCCCAGGGTGCGGGCAAACCGGGAGCCGCGGCGAGGGAAGGAAGCAGGGAAAGAGGAAGGAAGGGCGGGAGGGGCCGCGCCGGGCGGCTGCAATTTCTGCGGCCGGCCCGGTGGGAGGAGCGGGAGGAGCGGGAGGAGCGGGAGGAGGAGGATCCCGAGCCGTCCGTCAGCAGGCGCGGGAGGTGGAGAGAGCGGGAGGAGGAGGATTAAAGATGGCCACCAGCAGCTGCGGGAGACGGCCACCAGCCCTCACTTTCCGGGATGTTCCCCGCGGCCCGGCCCGGCCTTGATGGAGAGGAGCAGCCGGTGCGGAGCCGAGGCTGAGGCGGCGGCGGCGGCGGCGGCGGGGACCCGGCGAGGGAGAAGACGCGGCGGAGCAGGGACCCGGGCCGGAGGAGGGAGCGGCGGCGGCGTCGCTGCCCCGGCCGCCTAGCGCGGCTGCCGCCCGGCGGCCCGGCAGCTCGGGGACTGCAGCGGGCGCTCGGCCCCGGCCCGGCCCGGGGGGCGCCCCGCGCCCAGGCTCGCCCGTGCGCGGTGAGTGCCGCCCGCTCGCCCGCCCGCCTGCGGGGCGCTTTGTTCCTGCGGGGCGGAGGCGCTGTCCGCGCGGCCCCGCGCCCGCCGCCGGGGACAGGCCGCGGCCCAGCCGCTCCCCCACCCGCGGCCTCCGCCGGGCCTGGAGAGGGCGCCGTCGGCGTCGGGTCCCCGGCGGCCGCGGAGGGGCGTGCGGGGGGCCTTGGGGTTGGGGACCGGGAGGCTGGGGGGGGGGGAGGCGACCGCCGCTCCGGTCGGACGGGCGGGCGGGGGCGTAACCTGGAGGCGCCCGGGGATGGGGGCGGTCAGGCCGGTCCCCTCGGGAGGACCCTCCTGGTGACCATTCCCGGAGAGCCCCCCTCCCCCGCGCGCGCCAGGGCGCAGCGGAGCGCGGCCTCCATCCCTCGGGCGCCGTCTCCAGGGCCGCGGGCCTCTCCGGGCTCTTCCCTCTTAAGCCGGAGCTGGAAACACTTCCCCGATGCAAGGGACCTGGGAAGCTTCTGTCCTGCGTCGGGGATGTAGCGGCATCCCCGACATCCACGGTTATGGCGGGGTTTAAAAGGCAGCAGTGACCTTTCCGACCAGCGCCGTCTGGACCGTGGTCGTTCCGGAGGTGCTGCGTTCCGTGGATTTTTGACGATTTGTGCCCGAGAGAGACAGAATCTGAGCTCTTCCTTCATGGACATAATAGGGTAAAAGCAGATCGAGGGATGTTTACCACATGCCTGGATTTTCAGTACCTTACCGATGGCTAAGTGTTTTCTGTGGGAAGATGGTGCTTATGCATATGGAAAACTGTTTCTGTTCACTAATAGCTGTGGATGGGTCAATACCAGGTGCTTATTATGTTGTCTGGAAACCAGCAGAAAAAGGAAAACAAGACCTTTGCGTCGAGGCAGCATATTTCTGTCAGGCAGGCATAGATCAATTAGTTTTCAGTAGCAAGACGTATAACAAGTAGAAATAACAAAACAACCAAGACTTTGCTGATTTACAGGAATACCGTCTGTAGTATTAGTGTATGGGTCTAGTAAAAATAAATCCCTCTTAAAAAAAAAACTTTCATCATGGGACCCTGCAGTGTAAGAATTAGCTTGATATACTTTTAGGTTTAAGAGAAAAAAAAATCCGTATTGCATTAGGTTTGGGAACTCATGGTATTTGAAATCAGTATGCGTTATACTTCAAGGAGTTCTGCCGCAAGCAACTAGAAATACAGGTTTTTAGTTTCTTTTCCTGAGTTGAAACCTATTCATGTAAAAATACACTTCTAACAAAATATCTGTACAAATGTGATAGGAGTTAGAAAACACGAGACTCTGGAGTTACTTGAAAAACATGAAAGTCAAACAGTAGTGTAATATTCCAGTATCAGATTCTGTCCTTTGAAGATGAATTTGGCAAGTGTTGACTGTTTGCTTCCGACATTCTCGGTACCGCTAATGTGCTGCATTTGGTAGGGTCCTGGGTTTTCCAGAAGCTGTCCTCAGAATAGAGCATGTGTCACTTCTCCCCAAGTCCAGTTTTATCTGGAATCACCAAAGATTATGAACAACTGGACATAATAGTGAAAGAATACGTACCCTGCCTGGGTGTGGTGGTTCCTGCCTGTTGTGCTAGTACTTGAGAGGCTGAGGCAAGAGAATAAATAGCTGAGCCTAGTAGTTACAGGCCAGTGTGAGCAGCAAGAGACTGAGTGACACCTCCAAAAAATGAAATTTGATGTATGCACTTTCCACCTGGCTGTGCCTAACGTCTGTGATGGAGAGCACAGCAGCGCAGCACAGAAAGTCGTCTTTCACGCACTCTTCATTCAGACTTCAGGAAAATGTGGACCCCACGGTACAGATGGGGGATTTTGGCAATTTTGAAAGTCTAGGACCCAGATGGTCTAAATTTAGAGCCAGCGACGACAGCTGATAGATGTTAAGATGAGTAATTGATGTCTTAGGGCTTCCGTTAGAAGTGAAAATGTATCTGAAAGCCGTAGTAGCGTGGTGTTTTGGAGCCACAGGCGTGCCGTAGAAAGAGCTCAGTGGTCAGAGTCGCTGGGGTGACCCAGCAGTGCACCCTGCTCTACGATCCCACCCCAAGGCCTCTCCGAGGCGCCCCTCCCCGGCCTGCTCAGCCTCCAGTTTTAGTGGTTGTCTGTGATTATGGTTTCATGTTTTCCCTTCACCTGCATCCTCACTGCCATGTATGTTGTGTACGCTCTTCTTGTCTGGAGTTTGCACCGAGTTCCAGCCCCCTTTTGCATGTCTGATACATTTATTACCCGTACACACAATTCACAGATTAAGGGTGTCTTTAGTTCTTTCAGGGTCCGTTTATTCAGGAACTCTGTCCATGCAGTGAAGTTTTACCTCTCTGTGCCGTTCCGTGGTCTCTGTTGTCAATGAGCAGAACCCCAGGAAGGCCCTTCATGCCTCTCTGCTGTTAGTCCCTCGACCGCTGGCAGCCGGTAATGGCTTCTGTAGAACACCATTCAGGTGGGTCGCACAGAACATTGCCTTTCGTGTCTTCATGCATCCAGCATAATGCCTGCGTCATATAGCCGCGTATAGCCAGGGGCTGGTGAATGTTAGCAGCTTTGCTGATTGCTCTAGTGTAATGGTCATCATGGCCTGTATTAAGCTTCATAAATCAACATGGGAGAAGTCCTGAACACTCAACCAAGGCCTCTCTTTAGCTGGTTCCAACCAGCTCCAGAATATGCTGAGTTTCCCTTTTCCGTTGAGTGCCATGACATCTTAGCATGGTCTCACATTCTGTCCATTCGTGATTGGTGTACGTTTGAAGTCTCCATTTTGGTTAGTTCTGAATAAAGCTATTTTAAACTTCAGCGTGCAGGCTTCTTGACTTAATGTGCGTAGGTGGGACTTGATCCTAGCATAAGGATCAGTGTACTTTTCTTTATCAAACTCACCAGTTCCCTCACCTACCAGCAGTGGAAAACACCTTTATCAGCACTTGTCATTGTCAGCTAACACTTTAGCCGCTGACTGTATGTATGTAATGCTCTTTTATGTTTTTAATATTTTTGGTTTCTTAGCTGTTATTTTCAGTAGTATATGGGACAGCAGGAAGTGTAGGACAGACATTCTAGAAAACAAATTTTCCATCATTTGTCAGCCATGATCTCACTTTGATGGCCATAGTGTAATCATCAAGGATGTTTCCTGGGTGACACAATATTTACTTACCTTTCATGTTGTAGAATTAGCTTGTACTAAAGAGATCACTATGAAATTCTTCCTCAGGCTTGAAAACGATTCTCAGTTGCTCTGCAGATAGGGTTTCAGTTCCACTTTACACTTAAGAGATTTCACCAGGTTATTTTTTAATTTTTTAAAATAAGCTCATTAGACTGAGTTCTTACAGTTGTTAGGCTAGCCCCAGGTGTGATCCCAGCACTTGGGAGCTAGAGGCAGGAGGACCACCAGTTTAAGGCTAGCCCCAGTTAGGTGGCAAGGTAGAGGTTACTTCTGTGGTTCACTTCTGTGGGCAAAGGGTTGGATTGAATTATATAAATTCATCATAAACATTTAAAAATTTAAAAATACTTATTTAAACTTAATTATGTGTATGTACACATGTGTGCAAGTGCCCTTAGAGGCCAGAGACATGGGACCCCCTGGAGCTGGAGCTGCAGGCAGCTGTGAGACTCAAGCTGGGAACTGAACTCAGCTCCTTTGAAAAGAAAGCAGCATACGCCCTTAACCGAGCCATCTCCAGCTCCCTGAGCAATCAATTTTTAATAGTAATATACATTAAAAAAGTTTTAGAATACTAACTCATCACTCAGGAAAGGACTGTGAACTACAGTAGTTAGAACTTTAGGTATAAGTAGTCGTGTGAGAATGCAGGCGAGACTAATCGTACTTACAGTCTGAGTACCTGCAAGGTAAGCCAGGCCTGTGTAACCACCTCTGTTTGGTCATTGATTCATACCTTTGTTTGTTACACTCATAACAAACATCTTGTGCATGTCGCTTGCCAAGCATTTGTCACAGCAGAGCTTCGGCTGAGCGAAAGAGCACTGACCAAGGGCCTGGCCTGAATGATGCCCTGGTTGCGTGGGAGGTAGGGAGTCCCAAGAGGCCAGACTTCAGACTGGTCAGGACTTCTTGCAAGAGGTGTTGTTTACCTGGAGACACCCAGAGTGTAAGAGGGTGACGTAGCTTTGGGGTGTCAACAAAATGTACAGACAGCCACGTCGGAGGCTGAATAACGATGCTGTTTTCAAGTAACCAGCCCTGCACTCATTGCCCGGTCTCACCGCCTTAGGATGGCCGGTAGAAGTAAAAGTTGAGAAAAAGCCAAACAGCAAGCATGTACTCTGGTATTGAGTTGTTATTTTTGATAATTTGCTGTAGGAGGGGCTGTTTATAGACCGAGTACATTTAACTGCGAAGACTTTGATCTTACCCTCAGATTCTGTACAAAAAAAAAAAAAAAAATAGTATAGGAATAAAATGGTGGCATTACTTTTTAATATATGTTCTTGGTTAAGTATATTTGGTATTTATTGCTGCCATCTTCTATCATGTTTTTTGTTGTGCACTATTTAGTAACCTGTGAAGCTGTGATTTTGTGCTGTAAGATGATGCAGCATATGGAGCAGCATATGTGATGCCCAGTCATTGACTTTTGATTTTTGAAATAGTTATGTGAGTGATTTTTTTTTTCCTTTGAGACATGGTCTCTATAGAATTCCTGGGCTCAAGGGATGTCTTTGGCGCTGTCTTCCTGATAGCTGGCGTTACTCACAGGCAGCACTGCTCCCTCCCAGTGTTCCACCTCCAATTGCCATTTAAGTAAAACACGGCAAAGCCAGCCCGAATCATACTGTTGCGTTCTATATCTGTGACTTAGTGTCCAAGTGCTAGCCACACGTGGCCGCCTAGAGGATGCTCAGGCCTGCCCACCTCAGCACGTGTGAGGCCTCACTGCTGCCTTCTACCTGGACAAGCGTCCAATGTGCCCTCCTCTTTAGCTTTAATGCTTCCACGTCTGGGCTGCTAGCAGACTGAGACGTAGAAATCCCCACCCATTCCTCAGCTCCGCATTCGCAGGGGGCTCTGCTCCAATTGCTCTTGTCTTCTCGCCAGGCTCTTCCCCTCCCCTAGAGCTGGTTCTCAGCCTCCTGTTTGATTGCTCGAGTGTTACAGTGATCTTGCCATGATCTCGGCTCCAGTCTATACCTCCACATAGATACCTCCGAGCCCCTTTCCACAGTGAATTCTGTCTCTTTGTAAATTTGGAAAACTATGAAATAAAAGCCCTTTAGTTATTTTTCTTGTAGAGAACCCTTGGATCTCCCGAGTTCCTGTCAAATTTGACGTAGCAGCAGTCTGTCTGGTGGAGACAGGTCCGTGGGACCTGGCCCCAGCGTCTCCACTCCTGTCTCTGGCAGCCATTTGTTCAGTCTACAAAACAGGAGTGAGTACCTGCCTTCTGTTGGGCATGCTGCAGGGGAGTAGCGTGCTCTGACTCCGCTCAGATGGTCATCCGGCAGCGCCAGTAACAAGTGCACGCCATTGTCAGTTACGTGGATAGTGACGTAATGGTTCTGTTACAGTGTTCAGGATGGCCGTCAGTTCCCCAGAGACCCCAGAGTGCTCCAACTGCCATGGAGGAACAGGCTGGCTTCAAAGGGTAAAGGCGGGACTGGGGCGCTCTGTGGTGGGGTTGCCATTTATAGAGGGAGAAAGCCTCTCTGGTGGAGAAGAAATCTGAAGCAGCTGGGGAGAGGAAAAGCTGTAGAGAAGAGAGCAGGTGCTGAGCTTGACCCGGGAGGATGTGTGCCATGTGCAGAGAGAAGGAAAACGCTGCGCGGAGAGGGACCAGAGGATGGGGCCAGCAGTCTCTGTCCTCAGGTAGTTCAAGTTCAGGAAGTTTGGCGCTCCATGTGGACAGAAATGCGCTCCACCTGAAGGGTCAAAGTATGCTGCCGACACCCCCTCATGCCCCCTTGGCACCCATGTTGTTCCATGGTAGAACAGAGTTGCCCCTTGGTTTGTCCGTCTCTCATTCTTAGGACAGCGGCTTTGGGGTGCCGAGGAGGAGGGCTCACCTTCTGATTTTCACTTCCTGAATTCCTGTTTCAACGGGTTAGTGTTTGTGAAATTATGGAATCACTGAAAATGGAGCCTGTCATTGATAACTGGGTGGAAGGTCCCCCGTGACCCTGCAGTGACTCATTGCTCCTACAGGTGTGCCAGGTGCCGAGGATCCCATGCTCTGCGCGGTGAGCTGTGTGCATAGGTGCTCAGTAAATTCATGGTGAGCGGTCATGTACAGATGCACGTGCTGACTGACAGCTCCTTTCATCTGCTCCCCCCGTCCTGCAGAGCATCTCACTACTGCCTTATCCCTACACCGATGCAACTGTGCTCAAGAAATGCCACACACTAGGGAGGAGGGCCTTTGGTAAAGGAGCGCAGTCGCAAAGAGATGGAGAACTCTCTACAGGCTAAACACAGGCTTCCTTACAGAGGGCTTGGCCCATTCGGTCTCCCTTTTGCCTTTCTTTAGTGGGAATTTTTTTGAGCTTAACTTTTATGGCCTCATTAGCCTTTATTTGCAAAACATCGATAGGTCTAGAATATAAATTCTGTATACAGACTTGAAGCACTAGTCTTGCCGAATTTTAAAAATCTAGCACCAGAAATGCAGAAATGCAATGGTATTTCTTACTGTTTCATTTGGCTGATCAAGGAATTATTTACTCAACCCTGTTTGGTTTAGAACTTTGGGGAATGAATTGTTTGTTTATTTTTGAGTGTACAGTGTCTCAGATTCCAGCAGAGCCCTTTCAACCCTGGAGCATTTTAGTGTCATCCGGGACTTTGAACTGTTTGCTACCTGCAATTCTAAGCATCCTGGTCCTTAATCCTCAGACTTCCAAACCCAGATGTCCCTGCTTTTTTTTTAACTTCTGGGGAAGGGCACTGGGAGATTTAAGTAGTGACCCTGCAGAAGCTGCATCTGGAGGCAAACACTTAAGTCTGTCAGAAATACGAATCTCTGTACCCATTACTGTTTAACCAAAGGCACCACATTCAGTAGGTTGAATACAATAGCTCATAAATATTGGATTATTGATCTTGCATAATGTGTGATATTTTGACCTTCTAAGCTGTAGATTTCCTGTAACATTTTTTGGGGTTCAGTGCTTCTGGGTGGATGGGGTCTACTGGAGTGGTCTCGTGGTCACTTGGAGTTTTTCTAGGAAAGATGTGATTTTGTTGTTGTCGTTCAGTGTAACCCCTTGGAGTTTGTTAACCTTGCTGCAGTTTGTGTATTAGTGTGTTTGAGAGTGCTGTGTCGTTTTGCACAGTGTTAAGGCCTCTAGTCATTTCTGTGTCATTGTTCTGTGACAAAAGAGCATTGTGATGATGAGAAGCCGCCCTGCTCCAGCAAGCTCGGGGCTTGAATTGATTTCCAGCGCAGGGAGCGCTGGCGTAGATGGGACCACAGTTAGGCATTTGGTCAGAGTGCAAGCTGGGGTTAGTCTCCTGGTTCTGTGGGAAGCCACGGCAGATTTAAGGAGAGGTTCTTATCATTTCCTACTAAGTGACTGAGCATCTTACAAAGGCATTGCAGCTCTCTGGTCCCTTTACAGTGGTTCTCAACTTTCCTGATGTTGCGGCCCTGTAATACGGCTCCTCATATTGTGGTGACCCCCGGAGATACAGTTGTGGCCGTTATGAACCACAGTGCAAATATCTGTTTTCTTATGCTACCCCTGTAAAAGGGCCATTGGACCCCCAAGGGGTCAGGACCCACTGGTTGAGAATCAGTGCTTTAAAGCATTTGTCCACAGGGAGCTGTGTTCCCGTGTCCAGGTCACCCAGCCTGTCCAACCTCTCTGCTAGTCCTTTGCATTTGAGGGCCTTGACTTAATGCTGACAATTGAACTCTACCACATATTCATGGCCTTAGTTTAGTTTTCCGTTTCGTAAGCCTTTGGTACTTAGATGCACGTGGAGGTCACATGACATGGTAGACACACACACATTAGTTGGTATGCTGTCAACCCTTAATAAATCTGTACGTGTCTGGTACTAGTGCAGCTTAGCTTCCTCTTCCTGTATCAGGTTTCCTCTTGGCCTGCTTCCCTCTGTTCTAAAGCCAGTGTGGCCTTTGAGGAGGGCTACCATCTAAACAGAAAAGAAGAATCTTTTCTTTCAAGACATGGCCTTGATTTGGCCCATTAGAAAGTTAGGGCCAACTTTCCTATGTAACCTGCTGTTTTTAAGCTGCTCTAAAGTATCCGTGCATAGAGATCACACATGGGTTGTGATTTGGGAAGTATTATATTGTATAGCAAAGGACTCGGCTCTTTTACAAGAATTCCAACAACTGTATTTTCTCACACTATGAGAATCACTTAGGATATTTTAAGCACAACTTTGAACACCTTACCTGCTTACATGTCATTGAATATTTATTAAAATGTGTTTATTGCCTTACTGATTGTTTTGAAGTATTTATAAATTTACAGGAGGTCGCTGGTGGGGGCAGGGTGGGGTGGTTGCGGTGTGTGTTGGGGGAACAGTCTCTGGTCCCGTCACCCAGCTAATGGCTTTGTGCAGTTGCAGGGAGGGACTTATGTTTTATAACTAACAGCCTCTGATCTCTTCACTTGGATAAATGGTGGCAAGTGCAGGAAATATGGATTTCTCCCCGTGTCTTCTTTCTGTAGGCAGCCCACCGAAGGGGTTTCTTTCCTACATTTCCTACTGACAGTTAACGGGGCAAGGAGCTGGTTATTTTCAGCTTAGTAAGCCTGTCACGGCCATGGAGAATAGTCATGTAAAATTTTTAATTACATAGCATTTTTCATAATTCTTCTTTGTTAAGACTTCCTCTTTTAGTAAGTAAACAGTTGCCTTGTTGGGTACTTTCATTCCCGACATGCAAAAGAATTCAGAGGAAGAAATATTCAGTCATCAGCCGGGGAGAGTGTTACGCGCGTGCTCCGAATGGAGGTGCTTTTGGGGGGAAGAAGGGGATCGTAGTGGACTTAGATGAGTGGATAAACAACCCATCACCTACAGTGCAGGTCAGCAGTGTTTGTTCTCTAAACACAGCACAGGCAAGAAGTCGGCTTTTGTGATGTGTCTGAGTAAAATGTGCATCATCATATCATGAAATTATGTAAGCCTCATGAAGCTAAATGTTAGGGGCTTGGGATTTAGCTCACTTGGTGGAATCTCTAGGTAGCATGCACAGAGCCCAGCCTGGGGAAGGTGGAGACCGGAAGTTCAGAAGTTCAAGGTCATCCTCTGCTCCATTAGCTAGTTCAAGGCCAGGCTGGGCTTCACGAGACCCTGTCTCAAAATAATGAAGTAAAATCAAATACAAACATTTTTCTGGTGCTCTTAGGAAATCTGCAGCTTCACTGCTGGGGGCATGTCTGACGTGTTTCCTTTTTCTGCTCCCCTTAGAAATCTCTAGGTAAATTTCTGATCAGATTTCTTTGGCTAATGTCTCAGCATCGCTGACTCTAAGTTCTAACAATAATCAATCATAATTGCTTACAGAGACAGGATTAGGTGGTTTAGATGCCAGATGCCCTGTTTGTCTATGAGACAGGTTCTCCCTCTTTAGCACAAACTGGCCTTGGACCAAGAATCTTCATGCCCTGAGTGAGAGCGGTGCGCTCAACCTCTTGT
>REGO01000056.1:2247579-2315183 GCA_010120015.1 Rhombomys opimus | reverse complement strand
TTCTTCCTTCCTTCCTTCCTTCCTTTCTTTCTTTCTTTCTTTCTTCTTTCTTTCTTTCTTTTTTTTTTTTTTTTAGAATAATACTGAAAGAATTTGCGACTGAAGATGTGGAATGCAGGATTGTTGAGTTAGCTGTCAGTGGTTAGCTTAAATGTCTCAGGGTAAAAAGAAAGGACAGTGTGGGTGAGTGGCAGGTGACCAGAGGCAGGAGAGGGCAGGGGCATCCTTCTTGTGTAATGGGGCAGTCCGCCTGTCACCAGAGCAGATACCACAGCTTGAACGATATCCTCCAAACCTACAAAGAGTAGAAATGTTTGGAATTAGTGGTTAGTTGTACAACAAATGTTAAAGGGAAGCCTATCATGATGTCCACTGCGTTCCCCGCCTCCTTCTCCAGAGACCTAGATTAGCATCTGACTCACCAGGGTAAATGAGCTCAGCGACGCCCAGCCCGCCTCAGGTTACGTAAGCACACATGGGTTGGCACAGGTGTCTATGGTCTCTCAGAAGGAGATGGGGAGGCTGGGGAAGGCATGGCTGCTGCTGGAACTGCTTCAAGGCCATGCCAGCATGGGCACTCACCTGTGTGCTGGGGTCGGGTGAGGGAGAAGCCACCCATAGAGACAGCGAGTTGCCATGTTCAGTAGCTTGGAACCAAGTACTGGAACTTTTTTCTTTGAAAAGAAAGATGCTGACTTTCTTTATGTGGGTTTTTATATGCTTTGAGGCTTTCTCATGTTGACTGATTCTCTCTTCCCTAAGGCTTGACACATAGGAGAAACGTCCCATAACAAATATTTCCATTATTTTTTTTTTTTTTCATTATTGTTCACTGGTTTTGGAAGATGTTTGGAAAGGAGCTCTGTACTCCAGCCTTTCTTCATAGTAGTCTTGTTGATGGCCGGCTTAGGCAGTGTTTACCCCAGGGTATAGTTGCTTCTTTGCCATATTCTGAGTCACCTGACTGAGGATGAAGCTCTCCTTTGAGAAGCACAATTGTAGTGGGAGAGTTGTTTGCACGGTGCGTTTAATTGTTACTTTGGGTGTTCACAGTGCCCCGTGTGGCAAAGCTTAGAAATCCTTTTATCTTCTGTTAGGCAAAAGTGCGGCCCTGTTTATGTGCCCCCTTCTTTTTTTAAACAATTCCATCTCATGCTGGTTAGTTTTTACCAATCTGACACAAATTGTAGTCTCCTGGAAGGAGTCACCAGCAGCTGAGAAACTGCCGTGCCAGGTTGGCCTGTGGGCAAGTCTGTGGCACGTGCTTTTGGTAAATGATTGATGTGAAGGGCCCAGTCCATTGAGGGTGTTGCCGCCTGAGCACGTAGGTGGTCCTGGGCAGTGTGAGAAACTGGGCTGAGTAGGCCAGTAAGCAGTGCTCCTCTACAGGATGGTCTGTGCTTCGGTTCCTGCCCCCAGGGCCCGCCTTCCCATCCCTCAGTGAGGCCCTACCCAAGGGAAAAAGTGCTAAGATGGACTTTTACCAGGTAAATTTTATGCACAGTGTTAGGCTTTGGAAAATCCAGCGGGGCTTGATCCCGGAACCCTGACCTGGGTAATGCTGGAATGGAAAAACAGCAGTAAGAAGGGAAAGCCGTGCACATAGAGAAGCTGGGATTGGGTGTGCTGGGCTCGCCCTGACAATCCAGAAAGTCAGTCTATCACAGGGGAAGGGGTTCATTGGTCTCCGTGGGAGGTCTTTGTTGGGGAGCAGTCTCAGACTGTAAACTTCTGGGAAGAGGAAGCTGAAGTTGAAGCTTTCTGCACACACTGACATTTGTCAGCATTTGCACATGGGCCAGGGGAAGGCTCAGCGTTTTCCCTGAACCTGACCCAGGAAGGAACTGGGGTCCTGGACATGGCCACGCTCTATCAAGCACTGCACACTCACTCAGGACCTCCCCTGCTTCCCACGGGAAAACAGTATAGAAACATACGGCTGACTGGAAAGTCATTGCTTGATGAGAGGGTAGGTGTGAAGGGAGCGAGTCTGTGCGCATGCTCGAGGTGCGTTTGCGGTGGGCTTGTGGATCAAGAGGGAACCGCTTCTGGCTGGATCATGTCCTGAACTCGCTCCGGGTGGCTAACTTCCCTGATGATCTCGGGGCAGGGTGAGTGGCACACCTTTCCTACCACCGGGACCCTGTTCGCCCTGCGCTCGTGTTTATTGCGCGCTGAGAATATGGCGATCGGACGCAGTTCCTCCTCTCACAAGCTCCTGTCTGGTGTTTGAGATCACGAAGAGTGAGCCGCACAGCCGCCTCTGCTCACAAGTGTCCTTGGCTTCCTGCCTGGCTGGTGTTTGGAATTCCAGATTCAGCCTGTTACACTTGTCCGGCAGCTCTGGCCTCACGGGGCCTCTGGCAAATACACGTGCTTTTCTCCTCCCTAAACCTTGGCTGCTCGGTGTTTATTGCCTGTACCGTAGAGGACCTCGTTTTCAGTTTGTTCTTTAGATGGGTGTCATGCTTGTAAAGAAAGCCAGTGGCAGAACTTACTTCAGCAGTCCACCCTGTAACAAAACAGAATTTCAGTGAAGTGCTAGGAATGCCGTCTGAAGTCTGCTGGACTTAGAGGTCCCATGAGTTTCATTTGTTTTTCCTTTTTTAGACAAGAGTCTCACTATGTCGCTTTGACTGGCCTGGATGGAGAGCTCGGTGTAGACCTCGAACTCACAGATGCCCACCTGCCTCTGCCTCCAGAGTGCTGGGATGGAAGGCATGGACCCCCACATTGGAATTAAAACAGAATTCCGCTTTGGTTGAGAGAGACGTTGATTTATGTGGCCAAATATCTACATTATCTTATTCTGTTTTACCCTGTCTGCTTTGGGTCAAGATTTCTGCTAAAACTTGGGCATCAGATGGCATCTCAATCTTCTGTAGTAGAACTGTTTTACAAAATGTAGTACAGTCATTCGTATTCTCTCTCTCTCTCTCTCTCGCTCTCTCTCGCTCTGTCTCTCCCTCTCTCTCTCACACACACACATACACCACTGCTCCTCTCTGTACTTGCAAGCTGTAGTCTAGTGATTGAAAAATAAAGCAGGGCATGAAAACATGCAGCAGTTCCCCCTGCATTGTCTTGTTTTATCACACAGTATTACAGTTTTACACCATCTAGAATTTTTTTTTTCTTTTCCTTTCTGTTTATCTGGTTGTAAATTTTGCACATTTACCTACTTGTCAGCTCTTATTACGGCCTTGTTGTCTTTGTTATTGGCCAGAACGGTGGTTTCCGAGCTGGTGGGATGCTGGTGTTTCACTGGACAGGTTTGACTGAGACTTGGCACAGCCGGTCTAGCAGCGTTTGGCTGCTAGGGGGCAGCCCTGAGTGAGAGCGGTGCGCTCAACCTCTTGTTCTTGGAAATGCAGGTGAAGACACACATGGGATCTGCAGGAGGGATGTATGTGAGTCCCTGCTGCGTGAACAGAAGCACAGCTGAGTATCTGTGTGGATGGCCACCAGCTGGGCACTGTCCACGGGTCCTGGGCTCTGGGTAATGGCTTGCTTACCCCTCTTTGGGATTGGGACAGGTAATTGAAAGTCAGTCCTGGCCTTAGGAAGGGTCAGGACAGGGACCAGAGTAGGTTCTCAGAAATATAAACACCAGAAGTTTGCTCAGAACAACTGAGGTATGAACAGGGTTAGGGTAGGGAAAGAGCAGCAGGCAACAGCAGCATAGTGAGAGGGCCAGATACCCTAGTCATCCTCCCCAGGGAGCACGGAGGAGGAGCACGGAGGAGGAGCAGGTCTGGTCTGACATTCTTCCCTGTAAAGTGCCTTTTCAGGGTAAAATCAGTTCCGGGGTTAATCAGTGACCATCCTCCTGCCCTGCTGGCACTCTTCGGCGTCACGAGACTGCCGAGAGTGCTGACACTTCCCAGTACGGTCTTCAGCAGGGAACTGGCGCTCACAGACAGAAGCAAGCTCTGCTCTGGGTTGCTTCCTGGTAGAATAGGAGGATGTGGGGAGGTCCTGATGGCCCAGCTCTGGAGGCGACCCTGCAGTGTGGAGTGACAGGAAGCAGGGGGAAGGCATGCTGGTTAGGACACCGCATGGTAAGTGTGAGCTTACACGCCTCCATTGACTTCCCTGCACGAGCTGCACCAGGGCTTTTGGTTGCACTTGGAGGGGAAGGAACCACACGGGGAATCAGTGGCAGACACGTGGAGCTTACGCAGGAGGAGCAAAAGCTGCTGTCTCTCTGGTGGGTGGCATTAGCGGCAGTTATTTGTTGTTGAGACCTAGTCTCACTCTGTGGCCCCAGCTGGATTTGGAGTTACTGCTCTCCTGCCTCAGTCTGTGCTTCCACACTGGGCAGGCAGCAGTGTTGAGATATAACTTTTAGAATCCCCTGTCTTTAGGGTTGCTTTGATCAAAAGAATGAGTTGGATTGCCCCTGTTCAGATCAGGTATTGGTTCCTACCACAGTCAGGACTGTGAGATGTGATCTGTGGCCAAGAGCCTTGAGATTTGTTCTTTGTGCGCTGAGGGCCATTCCCAAAGAAGCAGAAGTAAAAAGCTACACACCCTTCCTAGAATTGGTTAACACATCCCTTTGATAACCCTGTGTTTTTTTGTTTTGTTTTGTTCTGTTACTGCTTACACTTGAAAACAGATCAGTGCATCTTTCTTGTTGGTTTGAGTCATGGTCATTTGAGACAAGCTTTTGCTGTCTAGCCCAGGCAGGCCTGGGACTCCTGGCAGTGCTCCTTCTGTAGCTGTGTGCACCTGAGTACCCTGTGCCAAGCAGTCAGGGTGGATGTAGCTTTTCTTGTAGAAGAAGACCCAAATGCAAGCTGAGGTACCATAGCCAGGAGCAGAGCCAGAATATGTGGGCAGTAAATGGTCCCGTTTCCTTTGGGTGGTTTCTTGGTATTTTACAGATTAAAATTTGCCAGCTTGTACCTGTATGATGGAGGGAAAGGCAAATGTATTTAGAGAGAAAGATGGGAGGTCCTTGCTATCCTTTAGTGACCAGTAAAGAAGTAAATGGTGGCTGAAGCCCTGAAGTGTCTTGTCTTCACAAATCTCAAACCAGTTGGCTCCAGATTCAATAACTTGCTTTCTGCATACTGTTTTGGCTTATGAGGGCCATGTCCATAGCAGGCCAGGTCAGTTCTTCAGTCTCCGGAGGGTTCTTCCTGGTCTCCCCAGTCTCTGGAGGGTTCTTCCTGGTCTCCCGAGACTCAGTGCAGTGGCAGCTTAATAGTCGGGGGGTGGGGGTGGGGGTGGGGGTGGAAGGCAGGCTACCCAGTTCGTGCACATGTTTCTCTTCTGTGTCGTTATGTGTTGGTGTTTTGTTCCTTTTAGAACTGGAGATGGTTCCCTTGTGGAAGCACCTACCGCCCGGGGCGTATGGCATCAGGCTAGGCCCCCAGCCCCCAGCCCCCAGCGTAAACGGCCAGGCGCAGCAACATGGGCAGTAGTGCCAGCACTGTGTAGCCAAGGGCAGGAGGAGCCCTGGGGCAGGCTGGCCAACTGGTCTACCCTCATCGGCAAGCTTCCCGCGTTCAGCGGGAGACTTCTCTCTAAGTGAATAAGTGAACAGGTAGAGAAACAAGGGGCAAGGCCCTCATTGCTGACCCCTGGTCTCTGCAGGTGCGCATGTGCGGATGACAGTTGCTGCGGACCTACACACCAAACACACGCCTGCTTTCTTTTAAATTGAGTTGGTGTTTTGTTATATGTGTCGAAGAGCAATTTGTCACAAATGCTTCCTAGTTATGTAAGTGCTTTTTAAAGAGTAGAAGTTACTCTTGGTGAAGTCAGAGGCAGGATGACAGGAGTGGGAGCTTGCCACACTGCGGCTACAGCTGGGCACAGACAGATGAACCCCAGAGCCGACTTTCTCCCTTTTTGTTTAGTCTGGGACCCAGCCCCTGGCATGGTGCCACCCACATTCCGTGCGAGTCTTGCCAAGTCAATTCAGCTTCTCTGGAAACACCCTCATGGGCACACCTAGAGGTGTGTTTCATGGTGATTCTTAGCCCAGCCAAGATAGCAGTGAAGCTCAGCGCTCACAGCCCTACCACTTGTCAGCTTGACACTGCATAGTGTATCCTTACACCCTGGCCACCAAAGTTTTGCTTTAACCTCATGATGTAAAATTCTGTTAGTTACCCCCAGCGTCCTCACAGTCTTTGCCAGTCCCAGTACTGTTCAAAAGTCTCTTCTGAGACTCAAGCCGATCTCTGCAATTGTGAGTCCCTTTTAAAAATGAACAAACAGGTGATGTGCTTCTTATGTACCATGGCCCAGAGTAAACATTGCCGTTTCAAAACAGCTATAAGAGGAGGGTAGCAAGGAGACGTTGGGCCAAAGCTACACCTAAACATACCAGGGTGGACACTGAACCACGCTGCTCCATGGTCCAGCGTCTGGGGCTGGCGATGCCATCTTCTGGGTTTCAGCAGCGTGGCCAGCCCCGCCCTCCAGCTTTGCTGCTTGCTGTAAGAAGCAGCTCTCTCCACTTGATGTCTGTAGCTTTGCTTGGAGGGTGTCCCATGGCTGGGGAGTCTCAGAGTTACACCAGATTAACCATCACATATGTGATCCACTGGGGAATTTGTTTGGCTGTTTTTTTTCGGAGACAAGGTCTTATTCTGCAGTCCAGGCTACATGGTTTTGTTGTGGGCTGGGTCTCTGCTGTCATTGTTCAAGACTGGTGACCTTGTTTTTCTTTTATGGTTTATACCTTTAAATGTATGTTATGAGCTTTGGTTTGCTGATTTTTTTTTTTTTTTTTAAAGCTCTTAATCTGTGAGTGCACAGGGCATTAAGTTTCCAGTCATTTCTTCTTTTGCTGTTTGGTTTTAGTATCATGGCTTGCTGCTGGATAATATGATTTATAAACATCTTCAGACTAGAGTAGGATAGTGTAAACAAACAAACGTTTAGAGACTATGCTGTCTTGTTGTAGTTGTTTTGCTTTTTGTTTTTTTGAGACAGGGTTTCTCTGTGTAACCTTGGCTGTCCTGGACTGGCTTTGTAGACCAGGCTGCCCTCTAACTCACAGAAATCCGCCTGCCTCTGCCTCCCTGAGTGCTGGGATTACAGGCATGCATTACTGCACCCAGCCACACTATCATTTATATAAGTAAAAAGGGAAATGAGCATATATATACCTGCTTGAATTTATCAAAAGAAGTAAAAGGGAAGTATGGGGTTTATGGAAGGGAGTGACACTTCAAAGTTATACCTTTTTATATAGTTTAGGCCTTTTCATTCTCACATTTAAGATGAGAATGGGAGCTGGAAAACCCAATTTGCTGAAACAAGTTAACTAGGTTATATTTTAAGTTAGTGCTGTGTCCACATGAAAGAATGAATCTAAATTACTTGTCAACACTGTACTTGCGTTCTTATCCTCAGCATGAGTGGAAGTCGAGGGATATAAAAATTCTGAGCTCTTTCTATTATGTTTACTTTTTGCACTTATGTAGAAAAAATAGAGACTTTTTAGGTACATTAAGGATTGAGTTTTGAAGTTGAGGAATAACGGTTTCCTCGAGAAAGGAGAGATGTACAAATATGCGATAGGAGAAGGCAAAAATAAGTCTTCTGAAGGGCAGATTACAGTTGCAGGCATCGGTGTAATCCATTTTTTAAAACCAGTATGTATCCATGTATCTAACACATAGTACAAGTCACCACACATGCACACACATCAATAAAAATGACAATAAACATTAAATTAACAAGATAAGAATTGATAATAAACTTGTTAGTAAGCAAACACATGGGGGTAAGTTCTTGCTTACAGTACATTTCCAGTTCAGGAACTGGAAGCCATCACTTATAGCCATAGCATGGCTCCTGATGATTGGTCGCATCAAGGATCAAAACAAAACCAGGGGACCCTGACCAGGGACAGACATTCCCAAAGTTATTTCCCCTGTCTTAGTCAGGGATCTATTGCTGTGAAGAGACACCATGACCAAGGCAACGCTTATAAGGAAACATTTACTTGGGGCTGGCGTACAGTTCAGAAGTTTAGTCCATTATCATCATGGTGGGAATGCAGGCAGACATGGTGCTGGAGAAGGAGCTGAGAGTTCTACATCTGGATCTGCAGCAGGAGACTGCGTGCCCACACTGGGCAATGCTTGAGCACAGAAGACTGCAAAGCCCACCCCCACACTTTCTCTAACAAGGCCACACCTACTCCTAACAGCACAACTTCCTATGGGCCAAGGATCCAGATACATGAGTCTATGGGGCCATACCTATTCAACCCACCACACGCAGACTGTTTAGTTGCACGTATTGAGAAAGAAAGTAGGCATTGGTAAGATCCAGCAACAATATGGAACAGATGGTCATCATGTGACTGCAGTTAGGACACCCAAAAAGACACATTCTCATCTATGCCCTAAGTGGCATGACTCCAAATTAGGAGGAACCATCAGGCAAACCCTAAATCAGGAACCTTATACTTTAAAAAAAAAAAAAAAAAAAAGGCAGCATGGGGGAAGGGCTTTTATGAGTAAGTTAGTACTGTAAATTATTAAGGCTGTTGCAGGAGCCTTATTCCCATTAAAGGCTGCAAGATGCGGATGAACTAGCAATACAACACCTGATCTTACACCGGATGTCAGGCTGAGAGAAGATGGAGAGGATGTTCTTGGCTCCGTTGAGAAATCTGACCACACCGAGAGGACCGGATAAAGGTGTTGTAGGGACTTAGATTAACTGGAGTTGGTGGCTGTGCTTCATCCGTAGAGGGACGAGCAAGTGCGCAGTCTAGTGGAGAAGCAAAGGCCTGTGATGCGTGAGGCTCGGGCGATTCATGCCGGGGAGGGTGGGCGTGGCTAAGAACAGAGGAGCACAGACTAAAACAAAATGCGTGCCTAATAAGAAAAACTAACAGTGATACCCAGATGAAGCTGGATATTACTGTGTGTCTGTTCTTAAACAGTTCTTGTAACTTTTCTGGAAGTTTGAAATTATTTCCAAGCAAAATATTTAAAACATTAAAAAAAAAAAAAAATAAGAAATCTGCCCTTTGTTTTAGAGCATTCTCACTTACAAAGACCCCGTTTCTTTGTGTGCAGTCAGGGTGCGGAATGAACATTTTTATAATATTTCTCCCTGTTTTGGTGGTGTGACTCGGCAAGCCACCCATTGTCAGATGTGGCAGCAGTGAGTGGAAAACAAGCCATTCTGTGAGCCATTCTAGAGCCTTAGTCTGGGGCAGTGTTTTACAACTGTGGCTCAGGTCACACCTTCTGTGGCAACTGCTGTCCTCACGATTGTAATTTAAAGACACTTTAGAATGATTAATTGACATTTAAGAAGTCTCATCTTGTTTTCTGAGTTTAGAACTTTTTATTGCCCTAATAGTTACACATTTGCTCATTAACTGCCTGTCGTGGCTGTCTTCTCTCCTTTTCTAGGCATTGAAGACGTAGTACCCAACAAAACAAATTTCTGCTTTCATGGGTTTTACTTTTTATGTGGTGGGGGTGGAGGGTTGGGAAAACCAAGTGTAGAAGTTAGCTGTTAAGGTTTGAGAAAAGCCGGAGAAGGGAGTTAAGGAATAGCAGGACAGACTGGGAAAGATTGCCCAGGACGCATTTGAGTGATAAGTGCTGTGTAGACATAATCTCACGCAGATGCCTGTAGACAGAAGAGCAAGTGTCAAGGCCCTGAGGCAGGATGGGCCTAGTCTGCCGGAAGCATAAGGAAGAAGGGGAAAGTGATGTCAGAAGCACAGTGGGTGTCATATTGGGTCTCTTATGACAATGCTGGTTCTTACTGAGAGGCAATGAGCAGTCGCTGTGACACAGGATGTTTTGTCCATTGTAAGATGGAGGCTAGGTGGCCTGCTTGTCCTTAGCATGGTCATGGGAAAGGCCTGTAGGGATCGGTAGAAACTCAGGAGAGAGGTGACACAGAGCTTGAGCAGTGTGGGGGGAATAGTAGTTACAGTCTGAATGTACTTTGGGAACAGTCAGTAGCATTTGCTGAGGGGGAGTTGGAGGGTGGGGTTAAGAACGGGAACTCCCGGGGTTGGGAACTGGGGTCATCAGTCAAGGAGATGGGAAGGGAGTTGCCAACGAATGGGATCAAGGCAGGAGTGTGCGCATGGGGGGTGGGGTGGGAAGCGGGCCAGAGTGCAGTGAGCCATGCCGTGTGCTGCCTGCAGCCCAGGAGAGGTGAGGACCGACAGCGCTTAGAATTCACTCTGTCAGTGGCGTGGTGACGGCGCTCACCTTGAATGGGAGGGTCCTAGCAGGCAGAAGGACATGTTTATGTTGTGTGACCATCACCTGCACGCAGGTGTAGAGGAAAGGCTTGTTTGTCTTCTAGTAATTGGAGCTCTGCCAGCAGTTTATTGGGAGGAGAAAGTTGGTGACTCAGGAGACAGGTGCGAGATTTGACAGCAGTGCTCTTGCTTAGCAGCAGGCTGACATCGGCAGTGACGGGGTCAGACCAACCCTTCGGGAGGTGGGAACCATCCATGTTCCCGAAGCTCTCTCCTTAGCATGTGGGATCTGGTCGACGTGTCGAGGGCCGCAGATTCCATGTGGCTCATGTTTGTTTCCTTGGCGCTTTTCATTACATGATCTGGCAGGTGTCTCAGAAGAGCCATGGGAGCTTATAAAATGGCTTATTAAAAGTTTCTTTCAGAAAATGAGCATTTTGTTATTATTTAATGGTCCACTTTTGTTTAAACTCAGAGACCCCCTGGAAATTGCTAAAGACTGAAAGATAGTATTACTTTCATTAATCTATAAAGAATTTAATTGATTCTAAGCCTCTTAGACTTTGCCCAGTAGAACCTCTGTGTTAAGTAATACAGTGAGATAGAGGCATAGCGAACAGTTTAGCTAAATCTGGAGTCCAGGTGACTGTTTCTAATTTATGTAACTTAGTTTTGAAATTCAGATTTTTATGTATGAACATTTGTGCATTTAAAAATACTCAACCCTTTGATATTGGGCCAGATTTATCCTAAATTAGAGGCAAGCAAAGCATGACATAAAAATATGTAAACTATAAGGGTCAAAGTGGAAATATTGTCTAAATTGTGTCCTGTTTAAAACTCGGCACCTTGAAATTGTGTTGTATGCCAGTTGGAATGAACTGACATCATTTCCTCAGCATTTCTTTTGGCAGAACTTATATCAAAATGAAAGCTTAGAAAGCTCCATCACCTGTACAGTGTTTTATGTCTGTACTTAACAATATCTGTAGATTGCATGTACTCAGAAGGACAGATTGAGAAAAACACTGGCACCCTAGCTTGCTCTTTCCAGTTGTCTGGCTTCCTGCTGCTTCTGCTTCTACTTAACTGTTATCTGCTTGGGCCTGGCCACACAGAACTGGCAAAACTAGATAATCAGCACCAAAAGCTTTGGTAAAAGAAGAAAAATAACTCAGCAAGAAAATGAGCAAAAGATAGGGACAGGCCTTTCACCAAAGGGAAACCATGAATTAACCAATAAATGTGCTTCTATTTATTTTTTATTGTATAAATTTATTATTTTTAGTATATTGCATACTAGCATCATTAATGAGCAAGAAGATGCAAATTAAGATTGCAGTTGAATATCATTTTATATCCTAAAAGTAAGGAAGGGAAAGGATGTGGCTGAATAGAAACTGTTACTGCTCGTGAGAGCATAATTGCTGAGTACATTGTGGGGAATAAATTTGGTATCATGAAAATTGAATGTGCGAGTCTGGGAATGTAATATTGAATGAAAATATTAAATCCTATAAGAAAAGAGCTGTTTGGTGTCATTTTATGGCTTTACAAAAAAAAAAAAACGTGGAATACCATCATGTTGAAAGAGACATAAAGATATAATACACTTAAAGCAACGTAATGCTAAAGGCCAAATAGATGTGCACAGTTAAAGAGGGCAGGGGTCGAAAGTTTGGAACAATACAAATAACTGTATCCTGGAGTTGGGTGACAGTTACCTAGTTGTTTTTGCTTGTTTGTTTGAAGTCTCATGTAGCCCAGGCTAGCCTCCAACTTGCTTTTTAGCTTCGGCTGACCTTGAAGTCTTGTTCTGGCCTTCACCTCCCAAGGCCCTGTTCCCTATGGATGTGATTCATCTTTTCACTGCAGATCGATACTGTGGTGTGTAAACGGACCCCAGTGTCGTTTAGTTCCTTGGTTTAAAATATCATCTTTGTTTTGTTTTTTTGTTATACACATATATGCTAGGAAAGTTCTGGAACTTGTCTCCTGTTCCACATGTCATAATTTCTCTGAAATATATGCCTAAGAATTAGGGAGACTATGTATATTCAGTTTCCATTCAGTAGGACCTAAAGGCATGAGCCTGGTGATACTCATGTTATTATTTTGCTCTGAATTTAACTAAATATTTGCAAATAATTGTTGTAGGTAGCCAATAATATATTTGAACTATGAGTAAGACTGTGCTGTCATTCTGTTAGTAGAGCTCTTGCCTAGTATTGATACCGTTTTCAGGGATTTGTTTACAGAATTCCCAGCATTCTGTAACAGAGCTGTGGTGGCTCACTCCTATAATCCTAGCGTGGATGCCTGAGGAGCAGCTACCTCATGAGTTCAAGGCTAGTCTGTGCTGCATAAGACATTGTTGAGCTGGAGTCTAAAGTCAGAATGTAGGGCACGCGTCATCACTTCTTGCTTTTTCCCTACTGCCTTTAAAGTCAATACTGCTATTAAGTTGCTGGTTTAGCCTTCTTCATCAGTAAGCTTGTGTGTGTGTGTGTGTGTGTGTGTGTGTGTGAGTCTACCATCTGAGACATCAGGCAACTAAGACTTGTTAATACAAGTGATACAGCATTTTAAAAAGTAACACTGTTTGCGTATCTCTGTGGGGGAGGGGCACCTGGGTTCCGTAGTCTGTGTATGGCAGTCAGTGGACAGCTTGTGGGAACTGGCTTTCTTCTTTCACCATGTGGGTGCCTGGGATCAAAATGAGGTTTAAGGACAAGCCCCCCCCCCCCTTTTTAAACTAACTTTACCTTCTAATTAAGCACCAGCCCAGCTGGTTGGCATAGTGGCATGTGCCTATAGTTCTCACACTTAGGAGTTCAAGGCTAGCTCCGGCTACAGGCGACCTTGTTTCAACAGATAAATAAACAAACACAAAGAGTAACAACGGTAAAAAGGAGCCAGCCCAGTGATGACATGAGATGCTCACAGCTGGATTATCATCGATGGGTGTTTGAAGGATAAGTGACTGATTCTGTTTGAGCTATCAGGTTATGATTATAGAGGTTAATAAGTCTTAGGACCCAAACTAGCAGCAGGCAGGAAAACAGCCAGTGCTGACGATGAGGGCACGTCTGTGGGCACAGAGTAAGAATGCAGTTAGACGGCTCGCCGGAAGTAGCACGGGTACTCGTTCCTGAACACTTGAGGCTTGGGGCGGTGAAAACCATGGAAGGTTCTTAGAGCAGACGCCCGGAGCCTCGACTCCATGTCCGCACGCCGGGGCTCTGCTCCTGAACTACGGTCTCATGAATAGGAAAAACGTTCAGATAACCTGCAGGTGCTATGGCCAGCCGTGACCTGTGAAGGGAGGGAGGGGATTTGCTGAGGTTAAACTTGTACAAATCCACTCAGCTCTCCACCTCGTTTACCTGTAACTGAGCACACCTAGAGCAACACTGTGTTTTGTTTTGTTTTGTTTTATGTGGTGGTGTTTTTCTTCGCCAGCCCCAAAGGGTAGAGCTGGCATTAGGTCTGGCCCTGCCACTCACTGGTGTCGTCACTCTGCCATCACATCACTTCTTCAGGTCTGTCTCTTCGTCAGCTAAAGCAGAGCTGGGTGATCTGTGGCAAATACTTTAAGCCACCTAGTTTTCACAGATTTTCAAGAAAAACCTATCAGTCTATTTCTTTTTTAAAAAGCTTTTTTTTTTTTTTACATTTTATTTATTCATTGTGTGTGTGCGGGCGTGCACGTGTGCCTGTTTGTGTGTGCATGTCCATGTGTTTGTGTGTGTGCCAGTGTGCACACATGCACCATGGCAACCTTGTGGAGGTCAGAGGACAGCTTGCAGGGATCAGTTCTCTCTTTCCACCGTCGGGGGGTTCCCGGGCTCAAACTGAGGTCGTGGTTGTCAGGCTTGGTGGCAGGCACCTTTACCGGCCGAGCCATCTTGCTGGCCCCTTTCTTGGGATGTTTTCAAAGCAGAGTTTATCTACCTGAAGTGGTTGGCTGTTGAAGGGTGACGGGACAGACGCACAGAAGGTGCTGGGTCAGCTGCTTCTGAACACAGCCTAAGTGTCCCTTCCTTTCCCACAGGTGTGACTCTTCTCGCCGTGTGCTCCAGGAAGCAAGTGCCCGAGATCCCCCGTCTGCAGATTCATGCCAGCCCAGCACCCGGAGGCAGGTCAGTGTTAGGATGTCAGATGGCTGTTGATAAGGGGCTGGGGATGGCATCCTTGAGGCCTAGCCATGTCTGCCGGGGTGGGATTCAGAAGGCAGGTTTCCAACCGTGCTTCATGGCCGGAAGCTGCGTAAACAGGGGAAAGCTGCTTTCTCTGCAGGGCATTGATTGTTCTCACCCAAACTGGGCCTATTGGAACTCACTATCTACAGGGATAATTCTGTCTTTAAATCATTGGTTATTTTTTATTGTGGGCAACCTGTAAATGGACAAAATCATGATTAGAAACATTTCCTTTATCCCTTTCCTGGAAACCATCAGTGAGGTTGATGAACTAACATCGTGAAGTGAAATCCCGGCAGGTTGTTAGGGCCTTTACCATATGGAGCTAAGTGGGCTGGCAGCACTCCCGCTGCAGAGCGCCAGTCAGTCAGCCTGCCAATGGGACCTGTGGCTGTCCGCCTCTGTCCAGCGTCCAGAGCCCCGGACAAGATCAAAAGTCAACATGGAAGGCCAGGCTTTTTAGGCGATGTGCCATTGAGCCCTGATAAAGTCTACACAGGCAGCTGGGCTGTCCCAGGGCTCCAAAGCATGGTTCTCTTTAGTCAGTGGTGCGGTGCCCACCGTGAGTGCTCCCTTCTAGCGAATGCCGTGGTAAGGTGCTGGGAATCCAGACTCCGAAGCTGCCGTCACTGTGGTGCTCCATTCTAACTGCTGGGGCTTGAGCGGCTTGGCTTTTCCTGGGCTTTCAGTCTTTCTGGAATGGTCTTTATTCCAAGATGGTGCTTGTCGGGCCATGTTCGTTCTCTGCTGGTCGAAGATCCCTCCACTGAAGTTCTCTTACCCAGAAAGGGCAGGAGTGTTCCCAGAGACACAGTCCAAGGGCAGAAACCGAGCCAGATTGCACAATGGCATCCCAGGAGCCAAAGGTTCCCAGCTCTCAGCGAAGGGCCTGTCCTCTGCACACGTGTTTCCCTGTCCTGCACACACGGTGTGCACATGTGTGTCATCTGCACACGTGGTGTGTTTTCCTGCCCCTCGCTGTCTTCAGCCCATCGTGTGTGATGGAAGCACGCTCAGCCATCCCACCCAGGCTCTGTGTTTCAGTCTAGACTCTCATGGCAGGTTTCCCACCATGTACCAGCCTGAGCCTACTCACCCTCCATCAACCCCGGGCAGGCTGAGGAGAGGGGCATTTCAAACTTGCCTTTGGTTCAAAGCCTATTCTCTAAAACCCACCTGCCCACTTCCTCCCAAAAGCAGGTCATAGCCTGGCAGTGCCCCTTCCAGCAGAGAGAAAGCTCAGTGGAACGGCACGTGCCGACTCAATCTCCACTCACTACCACATGAGGAAACGGAAACGTTCAGGGAGGGAGCTCAAGAAATTGCAGGTGAATTTGTGGATACAGATATTGAATTTCGGGAAGCTGAAAGCAACAAGTGTGAAATATTTTTATATAATCAGAAAAGAAAGTTGCAAGATAAAATTGCATTGCTGGTACTTCTAGAATTTTAAATTATGATTTATTTTTTGTTAACTTTAAGGAACAGTGGTTAACATTCGAGGCCCAGGAGGACCAGCTGTGTCTCACTCCGTGGTGGGGCACCTGCCCAGCAGGGCCAAGGCCTTGGGTTTGGTCTTCCTCACTGTGGATAAACTAATGTCACTCAGCAGGCAAATAACTTCAGACTTAGGAATGTTGATAATCTTCAGCATAACTTTATCTGTTGCCATGAAACCCTGTAATTTTTTCTTTTTCCTTTGACTTCTGGCTTATTGAGGAATAATGCAAGATTTGCATGCTCTTCCTTACTGCACTGAATTTTAAGTTTGGTATCCTTCACCCATGCTTATCCGGATAGCTGCGTATTCATTGACTCCATCAGTAGGACAGTTAAAATCCGCCCCTGTGGAGTAACCCAGCGGCTTCGGAGTGAAAACCTGCCAGGTCTTCTGCCAGGTCAGAGCATGGCTCCTTTCAGCAGTCTGTCTGGGGTGGATTTTCTGAGCTCTTGTTTCTCAGTAAAATGGCTTTGTTCTTAGCGGAAGTATCTGATGTGATGACCACGCGCTGGTGGCCTGATGTAGGGTGAGGGGGCTTTGCTTCGCTTTGCCTGACCTGGGAAGAGGAGCAAAAAAGGGACCTTGTCAAGGGTGTGAGCTGGTTGCTCCCCCGTGGGCTGTTTTGCCAGGGTCTCTGCCGAAAGCCCTGGGATGTACTAACATGGTTATGAGGTGTCTGGGGCTGCCTCCGCGCCTCCTGGGAAAGCTAATCTTTGAGAAAAGGGATCTGTGGGCAAGTAAAGAGAAAGGAGGAATTTAGGAGGAAGTCCCCCCCCACACTTTGACCTAATCTAGTCAGGCATCAGGCATGTGCCCAAGCAAGTTGCTGTGTGTTTTCTCTATATAACAGAAAGGTAGACTGCGTCCTCTTTAGGAGTGTTTGGGACACTTGTCATGTCAGCATCTGGAGGCCACGGTGCAGGGAGAGAGTGCGGTGTCAGCCCGTACTGCGTAGGGAGAGCCTGTCGGAAAGAAAAGACGGAGCAAGCACAGATCAGTCTAATGGAAGCTCTCGGCAGTATAAATGCAGGGAGGACGGGCCTCGGGCTTCTCTGGAGCAGCTCTCAGCTGTTCTTTGCATGCACTGAAGGAGGAACTTCAGAAACTGGTCTAGACTCATGTGTCAAAAGCCCTGGTTCAGGGGGCTGCGACTGCGTGGACGGATCCACGTGGGAGCAGGAGGCCTGAACAGGCTGAGTTCAGGACATACAGAGGCCCACAGTCTTTTTGTTTTTTGTTTTTGTTTTTGTTTTTGTTTTTTTTTTTACCCAGTATTTTTGTTTTTTAATATAAATTAGGAAATCTCATTAGCTTGTTCAAGAGATGCCTCTGAGAACCTTACGTTTATGAATATTCACCTCTGCCCCAGTTTTGATTCCAAAGTCAAACTTTTACAGAGCAAAGGTTTAGCTTTAGTTCCAAAGCAAATCTTACCTTCTCCAGAAACCAGTAGGTAAGCCTCGTGCTTTGCCATGCACAGGTGTGTTTAGATGTCTTTGAAGGAAAACAAAGTTTTTCAGAAAGCAAGTGATCTCAACTGAAAAATGCCAGCCACATGCCAGGCTGGGGAGAAGGCTAATCTGCCAGACAGTGTCCCTGACAGCAGTGCTGCCCCGACAGACTGGAAGGTGGAGAGAGGGTTCTTCAGAGCTCACCGCCACTGTGTCTCATGTACAGTAGCAAATGACATCTCAGTAGCAAAAGGGACTGTCTCAGGCAAGATGCTATACCCAGAGCTGGCCTCTGACTCCATATTCATGCTATCACACACATACACACTCTCACACAGGAGGAGTTAAAATAGAGTGCATCACGCCTGGCTGTGGAGGTCTTCCTACACACTTGGGTTGTCTAGAAAGTGATTGTATTTATATGTGGGCTTATCTTCTTCTCTCGTTTCTTGGGTCATGCTTTTCAGTGTTTTTCATTTCTTGCACCTGCTGAAGAATGGCCTATTCAAAGGATTTAGTTTGATAATGTCACATTTATATTTGAAATCCACCCACTTCATCTGAATAATGGCTAATGGGAATAAAAAAGCAGTGTAGCAGGTAGCATTTACTGTTTCTTTGGGTCTCTTTTCTTTTCCATATATTCCTTCATTTATTCTCCCTAACAAATTAACCTTGTTACCCTAATTTTTTTTGGTAAGAGAGGACAGGCCCAGAATTGCTGGCTCTGGGGCTCCTTCTTTAGCTTGGTTATTACAAGAAAGACATCTCATTTCTTCTTTTAGACCTTAAAAGGACATGAAGCATTTTGACTATGTGAGTGTTTGAATGTAGTATTTGAAGATGCTCATTAACATAACAACCTGTGGATGGTTATTACATTAAACACTAGTCTCAAACATCTTATTCTAATGTTGAGAAAAATCAAAGTTCCTGGTAGGAGAGTGTTTTGCAGTAAAGTGTTTCAGTGTTTGCTCTGATCCTAGATGGGGTTAAAACTCAATTTGGGGAAAGAACCTGCTAACTTGAAATTGAATCTCAAGCCTTGCTAGGCCTAACTGTCTTTTTGGTATTCCATGTGTTAGTTTACTTTGGCAGTCTGTATCTGTTTCAGTAGGTAGATACATGTTAACCTTTTCCTGTAAAAAGTATGTATATGAGACAGAATCTCATGTTGTAGTCCTTGCAAGTTTCAAACCTGTGATCCTCCTGTGTGCTGGGATGACTGGCACGTGCCTCCACACCTGGCTTTGAAGACTTGTTTTACAAACAATTATCTTAATGCCAGTACTGTGGAACTCAAGTACAAGAAGTGCAGCCAGGCTGCCAAAGTTGCAGGTGTTTCTAGGTGTCCGTCTTTGTTTCTTTTTCAGCATTGCCTGCACTCTTGTTCTTGTTTCTGTTGTTTGCTCAGCTTTCCCAGCGTGTTCAGTGGCCTGTCTGAGTATGAAGGCTAACCGGATAATTATCTTGGTAGCATGTCTTCCCAGTAGGAGAGGGGAGCCACGGGATACTTTCAGGGTTGTTCTCCAAAGAGTCCAGCTTAGTGTTCATACGAGAGCTTCCTCCCCGAGCAGGGAAAGGAAGGGTGCTCCATGTAGTTGTGGTGGGAAGAAAGTGAATATGTTTACTATGGCAACTGAAGGAGTGAGAAACGTGTTCTTGAAAAACCGTTTGAGATTTAAGTTCGAGTCTACTTCAAGGTTGTTAATTTGAGGAAGCTCTTTTTGTTTTCTTGTATTTGTGGTGTTGGGTTTTATGTTAGACTTTATTTCTGCAGCTTTTCTTCGTGAGCCTGAGTAAGAATATATCCTAAGTCTCCTAGTGGAAATGGGTAGCTAACTGAATGAGTGATTCAGTCTTACCTTACTGCACTGCTAAAGACGTGGTGGGCCTCAAACAGATCAAGCCTGCTCTGTCTGAAAAATATAGCAAAACTATGTGGGAACCTTTACCATCTTTTTTGACTTTGTCTCCAAATTAAACATACCACTTCTTTTTTGTTTTTTGTTTTTTTTTTGTTTTGTTTTTTTTCTTTTTCTTAGGTTTATTTTATTTTATGTTATTTTATTTTCTCAGACACAGTCTCACTCTGTAGCCTTAGCTATCCTGGAACTCACTATGTAGGCTGGCATGGCCCTGAGCTCACAGAATTACATCTGTCTCTGCCTTATGAATGGTAGGATTAAAGTTTGTTTTTTAAAACATTTGCTCATTTGGTGTGCAGATGCATATCCAAGCGCTTACACAGCAGTGTGAGTGTGTAAGTCAAGATTGGCTCTTTCCTAGCGCCATGTGAATTCTGAAGCTTGAGCTCAGGTATCAGGTTGGCACCGAGTGCCCTCACCCTCTGCGCCATCTTTCTGGCCCCCCCCCCTCCTTCCTGCATGTTTTAGCTCAGTCTGGGTTTCGGGAGGTTTGGACTTTTAAGAATTAGAAAACAACTCACAATATAATTAATAGATAATGTATAAGGCATAAATAATTCACATTTTATAAAAACATAACTTAGCCCTCTAATTTTTTATTTTCCTTCATGATACACTAGTGGACATAATAAAACTGTATGCTTTAAGGAGATATGGATGCTGTTCAGCCACAAGCCTTTGTGTCACAGACTGTTGCGTGCCTCTGTGAGTCTATACTCAGTGTTGGTGGAGCTATGTGTATTTGTACAAGGAAAAGAAAGAACAGCCATAATCTCATTCACTCTTCTCACTTATAACCTGGCTGGAATGGTGCTCCATCTGAGAGTAAGCAGTGAGCTTTGCAGGAAGCTCACTTCTGATCTGCCGTGAGCCCTAGTCCAACCCAGGGATAGAGCTCAGGAGCTAAGCATTTGCTTAGCAGATGTGGACTTTGTTTTCAGGGTGCTAGAATGCCTCCAAACAACAAAAAAAGCCAAGACAAAACAAAGTCCTAGAAATCTAAAACCAAACCTTGTGTCCTGGTTATGTAACTTATAGGTCACTTCTTTTACCTCCCAGGGCAAGCTCACTGTATAGCCCGAGTCCACATCCAACCCATGATCCTTCTGTCCCAGCCTCCCAAGTCCTGGGATCACAGGCATGCCCTGCAACTGGGCCCAGCTTTCAGTGTTCTTTCTTCTTGTGAAGATGGTTGAGACTAATGTTCTTATAGAAATCCACATTCTTTACTTGTTTATTCCTGGAGTCTGCCTAGCAACGTGGGGAAATATCCCTGTTGTAGGAACAGAAAACCACATGAGATTTAAAAAAAAAAAAATTACCAGGAAATTGGATACACAGTGGTTACTGCTTGACTGAGGTTAACATGAGAATGAATAAGGTTTCTTCTGGGTTAATGAAGCAGAGTGTAGGGTCCAATGAGCAGAGGTCAGCATGATTTTGTTTTTGGGGGGCGGGGGGAGAGGCAAAAGTGGTTGTATGCATTAGACATTTTGTCAGGTTGTCCAAAGGTTTTCTGTGTGAGATCACAGGTAGAATTAACATTTCCCATTGCTTCTTGCAAATTTTCTAGGGTGTATTCGGAGTCTCAGGCTAATATGGTGGCTGTACAGTGGGAGGGGGGTGAGAACCAGATCCTCGTTGTGATCTGCTTTCTCTCGGTGCCAGGGAAGCAGCTCTGCTCAGGACAACAGCCTCCTGCCACGCCCTTCTCCACGGGGAGGAAGCGGCTGGTGTAGGGAAATGCGCAGAGCTCTGCTGCCCCCCACACACTCTGCCTCCAGTCTGCTTCCCCTGGGGCCTGGCACAGGGACCGGTGCCTGCTTAACTCCGTTCTCAACTTAGTAAATCAGCGAAACTCTTCCCAGTTCCTAAAGCTTTAAAAGGCATTCTTCACCGCCGGGTCTCAGCAGCAGAAATGAATGAAAATAGGATCGATGCTATCCAAGACACTTGGTTATTGTTGGGATTAAAGAGCTAACCTTGTGAAAGATGCTAAACGTGGACTTGAAGTACAGTGGCTACTTGGATCAAGTTAAACAGTCAAATAATGTGAAATCCCTTTGCTAAGACTAAAGTCCCATTCAGGAAACTTGTGGATGCCTAGGAAATAAAATGTGGGTATGAGCCATGTACTCTCTTCCATCCACACTGCAGAAATCTCTGAGTAATGTCCTGGGAGAAGTAAGTGATGCGTGCTAGAAAGTAGCTTTTCATTTCAGAAATTCATCTGAAGAAGGCAGAGCAGCAGAGCGAATAGTTGCGCACACAACATGGCGAGTGTTTGTGTGGAGAATAATGATTCCTTTGATCCCGGGTAGAATGCTAAAGTTGGAGTGCCTGTGTGACTGCATTTATAGTCTCTGTATTCCTTTTGATGTTGCTTAGAGGAAATTTGCTTTATTTTTAAACATTTTTGTAAAAACAAAATAAGCTTGTCACAGCACTTGCATTTTGACAGTATGCAGAGAGTAAAGCCTGGCGCACGGGCTAAGGACCATTCTCCTATCCAGTTGGAATTTTACTTTTTGATGCTTAGACCCAGCAGTGAAGAATACCCTTTAGTTTTGTGAATCGGGAAGAACTTTACCAAATATCTTATTGTCTTCTCCCTTGTAAGCAGACAAAAGTTCAGCTCCATCCTCCCCTGGCAGTGGCTGGCCCAGATGATGATGTGGAAAACAGTCAGGTCCCCACAGCTGGTTCCCATTGCTGTGGACACGGGGAAGGGAGCAACTTACAGGACCAACTGACTTTGCTGGAAACAACTACTCTGCTGTTTCAGATGTGCCGAGGGGAGAGCATGGATGAGGGCGTGATGGAGCAGGTCTCATTTTATGGCAGCCAGTGAGCCGAGAGACTGGAAGGCAGGATGGAGCCAGGTGGCCTTCAAAGGCATGCCCACGGTGACCCACGTCTCCCGGCCAGGCTTCACCTCCTAATGTTTTCACTGCCTTCTCAAGCAGTGTCCCCAGCTGGAGACTTAGGCTGCCACACGTGTGCCTTTGGGGACATTTGGTATTAAAGTCATAGCATGTCACATGGTGCAGAAAATAAGGGGGACATTTGCTATTAAAATTATTACATGTCACATGGTACAGGAAATAAGGAAATATTTCAGAAGGAAATAAAGGGCCAAAGAAGCAGCTGGATCAGAATATTTATGTAATGACTGGAACAGAATATTAAGTTGAGAGAATTTGATGAGGCAAGATGGGTTGCCTCTGTGGGGTACTTAACTGGTGAGAGGCGTGGCTAGGACACCAGGGCAGGGTAGCAACGCTTGTCTGGACAGTTTTCCAGGCATCATGTTTGCATTCTTCCTGATCATGCCTGGTTCCTTCTAGTACAGAGGGAGCATTGTCAACACGTGAGTTTTATTCCCTTTGTTTAGCTAGGCATGGTGGCAGACACCCGCAATTATAGGATTCAGAAGTTGAGGCAGGAGGATTGGTACAAGTTAAACTACAACCTGGACTAGTGTGATGCTTTGAGTAAGAATGGGTCCCGTAGGCTCATATATTTGAATATTTAGTCATCAGGGAGTGGCACTCTTTGAGAAGGATCAGGAGCTAAGGCCTTGGTGGAGTTGGAGTGGCCTGGTTGGAAGAAGTGTGGCTCCAAGGATGGTTTTGTGGGTTCGAAAAGTCCACAGCAGGCTTAGCGTTCTTTCTCTCAGCCGGTGGCTCAGAATGTGGCTCTTAGCTACCGCCCCAGTGCCACATATGTCATTATGCTCTACCATGATGATCGTGGACTAAACCTCTGAAACCGAGCAAGCCCCCAGTTAAACAGCTTTCTTGTACTAGAGTTGCCTTGGTCATGATGTCTTTCCACAGCAGTAGACCAGTGACTAAGACAACTATCTAGTGAGTTCCAGGCTAGCCTGGGCTACAGAGAGGACCCTGTCTCAGTTTCTCAATCAGTTAATAGATTATCAGCATGAAAAGGTGATGTACTTAATTCTTTTTCAGTTGCCTTTAAAATTAGTAACCATGACAGAATGGTGTATATTGAGTTGCTTATTTTTAACTCTGTCACCCCAAAAGACCAGTATAAGTTCTGTTTCCCCGGAGAGGCCTATAGAGGAAGATGCTCTCAGCAGCTTCCAGCTATGCGGAAGTTAGGTCAAACGCGTGAACTTTGGGCTGCAGTTTAGCTGAAGCAAATTATGAAGCAGAATGTGAAGAGCAAATTAAATGGCTTATCTGCATGTAAAATTCTGGTTTTTTTTTTTTGTTTTTTCTTTTTAACAGACACATTTGCATGCTCAGACCTATGGTAATCCAAGTGAGAGCTTAAATGAAGCTGAAGGGATCTTTGATCCTCAGTCTTGTTGTCTGTCTGCCTGCCTGTCTCTCACTCTCTCTCTCTCACATCACATATAATCTAAGTTAAAGATTGAAAGACAAATGTTGTCTAATGAAATACTCAGCAAAGGCAGGAGTTACTCTCTGGAGAGTTCAAGCTGCTGGATATGGAATCTTCCTACTTCTGTCCAGCTTACTAGCCTGCTTTCTCCTTGTATAAACTGGAGAAGATCTCCCCCTGTTCCTAGAATCTCAACATTGGTCATGTTTTACATTCTTTATTTTTTTTAGACAGGATTTCTCTATGTAACTCTGGCTGTCCTGGACTTCCTTTGTAGGCCAGCCTCTGCCTCCCCGAGTGCTGGGATTACAGGCATGTGCTACCACTCATAGTATGTTTTACATTCTTAAGGTGGAACATCAAGTCAATGTTCATGCTCATGAAATATCCCAGAAGTTCCTCATGGAAATTAGAGGGCAGATACAGGTATGCTGTCCAACTTTGGTATGTAATAAGTGTAAGTTTGTGTATGTGTAGGTCTATTCACAGGTAGTTGATTCCTGAACTGGGAAACTACAGATCTACAAAGTGAAAGCAGTAGAAATAGCTCTGTGCTCAAATCCAGCCGATTTCAGTTCTCAACAGAACACATCGATAGGACTGTCCCTGCCACTTCTGAGGTAGCAGGGAGTGAGAAAAAGTGGCTTTTCAGGGTCAGCCATGATGGTCTTTAATCCCAGCATTCCTGTGAGGCTGACACAGGGAGTAGGTGAGGCGGGGCAAGCCTGAGCTGGGTAGTGAATTCTAAGGCAGCCGTGCTACCTCCTGAGGCCTGGTATCCAACAAAGCAAGATAAACAGTAGTTTTCCCTGACTGCATCCAGCTGGCCTCCCGCAGGCCTGAGGGGCCTGGTTCATTCTCAGGATGCTGCCTGGTTAAGTAGCCGAGGACCTGCTGCCGTGCTGTGTACGCTGACACACCAGACTTCCCTGAGTTGTGTTTCTTGTCTCTTTTTCCTTCCCTGTGTTGTGTTTCTACACCTCTCTGTTTTCCTTCCTTGCTGTTCTCTCCCCTCCCCCCCACCCTTCTTCCTGTTTCCCTCGAGTTCTGCCTCATCCCGTTTGGGAAGGAAGCACGGACTGAGTTACTTCCCACGGTCGTTGCCCCAGAGTGGCTGCCGAGGGCCGGCAAGGTGGCTCGGCAGGTACAGACCCGTGCCACTAAGCCTGAGAAACAGAGGCCAGTCCCTGGAACCCACATGGTAGAAGGAGAGGCCCAAGTGCTGTGAGTTGTCCTCGACCTGCATGTGTACACACACACACACACACACACACACACACACACACACACACACGTAAAACAAAAGACACCTCTGGAGTTGCCCCCGACTGAGCTTACAGAACTCATTGGACAAAACTTTTGGGAAATTACAGAAGTCCTTCGGTAGTAGTTTTTGCATATTTCTCAAGCCCCAAAAGGAGGAAGAAAGATCTAAAATGATGTCTGTAATGTGTTTTGTCAGTGCTGTGACTTTTAAATTCCTGTTAAGCAATCTAGAGAGGACGCTGGTCAGGTTCCCTCTGACCAGGGATTTGGACTGGGACTCCCGCAGTGCTCAGGGTGACTCAGGGGCCATGGTAAGAAGGTGACAGTCCATCAGGTGAGATGCTGGGTGCTGAGATCCTGGGCCGCTTGATCACGAAGAGAAAGGACAGCGGGTGGCATTCTCCCACGGTGGGTGCTGTTTTGGGTGTGGGACTGGGAGGAAAGTGGGGGAAAGCGAAAGCATCGCCTAATGTGGGTCTAGTGTCAGCTTTCTGGCTTGATGGTTGGTTGCTGCTGAGCCCCTGAGAGGGTGTGAGTTAGAGGTGCGACAGATCTCAGTTTCTGAGGTTGTCCTTCGGAAATGATTTCAAACATTATAGAGAAGTTGCAAAGGCACTATAGAGAACACCATGTATCCTGTATGTAGATTTGCCTATTGCTGCCCTTTTCTTGCATTTACATATGACTGCCTTCGTGTATATATGTAAATACACACACACAAACACACACTTAAGAGTTCCATCAGTATGTGATAGCCCGTTTGCCATGAGTCCCTCTGTGGATTCCAAGGACGTAGATAATCTCTTCTACCAGCAGGCCGGCACTTCTGTGTGCTCAGCCCTGGTAACGGTACTTAAGCAGGCCAGATGCTCCATGTAGTCCTTGCTGTCCTTCTGCACGGGCTCCTCTGTGCTCCTGTGCCGATTCAGGTGTGTTCAGGTGTGTTAAGTTGCCTTTGCTTAGCTGTTGTCGGAACTCTGAGAAAGACCTTGAGGAGGAAGGGTGTGCTGGCTCAGGGTTTCAGGGGGTTCCTCCCGTGCTTCGTTGGTTCCATCACTTGGAGGTGGAGTGTGGCAGAGGCTCAGCTTCATAAGAGGAAGAGGAGGTAAGGGAGACTGGCCATCAGAGGTTGCCAAGGTGACCTCTTCCTTCCAGCTAGGCACCACCTGCCAAGTTACCACCAGCTAAGGGCCAGGCATTCAGTACATGAGCCTGTATGTATGCATGTATGTATGTGTGTGTGTGTACATATGTACCTACCTACCTACCAACCAACCTACCTATTGCTGGCCAAGATATTGCAGAGTGGAACACTTCTGTGTCCCTGTCAACCACGCAGTCATGTGGAAAGTGGGCTCAGTGATTCTCAGAAGGCTGGTCAATGTCGGAACCAGCAAGCTTTTTTTGAAAGCTGTGAACACAGCCTCAGTACAGATACTGAAATCCTTAGAGTGGCTTTCACGACAGCAAAAAGTAGATATGACTCAACTGGCTGTGAAGAGAAAAATCCACAGCAGAATGTGGCCTGTACACGTGAGATAGTATTATTCTGTCTAACCCTACCTACTTGTTCTTCTGTACATACTAATCCTGCCTCCCCATGTTTATCTGTATGTAAGAGCCCTGGCTCCTTGTTTGCTGTAGATAAACATGCCGAGCTTCCATCTCCATTTCCTCCTAAATCATCTGTACAAGAGCACATCTGGTTCCCTCAGTGAGAGCTGCAGTGCTGGCCATGATGATAGGACAGAGTGCCTGGCAGGGACAGGTGAAGATGATGCCCAGTGGAGATGGCCTGTGTGGACGTGTGCTTGTTTTTCCCTGTGGCCGTCTCCTGTGCCTGCCCACTGGGACTAAATGCTCCCTTTCCCTAGCCTCTCTTGACGTGTTGTCTTTGTGATTTTTTTTTTTTTGTGTGTGTGTGTGTGTGTTTAGTTCATGATGATGTTTATTCCCTCTCTGAAATTGCTGGCTGACCACAGAACGGATGTTTTCTTCCAGCTAGCCAGACCAGTAATGAAACATGAACTTTTATAGTGAGCAGCTGCCCTTGCGCGTATGACAGGGCTCCAGTTCTACAGTTAAGAACCTCAGCTGTGATTTCAGGATCAGTAGATCACGCAGCGGGCTCTTGGTCAGCTTGGGAGGAACACCAGCTACCGTGATGAGAAAACACCACAGAGGGTAACTGGCTCAGACCTTTTGCCAGTGTCATGGAGCTCGTGGTTGGTGTGTATTTGTAAATGGGCCTTTTTATTCTAGTTCCCGTTAACTGAAGTTTGCACACTTACTGTCTCTACTATCCAGTTCAATATTTGAGTATTTTCTCTTGGGGGTTCTAGTTTTCAGCTGCTATCAAGAGAATTTGAGATACGGATATAGGAGTGAAGTAAAAACAGACAACCATAGACCTCAAGCTTTCATTCAGCATTGCTTTTGTTTCTGTGGAATGTCTGGGTTTCCCTCATGATTTGAACAAGTTCATATTTTCAAAACACGAGGCTCATTTGTGACTTTTCCTTTACTATGGCCAGGGTATCGGACACTTTAGTTTAATGTTCACGTTTGCTTTGCACAGGATCACTTCATGTTGGTTTGGCATTTTGGTGTGACAGGATTTAGATTTGTTCAAATTCCGTGAATAATACAGTCCTTCTCCCTTCTGTATCGAGGCAGGGTGTCTCCGTGAACACAGTCCCTTACCATCCCAAAACTGAGATAAATAACAGGCTGCATGCCCACCTGGCATTTATATTGGTTCTTGGGGTGCAAACTCGGGGTCTCATCTGCTTTAACCATGATGCATTTCTCCAGCCCCCAAACTTGAACTTGTGATCTTCACTGTAGACTGCAAGTCGCACCCTGCCTTTGAAATTCTGTGTATTCCTGTCAGCGTTGGCTGAAGCCCAGAGTGTGGCATCCTACAGCAATCCCCACCCAGCAGAGCTCATGTCTCCTGGCTGTCACCTGCCATCCTCAGTTTCTCCCCCACTACCCTTCCCGATCAGCTTCTCTCTCCTTCGATCCGCCTGAACTTTATTTTGTTTCTTTACTGTTTTAGATAAGATTTTATATTAGTTTATTTTATTTATGTTATTATTATTATTATTATTATTATTATTATTATCATGGTTTCTTTGGGTCAAAGTCGTGTTATGTAGTCTCACTTGGCCTAGTACTTGCCATGTAGCCCAGAATGGCCTCAAACTCATGGCAAGCCTCCTGCCTACGCCCCTCAAGTTTTTAGGTGTGAACCAGTATACCTGGCATTCATCTATCCATTTGTAGAGCTCCTCCACAATCACGCTAAACTGCCTCTTTCCCTCTTTGATAGTGTCTTATATTTCTCCTGTTTCCATAGGCTGTAGCTCAGTGCAGTGCAGGACAAGGGAGGTGCAGACCAGTAGTGAGTCAATGAACAAATGTGTGTTAGTCACGTAACGACACCATTCAGACTTGCCAGCTTAGAAAGATACACATGTATTAGCCCAGTTCCTGTGGTCCGGGCATTCAGGAGGGGTTAACTGAGTGGTTCTGGCTTCAGATAACTCAAAAGATTATAGCCAGGATATTGGCTGGGCATGTCTACAGTTGTGAGAGGGCTGGGGATTCCAGCCTGAGGCATACCCTTGGCTGTTGACAGAGGCTCCACTTTCTAACTACTTGCCTTCAGGAAGCCTGTTGTCTGCTCACATGGGACCCTACTATAGGGTTGCTTGTGTGTCTTCACAGCCTGGAAACTGGCTTCCTTCAGAACTAATGGTGTACGAGAGAGGCAGAGCAGGCTGCCTTTCTTGAGCGAGCGACACACTGTCACTTCTGCTGCATTCTGCCACTAGGTGTAAGCTGCAGGTCAGGAGAGGGTGATCAGCCTGTGAAAGGAGGAATGTAAGGGTCTGTGCACATATTTTATAGCCGACACAGAATAGACAGTAATTTATACTTTTGTTCTTATATCTGACCACAGAGGACATTTTCTTGATATTAAAACAATGGTCCGATAGAAATACCTATAGATATTTTTTAAATATGCATTTATTAAAATATTTTGCTTATTTTTTCATGAAGCAAAGTAGCCAGGCTACTCTGTACTGCTACCTGAATATTTGTAATTTTATTTCAGCCTTTTCACTGAGATTTTGGAAATGTGAAAATTGTCTGTTGGGGTTCCGTGTTACCTGTAAAAGAAGTACGCTGTGAAATCCACTGCATCTTTGAGACAAAACACTTTTAGCTGTGAAATGTATTTATGCGTGTGTAACAGAAAAAAGGATAGTCTTTTGAACTTTGCAGACTAGAACAATTTAAAACAAACAAAAATTAAAGCTTTTTAAGTCTTAATTTCTTGAACATTCAGGAGAATGTTGAGTCCTTACTGTAAGCCAGGCATTTCTCTAGGCACTGAGTGCTTATGACGAGGTGTTATGTCTGCTTGGAGTTTGTGGTCTGGTGGGGATTTGGACTAATGCGTAGATATTTAGCAATATTGAAAACTGCACTCTGGGGAGACAGGAAGGTGAGGTAACAAGCCTGTGAGGAGAGGTGCCCCTGTATTGTCAGAAAGGGTCAGTAGAGCGGACCTTAAAGCTGAGGACTGAGAGCTCTGGGTGCCGGGATCTCATGGAGAGAAAGTCCTGTGGCATCAACAGTTGGTGTGCGAGGGCTTGAAAGGATGCGGGGAGATGCCAGGGTGTGAACCGCAGCGTGAAAGTCAGGAAGGGCTCAGCTTGTCTGGAGTCACGGTAAGGAGTGTGGTATTTATTCAGTGCTATTGGTGAGAGCTATTGGTGGGTTGAAATTTACCAGATAGGGTTCTGTTAACCAGAGGTACCTCGCCAGCAAAAGAAAGAAGTGACAGGCAGGGGAAGACTTGGAAAACAGGGAAGAAGCCATCGTAGAAAGAAAAGATGACATGACAGTTAAGTGTAAAGTGATCAGAAAAGGAAAAAGCGTGGAGCCGAGGTCTGGCTTGTCGGTAGAGCCGATGAGACCCAACATGACATGGAGGAGGCTGGAAGGGCAATATCCAGGTTATGGCTAGAGTAGATGGATAGCTTTAAATGAGGGGCAGGATGTTGGAGAGGGAGATCATGAGTTCGTCTGCACATGCTGATTACATGCAGCCTGCCTATCGTCTGCTCCTGGAATTCAGGGCTTGGGAAGAGTTATATAGTGGACATTTAAGGGTCTGGAGTGCGTCAGACTGGACGTAGGTAGGAATTGCAGCTTTGAGTGTGAATGCATGAGCCATGTTCTCACTGGCCGTATTGACATGAGAAAGGACAGCAGGAAAAGCTTGCTTTGGTTATGTACACACATAAATTCTAGTCTGTGTGTAAGTTTATTTTTCTATTGCTCTGATAGGATAACTCTATAAAAGCAACTTAAGGGAGAAAGGGCTTACCTGGCCTAAAATTTGAGAGGTACAGCACATCACTACAGGAGAGTCAAGGTAAAAGGACCTTGAGGCAAGTGATCATTTCCTGTCCACAGTCAAGAGCAGGGAACAGTGGATTTTAAGGCATGTGTGCAAGTGCTCGGCTAGCATTCTCCACTCCTGCTCAGTCTTTGATCCTCTTCCTAGGGAATGGCGCCACCCAACGTGGGAAACTCTTCCCACCTAAGTTAACCAGCCCTCCTCCCCACACTGCTTACAGGTCAATAATCCAGACCCTGACTGAGGCTCCCCAGGGGATTCTAGCCAGTGCCATGTTGACAGTTAAAACCCAGGCACAACATGACATGTATGTTTTTTGTTTAATTTTGTTAATTATGTGGTGCATGAGAGTTTGAAATCTTCCCATTGGCTCTCTGTGGAGTGAGCAGGTAGCAAAGCCACTTCCTAGTTGTGTGATTTCGGAATGTTACCTCTGGGCCTCACTTTGTGTCCTAAAGACACTGAGAGTTTCTTAAGGTGTTAGGTGTAAACTGTCTAGGTCAGTCCATTCATGGTACACATAAAGTATTCTTGAATCTTCCCTTTCGTCGCTCTCCTTGTGTAGATGTGTCTGGCCTTCTTGAGTCAGGTGTCGTCTGCCTGCACAGTGTCTCCCCACTCTCATGTCATTTATATTGTTTTCTGTCTGTTTTCTGAGACAAGGTCTCAGTAGGTAACCTTCACTGGCCTGGAGCTTGCCATATAGCCCAGGCTGGCCTCGTACTCATAGGGATCTGCCTGCCTCTGCCTGTCGTGTGCTGGGATTAAAAGTATGTACTACCAAACCTGGTCCTCACACGTGTTTTAGGTTTCATATATGAAATGTGTGAAACTATTCCTGAAATGTTCATATCTAGCCTTTCCATTGCTTTTACGTGTCTGTAATAACTTTGATGCAGCAGCTTTCAAGGCGATTACCTACATAGCAAAAGTCTTAAAGGCTTGTTTTGAGGTATTTTTGACATCCGAAGGGAGAACAAATTAAAACAATATCATCAATTTATTTTTTACATCCCTGTGTTAGGCTTTTAATAATTAACGTAAGACCCAATTTCATTTTGCGTTGTCCTGTGTCAGGTGTGAAGTTGGACAGTTATGTGTACCTATGATGTTTAATGCGCTTCTAGTTGTCTGTGCTTTTTCTTTCTTCTGACTCTCATTTTTCGTTCTTTTATCTTAAATAGAAGTAGTGGATTCGAACTGCCCTGCATTGTATAAAGTGGCCCCCTGTCAACTGCCTTTTCTAGTTTCTGGTAGCTGTCCACAAGCTTTAGCCCTTCACTTCCCATTAGGAGCTCTCAGTTCTAATAGCTCTTAACACTGCCTTGCAGTAACTCCACCCCCGACCCCCATCCTTCTCTTGCGCCACTCTAGAGCGAGGTAGGAGACCCTCTCAGTGGCTGAATCGTAACCCAGTTTGCATCATTTCAGAGTGACATGGCATACCATTAGATCTAGGACATACATATTTCATTATAATTCAAGAATTTTGGAGATAGAATGCATTTTATTTATTTAGAGACTAGCTTTTCCTCCTGCTCCTGTTTCATGAGTACCATGAGTACAGATGTGTACCTCCACACTCTGATTATTATAAGCCTTTCACGTGTCATTTTTGAATTGACATTCTTTCATGGTGAGGTCTTTGATTTGATGAAATATGGTAGCTCTCAAACTATGTTTCTTTCACTATACAATAGATTTGAGTCAGCTTGTGTTTATGTAAAGTAAGGGTATGTTTTTAAAGATCAAGCCATGCTTTTTCTACTTATTTTCTCCTTGTCTACAGTAAGTGTGCACAAAAGTGACTCATTCTTCCTATAAAGACCTTTGTCCTTTGAATTGCCCCAACAAAGCCACCACACATTGGAGGCTTAGAACTTCTCACTCCACAGTTCCACAGACAGGCTGGGCCTGTCAATCACCTGGCCAGGAGCCCACCCCCCAGGAAAGCTGATTCAACCTGAAAACTTGCTAAGGAGATGGGAAGAGTAATTACCCCCTTAATGAAAAAGCTTTCTAATTGTTCGCAGAAGCTCCTCTTCCATGAGTGGCTCACAGAGCCTTCACCTTGGCCTGCTGACATTTAGTGTAACTTTTCCTTCTTCTAGATGTCAGTTTAGGCATGCTTTTTATGATGCTCTGGGCTTTCTCACTCATTCTTGGAGAACCCGCCTTCCCCCAACCACCTCCCACTTCCTCCATGTCCTTTGTTACCCATTGTGGCTCCATTGCTGAGCCTCCTGCTTTCTTGGACTCTTAACCTTCCATCTTTTCTTGGCACCTTCTGAGGTTTTATTTCAAACTCTAATAAATTGTCTTCTCTTCCTTATGAGTCTGGCATTTTATTAGTAAGACTAGTGTCCTAAAAAGAGGGAACCCCAAGGTCACAGGTAACAGTAGTTTATTCTGTTTAGTCCTGGGCCTTAATTGCCAGGGTTATAGTCAGACATTCACTCTGTTTCCATCTGTGCCAATCAGACTGAACCTAAGAGGTGACACAGCGACGTCGGATGTGTAGAGAGTTGCAGGACCAAGCAGCCTGACTTGTGCCCCACACCTGCTGCTCGCCAGCTTTGGGCTGCTTGCCCTTCTGCTGACTTAGCAACTTTTCTACTGCTGCACCAGGTACCTGGGACAGCATAACTTATGAGTTCATCTGGCTGAAAAGCTCAAGGTCTTGGCACTGACCTGGCCAAGGCTTCCATGTTGTGCCATCACGTGTCAAAGGGCATCACGTGGTGCAGCAACCAAAAATCCCACTCTATCTGTGGTTGCTTTAACTCATTGATGAGGACAGAGCCCTCATGGCTGCTTACCTCTCAATGCCATTATAGCAGTAACTGCATTTCAATAAGTTGCATAGAAAAAGATTTGATAGTGAAAGTGTAAAAGCCATTGTGAACTATGCAGTTTCAGAATGGCTTTTAACTATATCAAGGTTTGCTGAGGTTGTATAGCCTTTTGGTCCACTTAATTTTGATGCATGATGGGTTTTTGTTTTTGTTTTTGTTTTTGTTTTTTTTTTGGTTTGCAGTTCCTTTATAATTATTTACTAAAACATTTTACAGTCCTTTAGAATATTCACGTTGTATACACTCTACAAACAGAGGAAACAGATAAATGTGGTCACAGAATCATGTTAAATTTATGATATGCTAAGTAATTCACATACAATGTAGATTAAACTACAAAAAGGCTTATATTGGCATGTTTGTATTCTTTGCTGAATTAACTTCTATTCTACCATGTACTGGGAACAGGTGGAATTTTAACCAACACTTGCTTTTCAGAGTTTCCTCTCTGCCTTCCTACTTCCTTTCTTCCATCCGACTATCCATCTCATGTAGCCCAGGCTGGACTCAGGCTGATTTAGCAATGGATGGCTCTGAGCCCTACATCTTCCTACAATTCCCAAGTGCTCGGCAGGCTTGAGCCACCATGCCCAGCCAGCATCCTGGAATATCTTAACTGGAACTTACATTTCTTCTTTACTTGGGGACTTTTTTTCACACAACGATTGCCTCCAGCTTCATTTTAAAGTATCCATCTTAACAAACAATTCCACACACAGGGGCATCTGTAGTGGAGTTAGGCTGAAAGCAAAGCCCATGGTCTCCAAAAGAAACGAGTAGCTGTACAAACTGTGTGACTTGGATGAAGGTCATCTCTACCGTCCTTCCAGGAACTGTTTCAAAGCCTGTATGTTCTTTAAGCGAGAGCACAGCCAGCAGCCTTCAGCTAGGTGTGGAAAGGGACTATCTGTAATCTATGTGTCTCTCATACACACTCAGTTCCTTGACATGCTTTCCAGGATGGTTGCCAGGTCCTTGTTCCCAGACTTGTCATATACTGAGGCGCACAGCCTTTGTTCTTCTTGTAGACTGCGTCCCTGCACAGCGCTCCCTGAAGAGTCTAAGTGCCTGGAGTGTTAGTCAGGAACTTTTACTCATGTCCTCACTTGTAAATTCTATGGGACTAGGCAAAAGCTCTTTCCCCCGTTTCACTGCAGTGTAGATGCGGTGTCTAGCCATTGTTGATATGGACAGTGTGTTGAATTTCAGCAAGCTCTTGAGCTTGCCTGGAAATGGTAGGGTGGCAGCCATGGGCTCCTGTGCTTCTCACTGTAAAATCGCATCATTACTGAAAGTACAGTAGAATCTTGGTTAACTGCCATGGACCCATAAAGCTTGAAGTTTTCACTTCTTCTCCATCTCTCAGCCGTAGCTCAGCCTGTTTGCTGTACCTTCCTGCCAGGACCACATCATTCATGGTGTCACCCACATACCAAGTGATGAACCTATTCTATCCCCTCTGTGAGTGGGGTGCGCAGGGTTCAGTCCGTGGCCTGCTTGCTCCCATGTGTGGTGAGGATCATGCTGGTGAGAGGGTGGTGGAGCAGAGCTGCTCACCTCAGGAGGATGCAGGCAGGATGCAGAGAGCTCAGTTTTACCTGACAGGTTAAACCATAAAGTGACTGATGCTACAACCGATCTGACTCACAGAATGGCGGTCTCAGTGAATCTAGCCTAACTACAAGCGTTTTCTTTCAAGTCTACATTCTTTGTGGTATGGCTTGATTTCCATTAGTGTGTACCTTTCATTCAACAGCATAATTAGCTTTTTTTTTTATTTTTAAGTTCTGAGAATATTTCTTCAGGGAGACCGAGGACTGAAAGGAGTTTCTTAGAAGCTGCTTGTCATACTTAGAATGTTCCAGCATTGAGTAAAAAGCTTTGCACATGTTTCTAACCTCAGTAACAACCCTGAAAGGGAGAAGTAAAAGGCGGGGCTGGGATATGGCCTCTGTGACTCGTGCTCAGAAGGGGCACAGTGTCAGTCTCAAGGGTTGTTTGTTAGGACCTCCATGCAAGGGGAGTGGAGAAGCTTTGCTTTCGAAGGTAGCAGTGTGGGTTGATTTGATGGCCTTTTTAATCACCACAGAAATGCTAGCGGCCTCCTGATGTACATCTGTCATGTTGGGAGTCTCAGGCTGCCCTTCAGTGCAGGTGTAAACAAGGCGGAGATGATTACCGTCTCTGCTCTCAGCGCTTGTGTTCCCGGTGTTAGCTGTAGATGGGTCCTCTTAGTTAACATGCTGTTCTGGCTAGTTTGCTGTTACAGAATGAAGTTTTTCTCATGATTTTCAACACATTTCATTGGATTTATAAACTATATAACAAGTTATGAGTGCCTTTTAGTATGTGTGTGTGTAGTGAAGAAGGGGTTTGCACATATATAGTGCACACGTGAATGGGTATGTATGTATGTATGTATGTATGTATGTGTGTGGAGACCAAAGGCTATGGCGGAAGTCTTCCTTGACCAGTGTCCAGTCTCCCGCCTACATCTAGCGCTTGCTCATTCTAGCTGGTTAGCTGGCTCTGGGGATCCTTTGTCTCTGCTTCCCAAAGTGCTAAGATTAGGTGCGGGCCATCACGCCCTCCTCACACTCTTGTGGGTGCTGGAGACCCGAACTCTGGTCCTTGTAGAGCTTGTAGAGCGATTGTCTCACTGAACTCCGCCCACCCACCTTGTTAACGTTTATTGTAAAGAGTTGTTTTACTGGTAGAGTGTCCCAGGAGGGATGGGATGAAATGCTGTTGACAGCCTGCAGGTGGGAGTAGAATGAGAAAGCTTGCATGTGGCTGAAGAGAAAATGAGAAAATGGCTGAAGACCTGCCGGAAACCACACCTTTGTGTTTACAGCTAGGGTAGGAGAAAGGTAACCCCAGATAACATGAATCACAGCACTTCTGTATGTAGTGTGTCAAGTTCGACAGGCAAAGTGTGCCACATTTAGACTTCATATCTACCATCAGATGCCAACCTACCAAACTGCAGAATCCCTAGAAGAATGAGCATGATTGATTGACTTAATACCCCGTAAGCCAGTAATAATGCCAGGAATGAAATCCAAGTGTGTAGAGATTCATACTATACTTTCTGCTCTGATCTTCTTGAGAAATTGTTCCAATTTGCTGGGGGGTCGGAGTGAAGGGTGGGGATGGGGGTTGGGGAATGCACACCTTTAATCCCAGCACTTGGGAGGCAGAGGCAGGCAGTTCTCTGAGTTCCAGGTCAGCCTAGTCTAAATAGAGTTCCAGTATAGCCAAGGCTACAAGGAGAAACCCTGTCTCAAAAACCAAAACCAAAACCAACCAACCAAAACAACAAAATTGCTCAAAATCTTTATTCTGATTTAGAGGGTTTTTTGTTTGTTGTTTCTGTTTTGTTTTTGTTTTTCACTATCTGCTATTTTTTTGCATGTATCACCTCCAAAATTTAGTGTTAAAACTACTAATGGTTACAGGAGGTGATCAAACAGGTCTCTGTAAAGAATGGAAAGTGAATTAAAGCATGAGCAAGAATCTTCACATAACAGTTGCTCTTTCCCTCCTCCTCTTCCTCCGTGTGAAGACACTGTCCCTTCTCAGAGGATGTGTGTGAAGCACCCCCCTGGCCGTGGAGGAGCCTGAATTGTCAGTTACAGCTCCTGGGCTGCTGCACTAGGAACCCAGCCAGAATACTCGTTCCCGGTATCTGCCCAGATGTTTTCAGGGTGGAAGCCGCAGCTGGAATGTCTGTCTAGAGCAGTAGCTCACCTGGATGATCAGGCCTTTTATTTATTTTTTATATTTTATTTTTATTTTTTTGCATAAGGCCCTGGTGGCAGGCTCAGAGTTAGTCTTCCTTTTGGAAGGCTGTGGTCAGTGTCTGGGATGTTGCATTCGTTGTGATTACATTTGACATAAAGAACGGCTGGGGATAAAAGAGAAAGAGCAGACATCTGGAGATAACAGCTGATGACGTTGGAGCTGATGAAGAAGCAAAGGTCTGCCTGGTTGCAGCCAGGTTGTTACTTCTTTCTTCATGTCCCAGGACCTCGCTGGATGGCATGAGGGCAAGGGGAGAGCAATTGTATGTGTCTCAGTCCTGTTTGTCTTGGGGCCAGAGGCTGTACTGGGTATGAAGTGCTACCTGGTTAGCTGGCTCTGGGGATCTTTTGTCTCTGCTTCCCAAAGTGCTAAGATTAGGTGCGGGCCATCACAACCTCCTCACACTGTACACACTGAAAGATGTATTTCTTTCTTGTTTGTAACTATGAAAAGCAAGCTCCCGCCTGGTTTCTGTTGCCTCAAGATAGATAATTGGAGCTTTGTTCTGATAGTTTAATGTAATCTTCTCTGAACATTGTTAAAAGTCACAGACCATTCTCCTAGTATATTGACAAATGCGCATGAAGTTCTCCCAAGCTAACACAGTCCGGTGTTAACTCGCTTAATCGTTGAAATGCCTTGCATGATTTTGTCTAATGAGATTGTCACTAACCACACTTCATGTCTGACTCACGAAACCGGAGAAGTGGATTCTGTACCTAATATGTTGGAGTTACTATGAGCTTAAGCCACGTGAAGCTGGTGGCTGCCATTTGGACAGCACAGACTTAAACTTTCCCAGGCTCTGTGGGTTACCGTCTGTGTGGAGAACTGACTTAGAATGTCATCTGCTCGCCTTAGTTCTGAATATCACAGTCAGTCAGTAGTCGCAACAGCTGACCGTTTTAAGAAAGCTGTAATACAGCTTGTCAGTGTTTGATCCAGACTAAGTTTCTCTGAGAGTTGTTAAAACAGTGTGAGGCCAACAGCTCTAGACTGCTGTGGTGGAATCTCCTTCTGCCTGTGTCCCCTGTTAGGAAAACTCTGACGATTTAAAGCCTCGTGCCCAAGGGTTTTAAAATTGCAGCTCCTTCCCTTGATCATTGCTTAGTGCTGAGGTAGAACTTGAGGCTTGATCTTCACAAAGTCTTCTGCTTTATTTCTGTGGCAACGGTTCCCAGCCCCAGTGCTTGTTAGAGGCCACTGAGGAAACCTTTAGACCTACCTCACTGCTCCAGCCCCAGGCTGCCTGACCTGGGCAAAAGAGGGTATGGGCAGCAGAGCGTTGCAGCTTCTCTTTTGAGTGGAATAATTAGTGTGCCTGAGGTAATTAGCAGATGTGGTTTCTGTTGGACGCAGACATTCTCAAATAGGAACTAATTCATCATTTCCCTTCCCCTTTCTAGTTGGAACCCGGATTTCACGTCCCGAGTAACAGGTCATCTGGGGATGGGCCCCCTTGTGCGCACGCACTCAGAACACGCTCCCCGAGGAGTGCCCTAAAGGCCAGTGTGAACCAGTGAGCTGTGCCTAACCTTCGTGAGCACTGAACTTCGCAGTGAACTGTGATGGTGAATTACTCCTGAGTAGAAGCGGCTTTCAGATGGGCTTGGTTAATAGTCCCGTCTTTATGTGTTCAGTTATTTAAATGCATTAGGAACTCTAAAATGTCTTAAGAATTACATTTGAATAGAGCATGTTCACCTGGATGCTTACAGATGTGTAGCATGTATGCAGAGGTATTCAAGACATTGAGGGTGACGGCTCTGGGAGGGGAGGGGAGGCTGGGGGCTGCTTTTCAATGTGTGCTTTTGTATTATGATCTTTAAATATCCGTGATTATGGTAAAGTAAAAAGAAACAAAATGGCTGAAAACTTTCTAGAATTTTTAGTCTTTCCTACTGGAAATAGAAAGCAACCCTGTTTTCGTTAGAGTTGATTTCCCCTGCTGACGGGGTTTAGGGCACTCCAGCTCTCCCTATCCTGAACTCAGGGTGTGGTGTTCTATTTTCCTTTGCACTTTCTTTGCCCCATTTAATCCACTGAGGCCAGATTTGTCCCTTTTGATCCTTAGGAGTAATTCTTAGAACGTGCTCTTTCTGCAGTTCAGTTCCTGGTACTCGTCCCCTTCCAGCCACCCAGCTAGACGCCTGGGTCCTCCACATCTCACTCTACTGTCCTGAAGAGCGGCCAGTTCCCGGCTGTTGGTCTTGTGTTGGTGGCATTACCGCCCATACCCCACCTTTGTCAGATCAGCAGCTGCATTCAGATTCATCCACTGAACATACTGTGTTTAGGGATCATTGTTGGCCTCACGCTAAGCTTTACTTCAGTGTGTGTCAGCTTTTCCTAAGCAGGTCTTATTTCCACGCCCCCCCCCCTTTCACCCTGGGTTCTAACTGTGCCCAGTAGTAAGTGGAGCAGCATCACGTCCCTCGCTTTTTCCTTTGATATATAGTCTGTTTGCTGTGTATCAGATAATGTCCATCCCACTGAATGGGCTTTAGTTTGGCTTTTAAGGTTCAGATGTCAGCTCTGGTTCTAGCTGATGTCGTCTGTGTTCCCAAGGCGTCGTGTTCATTTTAACATCATTGTCTATTGTAGCTCTAGAAAGCAGTCTGCTCACATTCTAGTACAGTGTTTCCAGCTGAACAAGAAAATACAAGTTATTTTGTGCAGATTTTATATTCTTGCTTTTAAATATTTTCACTCACTAATTCAGTATCTTTGATAATTAAGAACTAAAGTTGGCATTTATGAGGAAGTGGATTATTAACTGCTTTTATTTGAGGATGGAAGTGATCCCCTTTTTAAAAGAGCTGAGCACATTTCTCACAAATGGGTTGTGTGGTAACTACAAGGCGGTTTGGCCTTTATTTCACATTTATTGCGTTGCTTGGATTTGCGTTTTTCTTCACTACATTTTCATTAGAAACTGGCATTACTTGCCATTTGCCACTTTGTAGTTGGATGTACACCTCGTGGTAGAAACTTACTTTAACTTCCAAGTTTCTCTTTTTATAGAGGCAGTGCTCTAATGAATATTCAGAGCTGGTTCTACACTAAGGTTTTCATGACTAGTTATGTCTGTGGACCTTGCTGTTCTAGTATCGTTCCGCATTCAGATTAGGAGATCTGGTTGGTTAGGAAATGTAAGCTCCGTCCACCATCATACACGCACTGCTGCCAACACTGAGGAAAAGGATTTCATTCAGAGCTGGCAGAAGCCAACACAGCTTCGAGAGTAAAGGATGATGACGTCATCATTTTCCTCCTTCCTTTTAAAATCTAAGCTCTGAAAAGACCATATATCTTCCTAGAAACCAACGACACCGTAGTCACCTGATAAATACTTGTTAAATTGTTTCAGCCAGGGGTGCCATTGACAGTTGTAATCCTAGTACTCAGGCTGAGATGGGGTGGTCACAGGTTCAAGGCCAGCTTGAGCTACATAGTACATACCAGCTCTGCTGGGTCTGCACAGCACAGCCTTGTCTGCCAGCACCAGCAGGTTATTAAATGAATACTGTCTGACAGGGAGAGTCCAGGGAGAAGGGATTATGTGCGTCATCAGCCAATGGCAATAAGGGATTCCTGTTTTGAGTCTGACTCAGAAGGGACTGATAAAATGATGACATTTAGGAGAGGATTTGGACATTTGAAGGCGAACAGTGGGAGTTAGCCAGGTGTGGTCCTGCACTCCAGTAAATCCTAGCCCCAGGAGTCATAGCCCTCAGTGCCAGGCAGCTCTCACCTGCCTGCAGTTCCAGCTCCAGGGGACCAGGTGCTGTCCACAGACACCCACGCAAACACACTGAGCGTGTAGGAAAGTTCCAGAAGTGCTCCGGCAGACGTGCTGTGGTTAAAGCTGGAGGCTATGCTAGGCCGGGCCAGAGGGGTGAGGATCCAGCTTCCCCCTTCTGTGGGAGTATTCGAATCGTTCAGTCATCCCCTCTTAACTTCTGAAGCTAAATTAAAGTCATTTCAAAGCCAGGCCTTTGTAGAAGATAAAAGCATAAAAATCCAAGGGAGGAGGGGAAGAGGAGGAAGGGAGGGAAGGGCGGGGAGGGAGGGAGGGGCGGCTTATGAGAGTCAGCTGAGCTCAGTGCTGTAGGGATGCTGTTGCAGGGGATCCCGACACTTGCTGTAACTCTCCTGCCTCGGTGGGCTCCAAGCTGTTGGCGCTTGGTAAGGGCTGTCCAGGTTCTGGGAGTTGAGCCATTCCTTTAACAGGAAAGGGCTGATTTGATCTGGACCCGGCAGCCGGAGGAGAAGCGCCTCTGTACTCCACTTACATTAGAAATGTAGGGAAAATATTTTGTGGAACCTGAGTTTCGTTTTTAAATCAACACGATTATCTAGAATGTTAAGGTCAGTAGTTACTATCATTGCTGGAATCGTCCCCCCTCCCCCCAGAAGTTTTAAATCTCATTTTTCTTATTCACAAAGAAATTTGTAAGAACTTTTAAAGTTATAGAACCTATCATTATGTGTAACTGCCAGTTGTGTCTTTTTATTTGTAGTGCCCTCCATGGATTCTACCGGGGGCTTGTTTCCTTAACATTCTGAGTTTTATTTACATTTGAGGCAACGCCGTGGTTGCTAAAATCAGGGAAAACAAACTGAAAGAACAGGAAGAAAATGTAGTCAGGTGAATAGAACACTTTCTGAGGGTCAGCTTTGTCTGGGGATATCAGAATTCTCTGGCAAGGTTGTACTCATGGCACAGTTCCTGTTTGCTGCCAGTCTGGCCCCACTCTTAGTGGAAGATACACAGAGGGAACGGAGGGCCAGTCATTCTCTCTCCTCTCTCTCTGTGTCTGTGTCTCTCTGTGTGTGTCTCTCTCATGTGTGTGCATATGTGTGTGTGTATGTGATGAGTGTGTTGAGTGTGTTGTGTGTGTGACTTGTATGTGTGTGTGGGAGTGTGTGCATGTGTAAAAGCTTTTTATGTGGAACTGACTGATGTGATGATTTTATGTGAATGTTAAAGGAAGAACAAAGCATACTGTCTTTGCTAGGAATAGGTAGGAAATAAAGATCACTGTCGTGTAAATAAATAGTCATTTCCTGGGCTGGAGAGATGACTGAGCTGGTGAAGCTGGCTGTACCAGTGTGTGTGAGGACCTGAGTGCAGAGAGCAGCATCCAGGGAGAAGCCAGCTGGGGTCCTGTGCCCCTCCAACCCTGATATTGCCCAGTCAGTGAGCCCCGAGTCCAGGGAGAGATGTCATCTCCCAAAAATAAGGTGAAGACGTGATTGAGGAATACACCCTCAATCACCTCAGTCACACACACACACACACACACACACACACACACACACACACACGGCTCTTTCTGCGTCCACTTCCAATTAATAATACAAGCCGGGATCAGAAGTTCTCTATCTTAAACTTATGCTAAGGCTGGTTTTCAGTCTCCCTGGTAAGTTGCTTTAACCTCTCTGAATGTGTTTCTCCAGCTGTCATTTTGGACAATAAACACAGGAGTCCGTTTGTGTGACGGTGCCTGGCTCTGTGTGACCATGTCACCGTGACCTAGGATTAGGGCTGCACACCCTAAATGAAAACCAGCCCAGAGGCAGGAAGCAAGGGCTCCCTAGGGACCAACACTAACCCTGGCTTCCAAGTGTTGATGTGGACGGTCCCTTTACATGTGGAATGAGTCAAGGGCAGAATAGCTGGTGTGTTCCACCTGGGAAGACCGGTTACCAGCAGGTGAGTGGAAGTGGCGGTGCTTGAGTAATTAACAGGCAGAGAGAGGCAGAGCTGCAGAACCCTGCCTGGCTGCACTGGTCTGAGGGCCGGTCAGGGGAAGACCTTTGCTTCCTCCTGAGGTCGAAACCCCTGGAAACATGTCCATAACCCTGGCATTCTTCCACCCACAGCCCTGTCTCCAGGCGGCTCTCTCTGCTGGAACGGGCATCACCCCTCATCTGTCAGCATCTTCACCACCACCCAGATTCTCAAGGGAGCTGACATTCTCTAGCAAATGGCTGTGTGACTTCTGCTGGGAGGTGCTCCCTGTACCCCAGGGACCTGCCTACCCAGGGTTGTTCACGTCTTGTAATTTGCTCATGGTAGCGAGCTGTCATTTAGAACCACAGTTGTCCCCACACTGCCACAGAACAAATAGGAGGCTATGCTGAAGTTTATGGTGGCATCCAGATACAAACAAGAAGCTGGTGAGGGCAAATTGAGGTTCTTGACCACTGTAGAATTGGCTCGTTGTTGTCCTTGGAGACCTGGGAGACAGGGAAAGGCCTGTCCTGGCAGGGCAAGATAAGTTGTATTGTGTCATTGAGCACTGCATAGTTTGTCTGGATGCTATTTTAAAGTACTGCGTTTTATTCCTCTTTGCCGATGGTGTAGAATCTTCCTGGAGTTGAGGGAGCTGACTGGCTTGTTCCTTCTTCACTGGGGTCTGTGGGCTGGACCCCATTTCCCTAAGGATAGGCACTTGCCAAGTTGCCATCACTGCCTGAGACAGTCATTTCCCTTCCTCAGAGGACAGAGAAGACTATCCAAAATTTATTTTTAGGATTCTAATGCTCATAAACATTGAAAAAAAAAAAAAAGCAAACAACAAATAAGTACTTCCAGCTAAATATATCTGCAGATGTAATATTTTTCTTGTTACTTGCTGAACAGAAAAATTATATCTTATTTGTCTTTTTAAGTTTTAGAACACTAAACATGAAATAAAAAAGCACACTGGAAATAGCTGATATTCAGCTTAGACAAGAGTATATGAATATATCTCATTTAAGTATGGTTTAAATGAGACTAACCTAAGAAATAAGTTGCTATTTAAATATTTAATTTTAGGCATCTAGTATAACTGTATTCTTTTAAAAAATTATTTTGCATATGGGTGTCTTAGCAGCATCTATGTGTGTGTACCTTGTGTGTGCCTGGTGCCCTAGGAGATCCAAAGAGGGCATCAGATCCTTTCAGATTGGACTGAGCTGCCTTGTGGTTCCTGGGACTTGAACCCAGGTCTTCTGGAAAGGCAGCCAGTGCTCTTACATGATGAATCATCTCTCCAGCCCCCTATAAAGAAATGCTTACATAAAACTGTCATCTTTTGGGGTGTGCCTAACTAAATTCAGAAGTATTAAAAAATAATTATTGCCTTTAAAAAGCTATACTTTCACAAAGGATATCTTTCATGTTTAATTATGTGTGTCTGTGTCAGGGTATGTGTATGTCTGCGTTGAATGCCCAAGCAGGCCAGAGGAGTGTATCAGATACCCCGAAGCTGCAGTCATAGGCTGGGAACTTAACTCGGTCCTCTGCAGGAGCAGCCAATGCTCTGAGCCACTGTCTCGGTCTCAACTTTTAGTTTTTATTAACAGCAGGCAAGCACAGCCATTCCAAAGCAGGTGGGGTCAACTGCTACTACCATGCGTATTTCTGAGATTATCTTACGGGTGTGCTTTTCTATTTCTAAAAACCAATATTATAATAGTTCTTTTTACCATCTTTCGAATTTTTTTTTACCTATCACTATATTATTTAAGGATTCATATTATAAATGGTATGAACTGTATCTTTTTGGCTTTGTGTGGTTATTATCTTGTCTCTATTTGCTTTTAAAAACTTTTACATTTTATTGTGCGCATATATGAGTGTGTATGCTTATGTGTGTGTGTTTATGTGTGCATGTTGTATGTTGTATGTTTGTGCCTGTGTGCATGTTTGTATGTGTGTGTTTGCGCACATGTGTGTGTGTGCATGTGTGCATGTGTGTATGTGTGTGTGTATGTGTGTGCATGCATGCCATGCAGGTGAGCAGATGAGAAGCTGGTTCTTTCCTTTGATCATGCGGGTCCCAGATAGTAAACCCAGGTCAGACTTGGCAGCAGGCTCCCGTGTGCCGCGCAGTCCCCTAGGCTCTGCCCATTCTTGTTCTCAGCGCTGAACCCTCTTCAGTAGCGCCCTAGGCCCTGCAGATGGCACAGCGGAGTCCTTGGTCCCGTGTCAGTGCCATGCCGCGGTGTTCCTTTGGATACAGAGCAGAGATCTTGAGGGTGCAGACTCCCATGCGGCCCTCTGCGGCCATGCTCTCCCGGTCTGGTGCTCTCCACGTAGAGGTTTCAAGCCTTCTGAGTGACACTGACTCTGTAGGCATCCTGCAGCAGCTCCTTGCTCAATCTGCACCCTGGTGACTGCTTCCTTGAAGCATCCTGCTGTGTTTCATGCTTCGCCTGCATTAGGATTGCTGTATCATGCTGATTTGGGGATTATTTGTTCATTCTAGTTGCCGTTCAGTTCAGATCACTGAGATCTCTTGTTCCATCACGCTCCCTCTCTCTTCAGTCAGTTCACAATTTTCTGTCCAACTTACTTAATTTCAGATCCTGATTTCTCCAGAAAATAAAGTTTAATATTTAAAAAAAAAAAAAAAAAAAAGACTGGAGAGCAGGCAGACTTCATTACAGTTGCTCCCGGATTCACTGTAGGGTATGTCCATAAACAGCGAAAAACCATTAAGCTGGCAGCACCGTGAATTTCGAAAGCACAGCCCGCCCCTAACATGTGGAGAGTCATAGCTCGGCAGCGCACCGTACCTCCGCTCATCGCTGGTTCCTTTGTTTGGTGGTTGGCTGAGAACCGTGGCTTGCTGCCACCGCCTAGAATAGAGACAGCACCGCATATGGCTCGTCCTAGAAAAGATCAGAATTTACAATCTGTGGTAGTTTCTACTCAGGGCATTGCGCTTCTGTGCCGTTGCACTGTTGAAGAATTGTAATTCATGCCATCCCAAGTTGGAAAGCGTCTGTGTAGTTATTTCATTTTATTTGTGTACGCGTGCATGTGCCTGTGTGTGCATGTGTGTGTGTGTAAGTCAGAGGGCAACCTGTGCCAGCTGGTTCTTTCCTTCTAACATGTAGATCCCAGGGATTGAACTCAGATCAGGGTGCCTCTGTCTGCTGAGTCATCTGTATATCTCAAGAAAATAAGAATTCTAGATCACACCATTTTAAGGTGAAAACCACTTTTATGTTTAAAGAAACCGATCAGCAATCAAATGCGTTCCCTTTGAATAATATATAATTGTACTTACTAACACTAATCAAGTATTTCTGGTATGTATGCTGACAGAGTCATAGTAGCTGCTGAAGGGGTGAGCCCCTGACCATGTATTGGGAAGGTCAGAACGGACAATGTTCAGGAGATGTGACAGTTAAGTTAGCTGTTAGACTGAAAACGGCCCCCTATCAAACCACGGTGACCAAAGCAGACAGACACAGAAAGACACCAGCCAAAGGGCAGAAGAGGGTACACGGGGAGACACGGCCGCTGGGGCTCCAGCTTGCTTCCTCAAGGACAGGGCTGAGGACACAGCTGCATGGTGGTGCTCCATGAGCTAAGGACCCAGATGTGAGAGGTGTGAAGCCCAAGTCTTTGTGTCTGGCTATGCCCTACCTGGGGGCTCAGCCTAAATCGTCGCTTTTTGTTTTGTTCAACACAAAGTGTTATTTCCAGCATGCATTCTTGGATGTATTTAACTTGAGACCACATCCGTAGAGACTGTATTGTGATAACCAAAACAGAATGCTACGTGTGCTTCCCAGGAGAAGTCAGGTGAGGAAACGGGCAGTTACATCCTTTGCAGCCTGTGTTTCCTGCTTAAGCCTTTAGAATCAGAAGCGCAGACCTTAAATATGGATGATTGTTTGGCTCTAATTGTCAAATGCTGACTCTATCAGACATGGTTAACCTGTGTTTCAGTTGTGCATCTCTGCCCTTTTTCCCAAGCTCTGTGGAAGCTGTTGTCAGTAGGAGAAGAGACCAGCAAGGCCACCACCACTCCTCAGCCTGAGGAGAAGGCCGTGATTGTCAGGGGGTGGTGAGCTCACGACGTCTGCCATTATTATAGAATTTTTCACAGGAACTCAGTTCCCTGCCACCAGAGGAGATGTTTCAGGAACCGTTCATGTGTTTTTATTGCACAGCATCATTGCTTCTGAGAGGAAGAGGGGCCACTGAAAGAAAATTCAGTGAACGATTGGTAGGTTGCACAGACTAATCTCCCCACAAGTTAGAAAGGTAATGCATATAAGATAGTGTGTTTCACACGGGTTTTGAACACATAGATGGCTGGCTGATGAAATCAACATCCCTGCCTGAAGAGCAAGTACCTCACTAATACACAATTGCCCTAGCACTGAACACATTATCTTAACAAGTGTGTGACACAGACCGGGGCTGGAGGAAAGAATGAGGCATGGGGTATTCTTGCTGACAGTAGACATTTTGTCCTGTAAATCCCCTACCAAAATCAGTCTAAAGACTTATACCATCTACTTTTTAGTCATTTATCAGGGACACAGGTGGGAAAAATTAGGTACGATTAAGCCTCAAAGACACATTTTAAAATACTAGCAGCTCCTAATGACACAGAAGATACAAGGCCCTCACTATACTCTTCCTTAGTGCCAGCTTAGAAGGCAGAAGCAGAAGGACCTCTGTGAGTTCAAGGCCAGCCTGATCCACACAGTTCTGGGACATCCAGGGCTACATAGTGAAACCCTGTCTCTAACTTAAAAAGAAGAGCAGGAGGAGGAGGAATAGGGAGAAAAGGGGGTAGACAGGGTTTTCCTCTCAGTTTTCCCCAAAGAAGGTTTTTAAAATAGGCCACGTGTGACCCACAGTGAAGTGGTTAGGGCATGGCTCTTTGTGGTGGCCAGTCTTTTGTTTCGATAATGTGGCAAAGTCAGATAGCAGTATCTTAATCTCCCCAACTCTGCTCTCCAGTTGTCAACCCTCAGTCCCATCAGTGAAACCGCGCCCCACTCCCCAAACATGAGACAGAAAATGTGTTTTCTATTCTGTTCATGTAATAGTGTATAAATCGTTTTGCTGGACAGGCCGTCCTGTCCAGTAAAGAGGGCTCTGTGTCTGCTGCGTCAGTAGTAGACCTGCTTGTATTTTAAAGTGTCTTTGCTGTGTCACACTACCTAATCATTACCATTCACGTGTCCTTGCTAAAATGATTAAATAGAAGACTGCATGTGTCCTTAAAATAATTTTGGTAGAGGGTTCACAGGGAAAGAAAACGTCTACTGTCAGCAAACGTCTATTCCTTGCCTCATTCTTTGGTCCAGCCCTTGTTAAGATGTCACGGTCAGGGCTGGGAGGTGATTAATCGTGAGGTGCTTGCTGTTCATGCAGTGAACATGAGTTCACTCCCCAGCACCCAGGTACAAGCTGGGTGCTGTGACATACATCCCAGAATCCAGGTGCTGGGGAGGCAGATCCCTGGGCCTTGAAGGCCAGCCGGCCCAGGGTGAATGGCGCCTGAGGTTCATGTAAGGACCCTGTCTTAAAAATCGGATGGCCCATGAGTGAGGAAGACCCCGTGTCAACCTCTAACCTCTGCAGTGGTGCTCACCCGCTCACACAGACAGCATCTGCAGTGTGCAGACTGCTGTGCCAATCACCAAGCCTGGATGTAAACAACAACAGAGTAGCCCACAGGCCACTGATCTGACATGACGTAGTCAGTCATGTGATCACTGGAAATCCCCTTCGGAAGTCCCAAGATGCTTCTGCTGACCTTTGGTAGATTGAGAAACGGCCTCACGGGTCAGACTCAGTTATTAGCTGTTGGCTGCCAGCACACCCGACGGGAAGGCTGGATGTGGGGTGTTCAGCGAGAACTGAAGCAGGCGTGAGCAGGGTGTGCCTTTCGGCTAAGTGGGTGTGAAGTGATGGAGCAGCGGACCTGCAGGTAGGGTGTGTACACTGCGTACTTGCAGAGCAGAGCTGCTGGAGGTTGAATTCAGCACTTACTTGTACTACTTCATAAGGACTGGGGCAAGCCACTTCCCATCGCTGAGGCACCTGCTCTCGGGTAATGCTTTGCAGGTTACAGGAGGCAGGTGTTGTGCTTTCCTGCTGCACACACACACACACACACACACACACACACACACACACACCTGTGTGCCTGGGTACACACACATACACAGAACAGCTGATGAACTGATCTTAAGAGTCTCTTATTTTATGATCGCAAGGGTTGCATTTTAAGGAGAGTTCAGTAAAACTGTTTCGTGGCTATACCCATGGTAAACGAGATGTAGTTTGACGGGCTGAGAAAGAGGCACACAGACAAGTATTCCTTGCAAGCACTTCCAGAAGTAACGGTCATCTTTCTTTATCCTTGTGTTTGGAATACATGAAGGATAGTCTTTTTTTATGAGTTAAGAAATAATTCTGGAAAAGGATAATTTGCCATCAAATAAACTCCAATGAATTCTGTAATCCCATGAGAAGTGCCAGTGAGAGTGTCTGAAGACTGAGGAGGGGGAGGGGCAGTAAAATGTCTCATGCAAGGTGTACCAATGGATAGGTGTGATGCAAAAGCTTTGGCTTTATACACTGCAAAATCTGTCTCATGATATGAAAACATGGACATGAGACTAAATTGGAAAAACAGAAATCACAAAAGAGTACCAGCCCATGTCCCTGTGTGGCTCAGGAAGCTGTGCCTCCTGGGAGAGACCGGGACTCCCTGCTTTTTGCTCCCCTAGCTTTACACGCCTGTGTGAATATCACTAAAGTAGGAAAAAAGTAGACCATGGGTTCACACTGTCCTACAAAAGAGCGTATTCATAGGAATGTGCATGTAGGGATGTCTGGTGTCGTCTTGAAGTTTTACTTCAAAAAGTCACATAGCTTGTTATGCTTGTCAACTTCCTGTTCTTATGTTTTTATTCATTTAACTCCTAAAAGTAACCCATAGGGTTCCATGTAGCAAACCACAAATTACCCCTTACGACGGACTCTTACTGTCACTTTATGTTCGTTCTTCCACACGTCCTGCGCTCGTGAAAGGCTGCCTCTCAGCACGTGCCTTGGAGCTTCGGGATGAGATAGCCTGCACACTTCCGTGTCACTCCTGAACCAACCTAATGTCACACTGAACTTTTGGTATTCTGTCGGGTTCCCCGTGCTGGGTAGTTTCCTTGCTCTTAAGTGGTGAGGGGCAACAGAGTTTTTATCTCTTAGTTCTAAGGTCAGAAGTCTGAAGATCTAACAGTCTCCAGGAGCTGTGCTCCTTCTGATGGCATCAGGGGTGGTCAGGGGTGGTGTGGTATGAGGCCCCCTCCCCACCAGCTTCTGGGGGCCATCACATGCCTGGGGCACGGCTGCATCTCCTTGCCAGTCCTTCCACAGCCGGTCTCCCCTCACACTCCTTCCTCTGATTCTGTGATTACACCAGCCTGGCTCAGACCTTACAGAAGATCCTTCTCCTCATTTCCGGGCCCTGACGTCACCATGTTTGCAGAAGCCCCTTTATCAGTTTGGGGGCAGGTCTCAATATGCATCCCTGGCTGCATGGAGTTAGTTGTGTAGAGCAGGCTGGCCTTGAGCTCACAGAGATCGGCCTGCTGGCATCAAATGCTTGTGCTGGAAAGATGCTTGTAGCTGCTGCCTGTAATTTCCCTTCCGGGGGCTTCTGTGCCCTCTTCTGGCCCCCATGGGTATTGCATACACATGGTATCCTTACATACCTGCAGGCAAAACACATATACACATAAAGTAAAAAAATCTTAATAAACATGTTGCCACATCTGGCTTCGCAAAGTCTCCTTGACCATGGAAGCCTCCATTTGTCCTAGGGATGAGGATGGAGATAACTTTGGCTGAGGCCCTATCTGCTTTATATAAACGTGGACCTTTTATGTTAGTGGGGAAAAGATTTATTTTGGTGCATGGCAAACTTGTTTTATTAATTTTCATTACCTTTGTTACTAACCAGGTTGTGCATCCTTCCCAAGATTCGTGGTGATTCATTTCCTTTTTCTGGGGAATGTGTATTTGTGCTTTGCTCACCTTTGGGGTAGGTTTTGTTTGCTTTCCTGTCACTGATCAGAAGGTGCTCTTTGTATGTTTTGGATCTCATGCTTTTTTTAGTTCATTTAGGTGTCCCAGGTTCCCCTCCCCCCACTGTGTTATTTGTGTTTCTCTTATTGAGTTGGATGTACAGTGGCTTTTAACTTTGATAAAGCTGATTCTGTTTACATGTGTCTGGTTTTGCTTAGCATTCCTCTTAACCCTGAACACAGGGGATATTTTCCAACTTTGTATTTGTTTCTTCCCCCTCCCCCCCCCAAGCACTCAGGAGATTGCATGAGGCAGGAGGATCATGAGTTCGAGCCCAGTGAGGCCTCCATAGCAAGACTCTTTACAGGCAAGTCTGACGGTCCCATTAGTGCCTAGTCATGTGGTGAATCGAAGCGAGTGAGCACACAGCTGCACACACGAGAGGGTCAGAGACGGAATGGGGCCTGACCTGGATCTCTGAGTTAGTAACCAGGGCATTTCTGTGCCTATGTGTTTCCAGTTGCCGGAGGATTAAGACAGTGAAGTCTCCATGATAAATCGTCGGGCTGTTAAAAACTTTTTGTTTTCATTTCAAGCGGAAGAAAGCCGCTGTGTGGGAAGCGCAGGCGACCACATGCTTGGCAGGTTGGGAGAGCTGCGTGCGTTCACCCTTCACCCAGGGCCTCTCCCCTAGTGCATGGAGGTCCAACTCGCTTCTCGGGGGAATATGCACCGACTTGTTTGAAACTGTGGGGAAAGGTGTGTCGCCACACCACGGGCCGAGTAAAGACTGGAGCTGGCACTTCCGCCGTGTGTCATATGTAGCACGCGCTCACGGAATTCCATTTTGGCAAAGCCCTGGTGGCTGGAATTCAACTGCGGTGACCACAGCACACCGTGAGGCTTTGTCGTTAATGGAACTCCGTGCCTAATGGGCACACAGGTTTTGAGGAAGTCTGGAAACAAAGTCAAATGAGTAACTGGGGTAATTCCATTTTTTTGCTAAAGCAGCGATTTTTTTGCTTGGAGCTTTCTCTGAAAGCATTCCAGGTGAGTAGTGGGGCCTGCCGACAGGTTCTCTCTGTGCCCAGGTTCAAGTGTGCTTCACTGTGCAATGCAGGCTGTCCTTGAACTCGTCTCCACCTGCAGAGGAGTGGCCTCACCTTTGTTTTAGTGGGCCGAGGATTAAACCAAGACTCTTAGACATCCTGAGCAAATGCTCAATTACTGCCTCATATCTCCAGGCCCCCAAATTTACTTTTCCTTGTTGTGAATTTTGAGATGGGTTTACCTTACCTCAGGCTGGCTGGATCTTATAGTCCCCCTGCCTCAGCCTCCTGAGTGCTGATGTGACAAATCCACCAGGGTCTTGCTCTATATTAGGCTAAGCTGGTCTCCAGTTTGAGATCCTCCTGAGCTCTGAGGCTGTGGGTAAGCATCACCGAGCTTGGCCCTCTGGCGCATTTTAAACCACCCTCACTTACCTTTGCCTTGAGATACCATTAATTTGCTCATTTCAACTATATTGTGTTTTACTCATGTTATCATCAAGCAGTCTCTTTTTTCAGCTTCTCCGTATCTCTCCATTTTTCTGTTTCTCTCTGTCTCTCTCCTGTTACTGAGACAGGTTAGTCCTAGAGCTAGCTATCTAGATCAGGCTGTCCTCAGAACTCACAGAGATCCACCTGCCTCTGACTCTGGCGCTCTAGCTGGACTTAAAAGCACACCGTTTTCCTGTTTCTTATTTACCATGTATTGTCAGATGTTGGGCAAGAAAGTTGAGCAGGGGCATTACCTTTGCCTCCTACACACACACACACACACACACACACACACACACACACACACATATATATATTTTTTGGTCTGGTGCTGGAAAAAGACAGTCAGAATAACAATTCCACAGTGTACTCTGGAACAAAAAAAAAAAAAAGTGATTGCCTGTGAAACCTGGGGGTTTGGGATGATGTCTCCGCAGAGACAGGGGCCGCTGAGCTCATGAGTGAGGCAGAGCTGTGAGCTGCTGGCCACAGCTGGGTGGGGCCAAATCCTGAGATGTGGCAAGTCTGGCCAGTGTGAGGACGGTGAGTGACTGCTCGCCCACAAAGTGGCAGCCATTGCTGGAGCACAATCCTCTTCACTCTCACTGTGCACTAGACCCTTTTCCGGGTGAGGGCTTGGAGACCACAGCCAGCTGTGAGGGAATCCATGCATCACCGAAGGATGCTGATGATTAGGAAGCAAGAAACTGTGTGTAAGCAAATTGATGCCTTTTCAACTCAGAGGAATGTTTAGCCCATTTTTGTTTTGGAGACAGCTAAGGGTTTTGTGAAGGTTTTTCATTTGGCAAGAAGTAGGATATGTTAAATTACAAGTTTTTAAAAACTATATGCTATAATCTTAACTTTCTGAGAAGCAATGAATCTGGTCTACTCAGAGATCAGAACAACTTGAGAGAAAAATCTGGTTTTGCCACTTACTACGCAAATGACATTCCGTTTATCTTTTTATGTATTGCCTATCAGAGACTATCAGTACAAACCTGAATAAACACTGGTTCCCACCATTGAGTAAATTATTAGGTTAGTGAGCATAGATCAATTCATTAGTAAATGTATCTTAAATAGGTTAATAATAATAACAGTAATAATAATAACTGCTATTCCTGTACACCTCTGCCTATGACAATTTATCCTGGAGACACATTGGAGTGAATGTAGCCTGGGAACAGGGATTCCATGTTCCATAGTGGTAACAAAGTAGCAGAACAAGCGCCTGGAAGCTCTTAATTGTAGTCCCAGGAGTAGAGAATCAACATGTGGTGTCTGCTTTGGTATTCAGAAGGTAGTTCAGGAGCCGTGGAGGACGCTGTTAGGATAGGCTGCCAGTCCTGCAGTCCTGAGATATAGTTTAATTACTGGTCACTTTAAAGGGCCAGACTGTGGTTTTATTGATTTCCTTTTTTTTAATTTTTTCCTTTGTGTTTTTTGTTTGTTTGAGACAGGACACACACACACACACTACATAGCCCAGGCTGGCCTAGCACCTGTGCTCATCCTGATTCGGCCTCAGGAGTGCTGGACTTCCAGGTACAACCCACCATGCCCAGCTTCCTGTTTGATTTTGGTTTTGGAGACAGGGCCTCTTGTAGCCCAGGGTAGCCCAGGGTAGCCTTAAACTCTCCAAGTCACCCTGGATGACTTGAATCTTCCTGCCCCTCACTTCTGAGGGCTGGATTCAGATGTGACAGCCACCATGCCCGATTTATGTGTTGTTTGGGGAGAGAGGGATCAGACCCAGGCAGGTGCTCTACCCTTGAGCTCCGCCCCTCTGCCCCCAGCCTGAAATGTCTCTCCATGATTTATGACTCCTTTGTATGGTATTTGATTTCCAATATTTGGTTTTTTCCCTCACTGATTTTGCTTAATTGTGTTTAGTCTTTGGATGTACTGTGTCTGATTTCTGTGAATTTAACCTTGCTCTGGCCCATTTTTATTGCCTAGGGTGAGGCCTGTCTTGGTGAATGTTTTGTGTGAATTTGAGAAGGCGGCATGTTATTTATGTATTGTTGAAGAGAGTGTTCCTGATGTTCGCTAGTGCTGTTCAGGTGACCTGTTTCTGGGCTGACTTCCTTGTGCACATCTTTTGGGATGCAGAGCAAACCCAGGGCCTTGTGCCTACTGGGTGAGTGCCCCTATACCCCGCAAAGCCAGCTTGAAATTTCTCTCCTTAGTTCTTGACCCTGGGCTTAAAGGCTTGCACCAAGAGAGAAAGTAAGTGTAAATCCCATAGTATTTGCTCTATCAAACATTGCAGGAGGACTTGAGGTCTCCAACCCTCTCTTTTTTTCCTTTCTCTGTGGGTCCTGTGGAGTTGGCCTCCTGTGCTGTTAGCCTTCACCCACTCAGGGATGGTGAGCTGACCCTGCCCACAGAAACTGCCCCCTCTCCTGATGTTCTCCCCTTGTTCCAACAACGGCAGTGTGTGAAGTTAATCTAGTTTCTCCATTTTCCCTTTTGGTTGGCGTTAAAATGGTATGACTTTTTTCTGTTGCCTTTCTTCTTTATCTCCCCCCCCCTTCCCTTCTTCAGGTTTTTACTCAGTACTCTCGATTTACTGTTATTTTCCTTTCTTCTGAAGCCCAGGGCTTCGGTGATAAAGTTGGGGAATGGTCCTTCTCTCAGGCCAGAGAAGTGTGTGGCGTTCACCTGGGGAGCTGGCCTTGGTGTGAGCAGTGTCCCAGTGTGACATTTTCTCACTGAAGGTCTCCTCACCCTTTACCAAAGGCCAGAACCCAGTCTCCGGGTCTCCAGTCTGAGCCTCTGCAGGCTCCTGATGGGAAGCCAGCTTGACCCTCATCATCCAGTCTGAGAAGTGGCTTCCCAGGCAGGGGCAAGAATCCTGCTTAAGATTTCTTGTGTTAGGATAAGCTCATTTTGCCCGTTCTTTAACTTTTCTTCTGTTTCTGGTTTTCACCACTCTGTAATTTGCAATTGTGAATTGTATTGTGGGCACACCACACCTTTCACTCCAAGCAGCTGTTTTCTTCTTGTGTTTTCTTCTTATACGCCCAACCGTGGAGGTAGGCATAGTAGGACTGCCCACAAGTCCCAGTGAGCCTGGGCTGAAATGTCGGCCATACGAAAAGCCAAAGGTTGGAGACGTGTTGCGGCTTGTATGGTATGTCTGTGACCTGGGCGTTCCTGTAGGACAACATCCTTAAAGATGTAGTAGCAGCTGAGAAACCAGCCGAGGAGCTTTCAGGTTGCTCTACCGAAGACCGGCTTAGCTTCCATCAACAGTGCTCGCGTGTCTCCATTCTTGCTGCTGTTGCTATGTATATAGTTTATAAATTCTCAGTTTCGTCCAGTTGATGAACACATATTTTTCTGTGCTTTTATTTGATCTCTGGTGTTCTTACTACGTGTACAACGATGTCCTTTTTTTTTTTTTTTGTGGTTTCCATGGAGACAGGCTTCCCCCTGAAGACAGGCCAGCTTCAGTCCTCATGCCTCCTGAGGGCTGGGTTATAAATGGGAGCCGTTAGACTCTGTCGGTTTTTATTTCAAGTACATGTTGGTCTGTGATTTGTATTAAAATAATCCCATAGATATTCTTGACTTGATTAGGCAATCTGAAGTATTTTGTACCTATTTTTTACTAGCTCATTTCTTTCTGTCATCATATTTTATTTTCATTTCTTTTAGATAGAGCAGTTCCTGCTTCTTTGTATGTTATAACATTGTGTTAATTTTGCTCCTACTTTTTTTAAATTTATAAATAGAAGTCATAAAAATATCTTTATTTTTATTCATTTATTTATTTACTTACTTACTTATTTTTGAGACAGGGTCTATCTATGTAACCTTGGCAAGCCTGGAGCTCTATGTGCTTCTCCAGGCGGGGTTCACAGAGGTCTACCTGCCTCTGCCTCCCGGCACTGGGGTGCTGGGATTAAAGGCCTGCGTCACCGCATCCGTCGTAATGTCTGTGTTTAACGGTATGAGGAATGCTAGAATCTTCCCCACCTTAGTCTGATAGCTAGCTTAGAAACTGGGAAGTCGTGTGGTTGATCTCCTCCAGGTGTGACGCCTGGGAACTTGTCTAAGGAGACAGTGCAGAGGTTTACGGCTGAACGCCCTGACGGGGACTTCAGCAAATTCTTCTAGACTACAGTGTCTGTTGGCCAGGATTACATAAGCACTGAGATATGACAACTCTTTGCAAGTCTTTTATGTAATATATAAACACTTGCTTTCAGAGAGTGCCAGTAATTGTAGGTGTGAGTACAAGCACTTGTTTCATAGCATAAGCGAATTATACATAGTAGCAGCTAGTATTCGCTGAGGTAAACGCTTCTCTGAGGTGTCCATCAGTGATGGCTGTTCTGACAGTGGAGTAGCAATGGGAGCCATAGCTGGAGGTAGGTGAGGAGGCTAACCTAGAGATATCTCCAGAGTCTGCTCAGGGCTCTCAGTCAGGCCTGTGCTCTCGGTGGCCCTGGGTTCTTTTCGTGTGCTTTATGAGAAGATATTTAAAGTATCAAAGGGACAAGCAGTTTAGCTTGGAGAATGTTAGGGAACAGGTGCTCTATAAAGATGATGGATGGTTTTAGAACATCTCGAATTGGGCTAAACTGTGATGACTGCCATTGAAGGGCAAAGAGCTCAGCCTCAGAAGGTAGAAATTTGATCTATTGTTGTTGTTGTGATGATGATGATGATGATGATGATGATGATGACAGGTCTCACTGTGGAGTCCTTGATGTCCTGGGTAGCCTTGAACTCACAAAAGTCCACCTGCTTCTGCCTCTAGAATGCTGGGTCCAAGGTGTGGTCACCATGCCTGGCAAGAATTTTGTTTCTTCTGAATACTGTTAGTGACAGTAGCACTGTCAAGGATCTCTTACAAGCTAGCGACCAATGGAGAATTTTCAAAGTGTGGCCCACAGCTGCATCTGTAGTTATTTTCTAATTCACATGTTAAATTGTTGCCTTACATGTAGTTTGCAGAACTTCTGAAAGTTTTACCCTTACTCTTCAAGTATAAGAAAAAGCTGGATTTGTTTTTTTCCTGGAAAACTCACAAGGAGGAAGTGTTGAGGAAGGGCAGGGTCTTGGTGAAGCAGTTTCCTTTCCTCCTAAGGAAAGCTAAGCCAGCCATGCTGTTTAAAGGTTTTAGCAAGCCTCTGGGAGGCAGCTGCCGACAGGACGAGGAGAGTCAAAGCGCAGACGATTCACTTGGTCTGTGTGCTTCTGTCATTAAATAATGAAAATCCTTTAAAAAGATTTTTGGGAGGGGAAGTGTCAAGAGTTTTTCAGGCATTAACATAAAAGGTTAGATTAAGGAATACTGTCTGGATTAGGGAATATTATCCCACTGATATTTAAATACCTTCCTGTTGGCAGTACAAACTATTTTTTTTCTTGTGGGAAAAAAAATTAGGATTTGTGTTAGAAAGCCTATTAAACACAGTAATCTTCATAATTATAAAAACCCCAAACCTATTAACATTCCTGTCAAAATGTAATTCCATAGTTTGTCCTCCCAGTGTATGTCTTTCCTGTTTTTCTAATCTTTTGCTCTGTAACTCTCCTCCTGAATTGGGCATGGTGGCACAAGCCTGTAATCTCAGCCCTTAGCAAGCTGAGGCTGGAGGCTAGCCGTGAGTTTAGTCTAGGCAAGCCTGAGCAGAAAAGACTACAAAGCAGTGAGACCCTGTGTCTAAAACAAACCGAATAACGTTTCCTCTTGAGTATCCACTGGAGAAGTGATTCTGTCCATCTGTCTGCTATCTATCTAACATGCTTGCTATAGATAATATTTTATTATCTCTGTCATTAGTAGTAATAGTATTAGGGATATATATGTGTGTATATATGTTTGTAAAGATAGTGTATATGTGTTTATCATTGTGTAAGTTTCTGTAACATTCTTAAGGAGTTACATTATTTTTTTTTTACTTGATTAAACAATTATGGTTGTAAAAGGGGATGAATTTTCATGACCAGGGTGAAGGAAGAAAATGAATAGTTATTGAATATCAGTAATGCTCTTAGCATATCATATATGTGTTGTTTGTGTATTACCAAAAGGCCATGGGGGAAGAGGTCATCGGGGAAACTCAGACCCAGGGTTTAAGAGCCTTAATCTCAGGGTTCTGTGAATTTCTGTTCTTCTTTAATGTACTTCATTTGGCTTTTGTCAGGACACACTTCCCTCAGCCTCTGGGTGCTGGGGTAAGAGTTAGTGTCTACTTCTTTGGCGTATGGTTTTGTTTTTAGACTAAAGTGAAAAAGATTTATTTATCTCTAAGAAAATTCTCAGATTCTGGTCAAGCCTTTATGTTAAATAAACATGAAGCTTATAGTTTCCAAGACTTGTTTACTCTGAAATAGATGCACTAATGGTAAGGCAGCGATCAGAACATGAGGGAGAGCTACAAGGCCTAGATTCCCCTCCAGCCTTATTTTCGCCTCTTGTGGTAAAAGTAGCGGTTCATTTGTCTCCTAGCGAACTTCATTAGCGAGCGAAAACAATTCCATTCACAGTAGCAGCAAAAAATGACATGAGTCTTAGGAACAAGTTTAAGAGAAAGACTTGTGCGCTGAAAAATCACTGAACGCTGGGGAGAGGTGGGGAGGACACGGGCCAAAGCAGGCATTCCACACTTGTGGATTGGTGGAATTAATGAGCAAGTGCACACACCTGTAGAATCAGTTCAGTCGCTGTCCAAATCCAAATAGCCTTCTTTGCAAAATGAATAGAAAGATGACTGAACACCCCCACCCCCCCAAACAGCAGCAAGGGTGACAGCTCTCACTGGATGTCCAAACTGCAGGAGGCAAAGGCAGAAGTCTAGTCCACACTGGAAGTTGGAGGCTAATGGTCAAATGACAGGATCTGCTCTTGTCTGAAGTCAAAACAAAAATCTTAAATTCCCATGACCCTAGAGATACTCACAGCTTACAGCAGTCTTGAAGAAGAAAATAGGAACAAAGCCTTTCTATTTCCTGGTTCCAAAACATATCACAAATGGGCAGTAACTTTAACATTTACACCAGTGGAACAGAATGACAGAATAGATAGCAAGAAATAAGCTCATGGATTAGGAGCAGTCACGTTCTTCCTCAGATATAGCAAGGACACAATGGGTAAAGACAGTCCCCTGTAATAAAGGGTTTTGGGGAAACTGGGTACCCAAATGCAGAAAACTGACATTACACTCTTACTTTACAGGATATGTAAAAACCAAACCAAAATACTGTAAACTAGAAACCAAAAGCTTCTAGGGAAAAGCAAGTGAAGGCTGCTTGCTATTGGCTACACTGAAAGTATAGTCAGCAAAAGCAGTTGGGAGAGATGGCGTTAAATGTGAACCTCTCTACACTGTAGAGGAACAGTCAGGAGTAAGGAGACAGGTGTGAGGAGACAGCCTGCCTGCAGGAGGAAATGCCAGCGGTGAGCGTTAAGAGGTTAAGATCCCAAATATCCAAGAGACTCAAACAATTTATTAGTAAATTCCCAGATAACCCAAGTAGAAACCGAGCCAGTGACCTGGACAAGTATTTCTCAAATGAATGTATTCCACTGAGTGGGCTTTATATGGAAATATGTTCAGCATCACGTGGACATCAGAGCGTTGCAGGCCCACACCCTGAGCTGCACCTGTGCCTGGGTGGCCGTTGGCTTTGGAAGAAAAATGGCCTGTGCGCGCTGCTGGTAGGGATGTAAACCAATGGAGCTGTTACGGAAACAGTGTAGAGGCTCCTTAAAATGCCGAAATCAGTACTGTGCAGCGATCCAGCAGTCCTGCTTCTAGATATTGCAGTGGAAGTGATGTCTGAGACCTCCAGCCCTGTGCTTGCCCTAGGGCTATTCACGATAGCCGAGATACAGAAACAACCCACAGGCCTCTTGATGTGGTGGTTTGAATGAGAATGGCCCCCACAGGCTCATACATATGAATGTTTGATTTTCAGTTGGTGGACTTTTAGGAAGTCTAAAAAAGTGTAGCCTTGTTGGGGGAGGTATTATTGGGAATGGGCTTTGAGGTTTCAAACGCCCATACCAGATTTAGTCAGTCAGTCTATCTATCTCCCTCTTTCTGTCTGTCTATATACCTAGTTACCTGCCTGTCTGTCTACCTTCCTACCTACCTACCTACCTACCTACCTATCCATCCATCCATCCATCGATCTATCATCTATCTACCCATCCATCCATCTGTCATCTGTCTGTCTATCTATGTATCTATCTATCTATCTCCATCCATCCATCTATCCATCCATCCATCCATCCATCCATCCATCTATCTATCAATCAGTGTATCTAAGCTTCCAGCTACTGGTCCAGTGCCATGCCTGCCTGCTGCACTCCCTATCATTGATAATCAGGGACTAACCCTTGCTTACATTAAACTATAAGCAAGCCCCAATTAACTGCTTGCTTTCATAATTTGCCTTGGTCTTGGTGCCCCTTCAGAGCAATGGGACAGTAACTAAGACAATATATAAATGGATTCAATAGCATGACTAGAGAGACTGCAGAAACCCTTTTGCTTGCAAACGGTATGGCTGAACCTTCAGTTCATTATGTGAAGTGTGAATTCAGGCGGCTTTGCAAGTACAGCTATTATGTGCTGTCAGTTCTATGACAGACCAGCATAGTCAGAAAGTAGGATGGTGGTTGTCAGACAGCAAGTTTGGGGGAGAAGTGGAGGAGCTGTTGATGACGGGCGCAAAGTTCTGGACGTCACCTTCCCGTGGTGTGGCTCTAGTGGTACCACTGGGTTGTGTAAGCAATATTTGCCCAGTGCAGAGATGTGCCGGGCCCTCACTGTGGGTTTGTTTTATTAGATGTGTGTGAGTGATTTTCCTGTGCACCACATGTGTGCAGATGCCAACAGAGGCAAGAAAAGGGGGCATCAGGTATCCTGGAACTGGAGTTCTGGGTAGTTGTGAGCTGCCAGTGTGCAAGCGTAGTGATCCCTTCCAATTTTATTTTTGATGTAGCGGTTTTCAGGACCGTAGAGCAGTAGCACATTTTCTCGAATGCATTTGCTGAAATCTTTTTATTAACATTCGGCAGACTTGAGTTATATTTTCCAAAAATGAGTTTGTTGGACAGCCTTCAAGCGAGTTCACTTTTGTTTGTTCATCTGTCGTTAAATGTTTTTATCCCGTTGCCTGCATGTGCCAGCACTCTCTGCTGCAGCCGGGCCCTTGAAGATAGGTTGATTGTGCTTTGCACAGTAGCAACTCCACACTCACTCAGCATAGCCAGAGGAGCTCTGCACCCCGCATCTGGAAGGTGCAGCGTCACGCCATCCTGCCACGGTGCAAGCCTGCGGCCAGACACGCAGGACTCTTGACAGCCACACGCTTCAGATCTTTGTTCTCCAAGTTTTAAGAAACCAGTAAGCAGGTAACGCCCCTGCTTAGACATAGCCTTTCATGTTTCTTGAACGGTAGCGTGCCAGTTCATGGAACCACAGCAACACTAAGAGCAGGGCATGGCTACTCCCTAACAGACTGAAAACAAACTGCCTTCCCCCAGATTGTCCTTATCCACAACGCTCCCTGAGCCTTCCGGGCTCCTGTGTTAGATTTCCTGGTTTTGTGTCTGAGATTAGCTAATTCCCGGCACAGCTGGCAAGTGACTGAGTGTCTGTTGATGCCTTCCAAAAGTGGGCTGATTCCACATGGTCTGGAACTCAGTGGTCAGTTTACTGACTGTGGGTCCAGCAAGGGATGCGTTTTACATACCTGCACAGCGTGCACTCCTACATCCTCACATGAAGCATGCAGCATTGGAGGGCAGCCATCCTTATCATGTACTCTGTTGGCTTCTTTGCTATTTCTTAAAAAAAAAAAAAAAAAAAAAAAAAAAAAGTCTATCAGTGTAATGAATTAACAAGACTAAAAAAAAAAAAAAGGTCTCCAATCACATTTAGGAAAGTGGTCCTTAAGCTAGGCATGATGGTATACACCTTTAATCTCAGCATTCTGTTAGGAGGGGGGAGATGGATCTCTATGAGTTCAAGGCCAGGCTGGTACAAAGCGAGTCCAGGACAGCCAAGGCTGCACAGAGAAACCCTGTCTTGAAAAGAGAGGGGAGGAGGAAGGTCCTTAGCTCTGTGATAAAGCTTTTTATATTTATAACATGTAAGGGATAGCATTCCATTTAACTTAGGTATTTTTAGACTAACAAATTTGTTCACCACATGCTTAAAATTCTTCCCACCAAAACATTTTAAAATAAAACTAGAAAACTTGTGTGTTTTGATTCTAGGTGTTTCGAGGTTAGGGTTCACTCTCTGGATTTATCCCTTTTACGTACGCTTAACTGCTAAGCCATATAGTAGCGGTAAGGTTCGTGATCTGTTTATGATTTGAACTTGATATGAAATGAATGGAAAACTTCCCCGTTAACTTGTATATAAATTGTGGGAACAGTATGAAGTTGAGGTTGCATGGCTTATGGAGTTGCTCTCTGGGGTTTAGCAGCTGCATCTCTGCATTTAAAGAAGCAGACTGTCGCAGGGCTGTTTAAAGTTCTCACATGCTTGTTGACGGAGGCATGGCGGCGGACATGCTGACTGTTCATGTCTTGACATTTTCCTACAGGAACAGAAGTGTGTTCCACCCACCAGCCAAGATGAACATGGTGAAGAGGATCATGGGACGGCCTCGACAGGAGGAGTGCAGCCCGCAGGACAATGCCTTGGGCCTCATGCACCTCCGCCGGCTCTTCACCGAACTGTGCCATCCTCCGAGGCACATGACCCAGAAAGAGCAGGAGGAAAAGCTCTACATGATGCTGCCAGTGTTTAACAGGGTAAGTCCAGAGCCACACCCAGTCTTCCCAGGGCTGCTGGGGCCACTGACATCTCAGGGGTGCTGGTGACGTCACAGGTGGACGAGAACATGGGTCTTGTAGTCATAGCACCCAGGAGACTGAGAAGATTGCAGGCTCAAAGCCAGCATGGACTACAGAGGGAGACCCAGGATGCCAAAACTTTCATTTCCTTCCATGTCTCAATAGTGAGAGGTTGTCTGACACAGGGACAGAAAGTGGATGGGTTTTAGATGAGGGAAGATTGTCAGTCATTGTGTTATTCTGTTGTGCAATTGTCAAGCCCTTTGTAAGCTTTCACTTCGTCACCTGGCATGATAGTGCAGCCTTTAACCCGGCACTCAGGAGGCAGAGCCAGGCTAGCCTGCTCTATGGAATTCCAGGTTACCTGGGGCTACGCAGTGAGACCATCTCAAAGGAAAACATCATCCCATTGGCTTTGTTCAGCTGGTTTTCTGGCATTTCCCATAAGAGGATAGTGACTGACACAGGGAAGTGAGGAGCTGAGACGCTTGCATGTATTTCTGTTACTGCGTGAGTGTTGTTGTAGCTTTTTAAAATGACTTTGTGGTATTGGTCAAAGGTTTGCATGTGTAGCTTTGAGACGTTTAGGAGCGGAAGGGCTTGAATCCTGCTGCTGTCTGATAATGCTGCTTCTTCCTGATAACTCTTTTCTAATTGACTTTTTTCTGAAAATGTGAGAATGTGCTTCCTCCCCTCCCAGCCACAACAGATGCATTCCCCCTGCCTCAACACTCCACTCTCCCCTTCTCCATGCATTGAGTCTAATCAGTGTCTACTGGCGTAGTGCAAAGGTGAATCTTGAGGTGTGGCACATTTGCTTCTTCAGTATTTCAGACGTGTTCCCTGACCCTGTCAAGTCTTCCTTTTAGTTTCTGACTTTCCTCCCTCCCTAACCCTCTTCTCTCTCCACCTCCTTTACCACTCCTTTCTCTCTCTTATCTCTCAAACTGTTTCTGGCCTCCTCCTCCTTTTTTTTCTTCTCTCTTTCTCTCTCTGCTGCATCCTTCTAACATGTCTCCCTCCATTCTCCCCTAACTCTCTCCCTTCTTGATCTGTCTTTTCCTTTCCACTCTCTGTCTCCTGTCTTCTTCTCCCTCCCTCCCTAGTTTTTGATTCACTAATCTCACTTCATCTCTACATTCTTCTCTCTGTTGGCATATCTTCTGGAAATTGCCAAGGCTGTTCTTTTCTCCTAATTGTCTGTGCTGACATTAAAGGACGAGATATGGAAAATGCTCTGGAAAGTACACTTAGAGAAGGGGGAGCTTGTGGTAAGATGGCATGGCTTACGTAGTTGAGATCTCTCCTGGTCACAGTGTCCACAGGGCTTATTTATTGAAGGTGCTGTTACCTCGGGAAGCAGGAGTCTTTATAAGCTTGATGGCTAGTGTTTTCTTAAAGCCACTTTGTGGAGTGAGGGTGACAGTTCATTTTCAATGCATAGACTTTAACCTAATCTCCATCTTTTGTTTGCTTGTTTTTTTGTATCACTGACTTTCCTAGATCTGTACTGCTGTCAGAATTTCAGTTGTCTATTGCGCTGGAGAGAGGCAGTCAGTCACCTTCACTTTACGGGATGAACCGTAAAAACAAGACTATCTACCTGTCGCTGTTACTTTTCTCATTACTTGGTCAACATTCCCAATCAGCATAACTTAAGGAAAACTTTAGGCTCCTTTTGGCTCACAGTTGGAGGTCACAGTGGCAGGAGCTTGAGGCAGCCTGTCACATTGCAGCCATAGTCAGGAAGTAAAGAGAGACAAACCCTCTGTGCTCAGCTCGCTTTCCTACATGCTCCTCAGCTATGGTGCCTTTTCCTACCTCAGCCAATATAACCTAGATAACTCAGGCTCACACACTCCAACCTAACCAGAGAGCCCTCACATGTGTGCCCAGAGGTTGACCTACCCAGACAGCCCTCACAGAGGTGCCCAGGGGCCAGCCTAACCCCAAAGCCCTCACAGGTGTGCCAAGAGGCCATTTTAACCAGAGGAGTGAATAGGGGGTGAAAAGAATATACTAGGCTTTGATAAATTTGAAAGATTAGAACAAAATGTATTGAGAGAAGTTGCCTTAGTCTGGTGTTACTGTAGGAAAATACTTGAGGTTGGGTACTTTGTGTCAGAAGTTTGGAAGTCTAGACACACAGCAGGGGTGCTGGCAGCCAGACCAGGGCTTCCCCTGCTGAGTCATGCTAGAGAAGCAAAAGGGAAGGGTTTGTGTGGGTTCCGGCTCTAGATCCCAGACGGTCATGGATGGAAGTCGGTGGAGAAACACAGGAGCAGAAGGACCCTCAAGGGGTACTGGTCACTGGCTTGCTCACCAGCTTTCCAGGACCCACAGCGGGCAGGGCCTCCCATGCCAGTCATTAATTAATAAAATGCCCCCACAGGCTTGGCCAAAGACCACGCTGATGGAGACCATCCCCATTTGAGGTTTCCTCTTTCTAGAGGACTGTATCACATTGGTAAAAACCATTAGTACATAAGGAGATTTAGGGTGTTTGTACGTTTATAGCATTTTGCTCTGTTTTCTGCTCTGTTTTTTGTTTTTGTTTTAATGATGAGAAGAGACCCAGGATGGAAAAACATTGTAAAAATTTCAAGGACAGTAAAGACAGATCAAAGGAGAAAGCAAAGCGTGGTATCACGTTACAGGTAGATGGCTAAGCATGGGACAGAGAAAGTCACTGAGCTCGCTTGGGTGGGAAAGGTTTTGATGATGTGGATACGAGCTTGCGCAGTGGCCTCAGATTCCTGTTTGTCATTGGCAGAAAATGCCCTAAGTGATCTAGGGTAAGGAGATTGGACAGGGATTGAAGGAAAGTGATTTTTTTTTTTTTTTAATCCCAGTGTGGAGAGAGAGAAGCAGCAGCAGTTGATTAGGTTGGGAGCATAGGGAATGTTGGGCATGATGAATCTGTACTGGGTCTTGTCCAGAATTTGTGGGAGATAGGCGGGAGCCTCGAGTTTTGGGATTGAGGGCTTGCTCTAGGGGAAGGAGAGTCAGAAGGTTAGCACACACGTCAACTGTTGGGTTGTGTTCAATAGAAGGCAGAGAGAATGGAAATACCAACATGTTCAGAGAATATGCTTTTTTTCTATCTACCAAGAGTGTTGAGGGAGGAGGAGATGGTAGAATAAGAGCACAGGAGGGTTTAAAATGGCCATTTTAGAATGAGAGCGGAGGTTGGCTATGAGCAGGCCACCGTTTCAAGCCCTGTTCAGAAAAGTCATTGATTTTAGGGGAACCAGTCGTAGAATGTTCTTGTTTTTCTACCTCACATTTGTCTTTTTATAAAATTCATTATCTGCTGTTGGCTACTGATTAGTTTAAGAGAATTCCTTTCTCTCAGACTACAAGCATTTCAAAGGAATGATAGTTTTAAAGCAGTTACAAGACCTGCTTTCAGCTTTTCTGTTGCAGTTCTTTGGGTTGGAACTCAGCCTCCTGTGTCCCGGACAAGTGCTCTGTCCCTAAGCAACCTGCCCGGCTTGCTTCTCAGCTCTCCATGTGAGCTCTTAAGTGGCATCTGCCGTCCTGTCCCCTTCCCCCAACAGTGATTCCCCCACCTACATATTTGAACAATTAGGCTTTTGTAAGTCACTGACTTAGTCCATGAGGCTTTAGAAGTATGTGCTTTGTGTGTGTGTGTGTGTGTGTGTGTGTGTGTGTGTGTGTGTGCTTGCTTGTTGGTTTTTTCTTTTCTTTTTTTTCTTCTTGCTGGTTTTCAACATGCATGTAAGACACTGCTGGGTTTACTTTTCTTACACTCTGTGTTGCATAAGAAGTATTGTCAGCTGGCTCTTAAACTTTTTCATGTTGAAGGTTTTTAATTAGCTGATTAGAGGTACTGGAATATGTAGTTCCTCAAACCTCTGTATGTGTTTGACCACCGGAAGTTTAGTATTCTCTCTTCCATGAGTGCACACGTGCGTGTTGGTAGGACCCAGATCCAGTGTGGGCCCTACTGAGCTACACCCCCACCCTCCCCGAGTACGTGTGTTGTAGGACTCGGATCCAGTATGAGCCCTGTCCCTGGGTCAGTGAGCTGATGTTGTTTGCTGTGGTTGTTTCTTTGTGTGTTTTGTGGGCACGCCCCTTGCATCCTTAGGCAAGTGCTGTTCCACAGAGTTAAACTTGCCTTCCTACAAAATTTCCAAGTAATGTAAAAATTGTATGTTATTTCTATGCCATTATGACCAATAAAAACACACACAAATTACACTCATTGTATGAACATAAGCAAGCACAAGTTATCATTTGTTTTTTTTTTATTGCTTTATTTTCTTTTTTTTTTCCTTTTTTTTTATTTTTTATCAGTTACATTTTATTAATTCTGTATCCTAGCC
>REGO01000056.1:2228916-2244828 GCA_010120015.1 Rhombomys opimus | reverse complement strand
AATTATTTGTTTGGTAATGTTTGACCATTTGTGAGTGAACATTATCTGCTAACAGAAATATTTGAATGGATGCCTTAGTATGGCATGATGGCCAACCAGTTCATACAATGTTTGCTAAAAATGAGTTGATTTTTGTGACTTTGCTTAATTTGTGCTTCATGCTGTAAACCATCATCTGTTTGGACACAGGCTTCTCTGTGCAGGTAGCTTCTAAAGTTTGCCTGTATATGTTACTTGGGTGTGTGATTTCTGGAGACAAGGGCTGATAGTGACGTGCGCCTAGTCCTTTTTTTCTCGGCCAAGCTTCACACAGAGTTCATGAAATGCCTGCCATGGGCTTCATCACAGTCTTGTAGGGCAGCTACTGGCATCCCTACTCTCTGGCCACAAGATAACAGGAAGTCTGAGAAGAGGATAATACTTACTCAGCTTTCTACATAACAATTAAACTTTATGTCCAAGAACAAAAATCTCACAGAGGGAATACTTAAAATTAAACTTTTCTGAATGCATAGGTTTTTATTTTCTGAAAATGTATAAAATGCCATTATAAATTATCGCAGAATATCATATTCTTATTTTGAAATTAATATTTATAAACTTGATCAAGAAATTCCTCTTCTTTTGCAATTATTTCTAAATTTATTTGTGTTCAAGAAGTATTCAAGTTGAAGAATGTTCAAATACTTTACAAGTGGCATTTGCTTTTAAAGTTGTTGGCTTTAGACAGGGACATACACGTTTAGAACCAGGTAAGAAAAAAGATCCCAAATTCAAACAAATGATCTGTTTTGTTGCATCTTTTATAGCCATACACTTTATTTAAGGAATAATGGTAATCAGTGTTGTAACTTAATTTTATGTATTGCACATATTTAAGGAAAAAATAGACTGTGTTGAAGATTTTGTAAACATTACAACTTTTTTTTATTAGTTATACCTAATTCTTATTTAGTATACAGTTAAATAAAAAATATAGACTGGGCTCCAAATTTATGCATATTAATAGCACCACTAATTTCTTTGAATATGCCAACAGTATCTTCATTGATGTGCTAGGAAAGTTTTCCCCATTTAGGTAGATATTAAAAATTGCCGTTTTAAAGGGGCTTAGGAAATAACATGTTCCTAACATGTGTGAGGCCCTGGGTTTGACGCATAACAGTGCTAAAATTAAAAACTAACCTTTTTAACAAGTCAAGTTCTGTCATTCCCCTCTTCGGTGTGCATGGCTCCCGGAATAGGGCAGTTTAATTGAGAAAATTATGCTGAGTGCTTCTTAGGTTCAGACTGGCCTCATTTGTAATCTTGTCCCCGTCTACATAGTGGCATAGGTTAGCATCCCTGACCCTTCATTTCCTTAACTGTCAAAGGAGGATGCTAACAGCACCTGCTCTGGAGAGTTTAATGAGACACTAACAAGGTGTTAAGCATTTGAACAGTGCTAGAAACCCTGTAAATCCGTGTTACTTCTCAGTATTCTATTACTGAATGTGTTACAAGGCGTTTGTTGAGGGAGCTGTCATCCCTCCCTCAACCCCCTGTCTGGGCCATAAATGTCAGAAATTTATCATACAACCACCCTTTTCTGAGTTGAATGCACTGAGGGTCTCCTTGACTGTCTCCCTTGGTGGGTGGGAAAGCAAAAGTCTCAGAGAGAGAAAAGGGAGGGGAGGGAGAGAGAGAAAGGAGGAGAGGGAGAAGGAAGAGAGGGACAGAGAAGGAGGAGTAGACAGGGAAGGAGAAGATGGAGAAGGGAGGAGAGGGAGAGAGAGATTGGGGGACCCAATTCTGCAAAGAGAGAGAACCCAAGACTTGTGCCCCACGGCTGCAAGCTCTCTGGAACAGAGGTTTACATGGTGGAGCGTTGTTGAAGGTGGCGAAGCAGGTCTAGTACGTATAGATGGAGTTACTGCAGTCAGTTATAAGAACCTGCTTCTTCTGTGCTCCCTTCCATGTTCAGCTTCCCTAGACTAAGGTTTTCCCTGAGGGGCTCTTCATCTTACCGTAGTCTGAGCTGCCAGGACTCTCCATGCTCTAGCACTATGACCTCATTTGTCATCTGGAGGGCATGCACAGCTCTGCCCTCACTGCGGCATCATGCAGTGCTACCCTGGGGGTCCGCCATCTCCTTAGGTAGATGTCTGAAGACAGCCTTCTTCCGCCCTAGCCATTCTTTTTCATTTCCCATAGCTCAGAGTTACCTTCGTTTCATGAACTTACATCAGATTTACCTTGAACACACAGAAATCCTCCTGCCTCTGCATCCCAAGTGTTGGGATTAAAGATGTGTGCTACTTTTAATACCTGGCTGTTTTTAGTTATGTGTGTATATCCATGGACAGAAGACAGTATCAGATCACCTGGTGCTGAATTATATTTAGGCGATGGTCAGCCTCCTAATGTGGGGACTGAAGTTGGGACCTTGGCCAGCACAGCAAGTGGTTTTAATTGCTTGAGCCATCTCTCCAGCCTTTAATCTCAGTGTTTGTATTTTTATTTTTGGTACTGGGGGCAGAACCCAGGGACTCTGACACATCCTAAGTGTCCCACTACTGAGCCGAACCCCTGACTTTAATAGTTACTATTTTGGTTTTTGAAGCAGAATCTCTCTGCAGTCTGAGCCTCCCAGGCCTTAGGGTTATAGGCATAAATGATAAATTGTGAAATTATAGTCTGTATGCTATTCTTGTGTGTGTGCGTATGTGTGTCTGTGTGCATGTGTGTGCATGTGTGTCTGTGTGAGTGTGTGTGTTACTAAGGGAGTGAACTGGGCCATTATAATTTTTAAGTTACCTTGCTGAACATTTGTCATCTGAATTAAGATGTGAACTTGGTGAACACTGGCATATAGTCTTCATTGACCTGTGAGTCCACAACTCTTAGACTGCTGCTTGGCCTGTAGAGGGAAGTCAGGAAGTCTGTGCATGAGTTCAGGATTGGAGGTTCTGTTGCAGTAGGCCACAGCATCATTTATTTGGAAGAAGCCATGCTTGTTCCTTTCAGGTTAGCAGCCAGAACAGATTCCTTTTATCTTTTGGAAAGATTTCTTGATGAAAAGAAAGGAATAAAACTCAAGCTTGCTCTAATCACTACAATCTTTATTTATTTATTTTTGGGGATTTTGTTTGGTTTTTATTTATTTATTTTTTTTTCCCAAGACGGGGTTTCTCTGTATAGTCCTGGCTGTCCTGGACTCACTGTGTAGACTAAGCTGACCTTGAACTCAGAGAGATCTGCCTGCCTCTGCCTTCTGTGCTGGGACTACAGGCATGTGCCACTGTCCCCAGGTGAATCACTGCATTTTTAAACTATTGAAGAAATAACTGTTTTTATGAACTCTGTTCAACTCCTAGAAGTGGTAAAAATTCAAGTGTGCATCATTAATAGGTAGCTGAATGTTTGTCTTTTTTTGTGATTTGTTGAGGAATATTGGTCTTGCTGGCAAGGCATGCTTAAAGGCCTGAGTTCAGGCCCGTGCGCGCGCGCGCGCGCGCGCGCACACACACACACACACACACACACACACACACACACACACACACAGTTTTTATGGGTCGTACTTACCAGGTGATAGATTTGAAACTGAAAGCTTTCCTTTATCAAAGCACCCTAGCAGGGGGACTGGAGAGAGGTGCAGTGGTTAAGGGCCCTGGCTTCTCTTGCAGTGGTCCCAGGTTCAGTTCCCAGCGCCACCTGGTGTCTCACAGCAGACCACAGCTCCAGCTCCAGGGCATCCGTGCAGTCTTCTGGCCTCCACGGGCTGCAGCAAGTGTGGGCATGTGCACAAGCGCCTTCCCATAAGTGCGGGCACAACACTCACCGGTGCGAATAAATTAATGCTTTTAAGTTTTAAAACCTGTAGCATGGGAAAAAAAAAAAAAAATAAGCCAGGCTGTGGTGGCTCGCGCCTGTGATCCCAGCACAGATCTAGGGTTTTGAGCTGACCTGGTCTACAAAGCAAGCCCTGGACAGCCAGGGCTACACAGACAGACCCTGTCTCTGAAACCCAAATCCAACCAACCAAAGTACAAAATGAAACCAAACAAACCTGTAGCAGGAAAGAATTGAGGAATCCTTTAAAAAAACATTTGTTCTTTGAAAGCATAAAAATTCCTCCTCTGTGCAGTTGGTGGAACAGGTTGTCCCTTGACCAGAGCAACCTTTGCAGAAGGGTTTTGTTATTTTTAACTTACTGTGAGGCAGTATCTATGTGAGACTGTAGGAAACATCTTCTGTTGGAATGATAGTGTGGGCTTTCTGCAGATTTTACTCGGCTCTGGGGATAAGGTCTTTTGTTTCCGTGCGGAGAAGTTCACATGCATGTAGCACACAGGTATGACAGACACTGAGAGTCCACATACACACATGTATGACAGATGGTGAGAGGTTCACATGCATACATGTATGACACATGCTAAGAATCCACATGCAGACATGTATGAGACATGCGGAGAGGTTCACATGCATTTTTGTATGACAGATGCTGAGAGGTTTACATGCACACATGTATGACACAGGCTGAGAAGTCCATATGCACACATGTATGACAGACACTGAGTTCACATGTACACATATATGACACAAGCTGAGAAGTCCACATGCACACATGTATGACAAATATGTCTTAGTGATTGACTAGGCAGGGTATAATTGACTGGGTTTTTCTCTTTTGACTAATGAGCAAAACCTTGTGATCAAAATATAGGAAAACAGAGAGTTGGTCTTGGGTCTTGGGTCTTGGGTCTGCGCCCCCTCTGTGCTGCTCCTGCTTTTTGTTTGCTGGTTGATGGTTGCTTTGCTTTTGTTTTTGAGACGGTGTCTTAAGGACTGTGAAGTGAAGTGCGATCAGGCTCTGGCTCTGGGCTCCCTGTCCCAGCTTCTAGCTGGGGTGCAGTTGTGTAGACCATTCTTACTTTAGCCCCGGTGTTCCTCTGACAGTTTCCAGGAAGTATTTGCTCGTAGGGACAGCCTGCATAGGAACAACCAACCTCTCATACAGAGAGTTCCTGCCAGAGCCTCATGTGGTGTTAGCTTGGAAAGAAAGTAAACCTGTGTGAATTATGTTTTATCTCTTAGTGGTGACATTTGAATAGTAATAATATGAATACTGTATTAGAAATGGGAAGGGTAATGACAGCTTAAAAGACAGAATTTCCTTTCAGCTGTAAAGAACATTTTTAAACATGACATCTGTCTATACAGCTGTTAAAATATGACATCTTTTCTCATGAGGGTCCATCTTGGTTTCACTCCTTCCCTCTTTGCTGAGCCCACATCAGCTTAGATGTAAGGATTATTTGTTCCAAAGTTCATTTGGCCTACATTTTCGTGAAAACAAGTTGACTTGTGAGCCTTCTACTCATCCCTTTATCTGTGTTGTTTTCACAACAGCATTATATTAGAGATGATTGTGGCTAGACTTTAGAAACTTTTGAAATCTCATCTTTGTAGGCCAGTCTCTGCTTCCTCCCACAGAGTCTGAATTCCATCAAAGAACCGTGCCCTTTCATGACTTCTCCTGATTTTCCAGTGTAGGTTTCCTCAGAGAATGGTTGTTTTCTATGGCTTGTTAGAGACTTTTCAGTCTTCCTTAGTTAACCATATACTTGGTACATTCATATGTATAAGAACATGTGGCCAGATGTGATCATTCAGAAGACCTGAGCTTTAGATATAATCAGGTCTTAAGTGAATGCTGTAACTGTACTTACCTAACTGTACTTGATCTTCAAGCTGCCTAACGTCTTGAACCTCAGAATTTAAAAAGTAAAGGCATGGTGCCTCACTGAATGCTTTCTCTCATTTACAGGTTTTTGGAAATGCTCCACCAAATACAATGACAGAAAAATTTTCTGACCTTCTGCAGTTCACAACGCAAGTCTCCCGACTAATGGTGACGGAGATTCGGAGGAGAGCTTCAAACAAATCGACAGGTATTTACAGAGGCGAGCCAGAGGCCAACCTCGGTGGAAGGCAAGCAGGTCTCTAAAAGTACTGTTGAGATTCAGTAGAAGGCAGCCCGCTGCACACAGGTCTCAGCCTCCTCCCGAGCCCCACCCCACCCCCATCAGGTCTGCTGCTGCTTTGAGCCTTCGGCTGTTCCTGCAGGGCCACCAACCCCTCCTCTGCCACTGTGTTGTCACTCTGCCATCCTCTATGAACGGTGCAGAAGGCCAGTCTGTAGTCTTGGTTCTTGTCTTCATTCTTGCTTCCTTTTCTGTGTCGCTATCAAAGTGAGCTACTACCGTGGTTGTGTGTCTGTCCTTACCATGTTCCTCCCCAGGCCCTTTTCTTGGTGTGTCTAACTCTCAGCCCAGATTAAGTCATGCTTCCTTGATAGAATGTTCTTGACTTCTGTAATCAAAACATTTTTTACTCTTCCAAAGTACCCTTTTGTTTCTCAGCCTCAGGAATGGTATGTGGGGTGTGTGTGTGTGTGTGTGTGTGTGTGTGTGTGTGTGTGTGTACATGCATGTGTGTTTTCTTCCTGTTATGCCATAAGCAACTTAACTTGTTCTGGTTAGTTTTTTCAACTTGACAAAAGCTACAATCATTTGAGAAGAGAGAACCTCCGTTAAGAAAATGTCCTCACTAGCTTGACCTGTGGGACATTTTCTTGATTAACTTTGATGTGGGAGGGCCCAGCTTACTGGAGGCTTTACCACCCCTGGATGCATGGTCTTGGATGGCCTTAGAAAGCAGGCTGAGCAGGCTAGTAAAGAGCATTCCTCTGTGGCGTTTGCTTCAGTCCCCTGCCTTGAGTTCCTTTGACTTCCCTCAGTGATGGTCTCTTCCCCAGAACTGTAAGCTGAAACAAACTCTTTCCACTCCAAGCTGCTTTTGGTCGTGTTGTTATCCCAGTAATAGAAACCCTGAGTCAGGGGTCTTTACACAATTTATGGGAGTTGTTAGGCTGGAGAGTCCCGGGTGAGGCAGAGTCATCTGGTAACGGATTGTATCGGTCCTCCTTTCAGCAAAAAGTCTTAGTTGTGGCCAGAACCTGGTACGGTGAGTTCACAGTAAAGTTGTCTTGTTGAGCCATTTTGTTGGTGATTTTTCTCCTAATCAAAGAAGGATTTCTCAGAGAGTTATTCAGACTGTGCTAGAAGACATGATGTCTGACTTGGCATTTTGGAAGCCAGCAGGAGGGGCAGGAGGATGATTGGCATCTTTCAGCGTGTAAGCTGCTGCTCTGCTCTTGTGTGCTGGTGGTTTTTTCCTTTGCAGGCAGCTAGCTACCTTTTCACTGTGAACTCAAACTAGGAGACAGAGCTAGCCCGCCCATGGGACCCTTTCCTAAGGTGTGCGCTCCTCCCACTGTGAGAGGCTCATCCTCAGGACCTGGCCTCGCCCTGGTTCTTCTCAGGTGCCCCATGTGTGTTAGTATCACCATGGGCATGGCAGTGCAGACACAGCGGCATTTCAGCAAGCAGAGTTAAGTACATGATCCGAGGTGTCTACCTGAACCGGAGCCTGTTATGCAGTCTTTGGAGTAATGAGAATGCCTTTAATTGAGGAGTAAATCCATTCATGTGAGGTGGGACAATCTGGGATTTAGTGAATAGATTTAAAACGGAGGTGGCTTTGCTTAACATTTGTACCTGAAAAACGACCAAGGAATGGGCCACTTAAAGTGTCTGACCCCGTTCCCTCCTGCACTCAAAATGGGACTGAACCCTCTTTAAGCACACACTGTTGTTCTAGTTCATTTTGTCAAAGCGAAGATTTGTTATCTGAGACTAAGACTTTTTGCTGAAAGGAGGACCGATACAATCCGTTACGAGATGACACTGTCCTCTGGAGCTCACTTGTAGTTTTTCTGTGTGTGGCAGGGATTCACACTAGTCTTGAGGTTGTGTAACTTCTTTGCCTAGTTAGCCTAATGCACCATCCGTGCGCGTTTCTCCTGTTTCTCCTGATGCACGCTGGAAAAGTTCTAGTTACAATGTTCGTGACTAGAGGTGAGGGGTTTGGTTTTCCGCTGAGCTGCACCCTCGGCGTGGACAAAAGTCTTGAAGATGCTACAAATGAAGTATATGTTCACTGGTAGCTTTCTCAATTAATTAGAAGTGGAGGGTCCCCTTGATTGATTGGAAGTGACCGTGTATTGAAATGGGCAGGGCAAGTGAAATGGTTCTTCTGCATACATCTGCTGTGTGAGGATAGAATCCGTTTGCTGCTGCTGCTTAAATGTGGGCTGGGCCGTGTGTGCAACCACAGATGCCTATGGAGGCAGGAAAAAGCATCTGAAGCCCAGGACTGGAGTCACAGGTAGTTGTGAGCCCGTGGTGTGGGTGCTGGGCCTGGGATGAAAGGCCTGCAACAGTGGGGCATGGAATCAACCACCGAGCTCTCCCTCCAGCCCTGGTGACTCGTTTCACCAGGGACATTTGGGACTTCCTCCCAGCCTCCAGCCACACGCTGTCCAGACCTTTTCGTCTGTTCAGATATGAGTTCGAAGCCCGGCACCGATTGTACCACACTGCTGATGTCTTAGCTCTTGCCTGAGGTGTTCAAGAGACACAGTGAAGGGTTATACTGACTTTGATCTTCTTGGTTTATCCTCACTATTTTATTTATTTGGTATCCTCACCACAGAAAATGTCATCATCTTACTAGGATAATGCCTGCTGCCCTCCCCGTCCCTCCTTTAAATCATGAAAAGTCTCTTAGTGTTTACCATCAGACAAAATGTTAAAAAACAAAACAAAACAAAACAAAAAAAAACCCAACCCACACATCATTGCCAGGCATGGCAGTAGACGTTGAAACAAAAGGAGAGGGTGAGCAAGGCTGGTCGGGGCTGCCTGAGAACCTGCCTCAAAAATAAAGCAGGGCCAACAAGGTGACTTTGTTGGTAAGAGCCTGATGGTGCAAGTTCACCCCACGGAACCTGTGCTGGAAGGAGGGAACCAGCTCCCCAAAGTTGTACTCTAACATCTATGTTCATGTGTGTAAGCCCTCCAGCACTTGCACACACACATGCACACTCAAACACTCATGTGCATGTGCACCACAAAAGGCCAACTTGGCCAAACTGAGGGCTGTTCTTCAAATATCGCTCAGTTTTTTTTTGTTGACTGTGTTTTTCTGACAAGGCCTTTTTCTGGCCTGGAGCTCTCCAGTGAGCCCTGGAATCTGCCTGTCTCCACATCCCAAGTGAGATCACAAACCCACCTTTTTTATTGCTTTTAATTCTTTGACAGTCTTTTACTTGTACCTAATGAATTTTACTCTTTCTCACCTCCCATTCCCCTCTCTCTTCCCCTTCTCCTCTCACTGAAACCCTCTTTTCCCACGGGTTCCTCCCGCTTTCAAGTCTGTTCTGATCTCAGCCACTGACTTTAAGTAGGATTGCTTGCTTGGGCGGGGGCAGCTTGACAGTGTGCTTGCTAGGAAGAAAGTGACACGCTTTACCCCACCCTTTACCCCACAGTCTGCTGGGTAGGGCGGGGATGTCCTGCCCCCCTCTCCTTTCCATAAATGGCAAACTCTTATACAGGTTCCCTGCAGGTAAGTCGATTTAGCTAACTTTACAGGTCTGGCAGCCATGTCCAGAAAAAGGCTTCACACACACTCTGATTTTTGTCATACTCAGGTCCTCATGCTTGCACGGCAAGTGCCTGACCAGCTGAACTCTCCAGTGTGCACTCTCTCTCTCTGTCTGTCTCTCTTTCCCCTCCCTTCCTCTTTCTCTCTCTCTCTCTCCCTCTCTCTCTCTCTCTCTCTCTCTCCTTTAGTGCTAATAGGCTAGACAGCTTGGATTTAGTTACATGTTGTTCATCTTTTTATCAGAAAAAGCTGATTGGTGGGATCTGTGAAGACTGAGTTAGCTAAGACATGGGCGATGAGAACGTGGCTGCTACAGCTCAGGCTCAGCGAAAGCACATGTTTAGTGTTTCCCGAGGTATCTAGGCAAACACACGTGACTGTGTTAGGCTGATAACAGTGGTCCACCTTGGAGGGTCTTGAGTTCTGCTCTGCTTCCGGCTTCCTTGTGACTTGTTCAGTGCACTCTGCTGTCTCTCCGGCTCACGGGGACCACTGGGACCCTCCGACAGGCTTTACTCATGCCGAGGGACTTCTCCATCTTCACTTGTCTCTTAACACTCTTTGTTGTGATACAGTATGTGTGCGTCCACATAATGCAAGTAGCCATTAGGGGAGGCCTTCTGGGAAATGTTCCTCTCCCCCCCCACCACTGCTGATTGAACCTGGGTCATCGGGTTTGGTAACAAGCACCTCTCCCTGCTGAGCCATCCTGCCCAGTCCCCTTTTCAGTTGTGTAAAGACAGTCAGCTTGAGTGACTTTCAGCTCTTCCCCTAACTCTGCAGCTCTGTGAACGAACATGTTCCTGCATCTTTCTCTCTGTCCCCACGCCAGCCTCTCAGGTAGTCCCCGCACCCACAGACTTTCCTGTGGTCACGGACCCAGCAACGGCTTACTCTTACCGTAGCACCACCACTCTCTGGACTCACACTGTGTCACACACAGTGATGCTGGGCTAATAGTCTTTAAGAGGATTTCTTACTGTTCCTTCCTCCCCAGATCAAGTGGAGCCCACGGCTTGCCTTCCTTCCGTCATTAGGCTTGTGCTAATTACATCAGCGCTCTTGACATTCCTGTGTTGGGAGCATGCGCTCTGGATGGTGAGAGCTTGGTCTCTTGCCTTCCTCTGTAGTGCCAGTCTGCATCCTCTGGGCCATCTTTTGTTTGAATGTCGTGTTTCCATTTTCTCCATGCTGTCACCGTCCCAGTCCTTAAGATACGTGCCTGCTTCCCAGGAAGCTGTAGCTCACGTCACTCCTCCATAAATGTTGATTAGTCCATCATAGACTTTTCCCCAAAGTATCGTTTTTCAATTCCATAGTTAGCTAGCTAGCTAGCTAGATAATGTACACAAATATATTCATTAAAAAATTACTGTTGTAAATAAAAAATGAGTGTTGGGCTATATAGTGTTTATTAGCTCTATGATTATCAATGGTGGTATTATTTAACCCGCTATCACATGTAATAAGACACAGACACCTGTTAGATTTATAATTGCCTTATTTATCTTGGGCCAGGCAGATACTTCACTTACACTGTCTCCGTATCCTCACCATCCATCTCCCAGCCCCCATGCAATGCCATCCGCCTTAATCCTCCTCATCTGCTCTACCTTCCATCCATAACCCCACGGCACTTGCTTGTATTCTTCATCTGGGCCTTTCCACACCATTATTGGCGTTCTTTCTTTTGGCCCACGTGGTTTCTTCTCCACGCTAACCCGTAGTGGAGTCCTCCTGCCTCCTCTCTTCCAGTTTGTCTGTTCCCATGATTCTCTTGAACCCAAAAGCTGGGGGAACCTTAGCCATGCTTATCCCACTGTGGCCTGCCCAGGTATAGGCCGCTTAGTCAACCAATCAGGTATGCCTTAGGCAGATTTACAAAACAAGGATAGGTATAACCAGATCTTTAGGGCCAGTAACATGCATCAGACCAACCTCCAACAAATTACATTCGTTTTTTTCATAGAGTACAAAATAATGCTGCTGTGAAATGTGTGCTTAGGAAGTGGCCCTTTCCCTGCTGTGTTTTACAGATTTTTAAGTTTATAAGTGATTTCCCCTATTGACTGGCTTCCCTTTGGTTTTACAGAGGCTGCAAGTCGGGCCATCGTCCAGTTCCTGGAGATCAATCAGAGCGAAGAAGCCAGCAGAGGCTGGATGCTCCTTACAACAATCAACCTGCTGGCATCCTCCGGTCAGGTGAGCGTGCAGTGTTCGTGTTTGGCACCTTTGCCCTTCAGCGACCTGGCTTGGGGTTTCGATGCTGCAGTGATCGTTTCTGTCCTGTGGATTCTGCTTCTGTGCTTCTCAGCACAGTTCTGTGAGACGCTGCTACTTGTTTCCATTTTTCTCATGAGGACATGCGTGGCTCAGGCAGCATTTTCATTTTTTGCCATGTTGTAGTACACACAGACACACCATTGTGAAGCATGGTAGACAACAAGATGGACCACTGAGTGGCCAGAGGGAAATAGCCAGCCGTGGGCATACCCAACACAGCTGTGTCTCTAGGAAAATCTGGCTTGAAACACGTATGAGTAAATGACATCGAATATTTGAGCATTTCTGATTCTTAGAGAAAATAAGGACTAGCAACATTTTGAGCTTAGGAATGGTGTGTGTTTTCACCGGATCTGTTGTGGAGACCGCTCTTTATTTCTCCTGACTTAGCGTTAAATCTCTGACCTCACACAGGTTGAGTGAACTCATGAGCTCTGTCCTTTGTGTTTGTCCTTTGGTGTTTTGGGGATGCGAAGGCTTTTCAGTTTTCTGAAATCTGGAGCGTGATTACCTATCTATGTTGATGTCTGTTGAATAAACTCAGTGGACTTAGAAACCCCAGCATCATTAACAGTGGCACTTAAGATAGCGGTGACTGGTCACCGCAGAAACTGTGAATACCTTTAGAACTACGGTCTCAAAGCTTTCGAGGCACTTGGACCTTTTCATTGGAACTTCAGCCTGTCGTTTTAACTGCACCGAGAATCTTCCAGACCAACTTGTCCCTAGTTTCAGGACTTGGGCTGTTTACTTTTCAGCATAGAAAGCTCTGCATCCCAGACATCCCCCGAGTCCAAGGCCGGTGGAGATGGTCAGTCACCCTAGGTGACCTGCAGGTAGTCCTGGCACCACCATTTCAGTGTCATGGCTGTACTGGAGGACTAGAAAATTCTCAATGCCATCTTCTGTTGATGCCTGTAAATGCCTCTGTACCACAGTACCAACGTTTAGTTTAATGTACCATGTCATTATATGCTATGTAAATGTTAACATTTAAGTGAAACAGTTGCCATCAGTACTTCCTATGTGTTGAGTTTTAATTGACATGCTTCTGGGCATTACTGATACTTTTTGTAGATGCTTATGATCACCTTCTCGGTGTGCATGGACTGTCGTACAGTCACAGCTGTCACGACAGAAACTCACTGAGTGTGCATGAATTCTGCCCGTGAACGGAGAGACAGCTTTTCAGTTAGGAAAGGAGCCTGGCGTGTGGTACACACCTCCAGTTGGGAGGCGGAGGCAGAGGATGGAGAAGTATGAGGCCAGCCTGGGCTATGTAATGAAACCAAGTCTTAGACACAGAAAAGAATCAAGTGGTGCCTTAATCACTTAAAAGGATGACACATGCAAGATGCCAGTTTAGATGCCAAGTCACACTTTAATCTACCAGTGATAAGATGGAAATGAACACCGCACTGCTTTGCATAATGGGAAGGGGGAAGCTAGTGATAATTTGACTGGAAAATGATGCATTTAAAGAGCAAATTCCTATGCCTTGGGATGGTGCTGTGTTTGAGTGCTGTTTTCTGCTGGCACCAGCATGATACCAAGATGACTGTGGTGGTCCTGACTCAGCAGACAGCAGCCAGACAAAGTAGAGGTGGCACCAGGAGGTACAGTGGTAGGCTGTGTGCAGCTGGAATTAGACGTTTTGAGACCAAGAGTTCGGTGAAGGGGTGGGATTTGGGGAAGTTTGAGAAATGACAAAGATACTAACTGCCTGCTAGATTTGTGGTGTGATGGGATGTTGAGAGCAGTAAGCTAAGAGCTAGTAGAGTGGGGCCTTGGGAGAAGTGATGCTGCCGGTGTAGGCGTGGGCCAGGCTTTGGAGGCATTGTTCTCAGAGGTTTCTCTCCCCTCTACCCTCACTACTGTATTTGACCAGCCTTCATCTCCCTTGTGGCTTTCCCTAAGAATTTCCCTACTCCCTCTCCTCTGGCGGTCCCTGCTAGTTCATGATCTTTGCTACTACAGAAAATGATTTGAATCTTGCTTCACTTCTCTTTTGTTGGTTAATACTTCCTTGGGTATCCACCATCAGTTTAGGGGGAAAAAAAAAAAAGAGTCAAGAGAGACTGTGGGACCATTTTCATAAATCATTGTGCTTACATGCCCAGCTAGCCCTCCGGCCTAGAGCAGCCTGCGTAAATGATGAGCCTCAGCTGCTGTCTTTGTAACTTGAGGACCGTTTGGTACTAGTACCAGGCACACAGCATTGACTCCAAGGAATAAATCACGTACCTGTGACCCTTTTGTTCACAGGACGAACTTAGAAAGGGGTCATCAGTATGACCTTCACGTGTCTGCCACGTTGGACTCCGGGTCTTCACACATGCTGCCCTGTAGGGTAGCACCCTATGTGTCTTCAGGCAGTGTTTCTCCCTGCTCGTTTTAATTGATTTTAGTTCTCTGTTTCATGCCAGACATTGTTGAACATTCCCATTCATACTAGGCTGTGTGTTCTGCCTCTGTCAGTGGGAGTTCACAATGGAGTTCCTGATAGACCTGCTGATGCCTGTAGGGCCGCGTCCTTTCAAAGAGAGAGATCCTGGTCTTTGCACGCTGCTTTCAGTGTACTGCCTCACATACCCCAGACACTCAATAAACATATTTGATGAGAAAGTAAATAAGTGAATTGGAAGATGATGCCGGTTCCTGCCATAGTATAACCACATGCCACGAGCTTCATCAGTTATGTCATAGTTCTTAGCAATATTGAAATGCTTTCTAAAAGATTGTCTATAATTCCTTCTTGTAAGCCTTTGAAAATAACGCAGCGTCATTTGCATTGGTGATGGCTCTGTCTCTCAAATACCCTTTCCTCTCACAAACATCCAGTAAGAGTGATGATAAACCTGGTGGCAAAACAAACACTAGTATACAACTTAGTGGTTAATTCGTCTATTTATTGATGGATCCATTTATTTTTTGGTATTGGGGTTGGACTCAAGGCCTCGTATATGCTAGGCGAGAATTCTACCCCTAAGTTTATCTTCAGCCCTTGTTCTAATTTTTCTTTTGAGACAGGCTCTCGTTAAAAGTTGATAGACTGACCTTAAAGTTACCCTTTTTTCGAGATAAACTTTGAACTTGGGATCCTCCTCCCTCTGCCTCTTGGATAGCAACGATTGAAGCCTGTGCCACCAGGTTTAACCTTTTTTTTTTTTTTTTTTAATATTGATTCTGTTATTTTAGCTATCATACTTATCCTGAAATGTGTGCACATTTCTATTTGTATGTGTGTGTGAGAGAGATGAGACCCAGGAAATTAAATAGTTTCACCACTTGTGGTAATTAAGCGTGTGTTTCTTAAATTCCCAAAGTTCATGTTCTTTGAAACAAGCTGCTTCTTGTTAAATAAATACCACATTTATTAAATAACTTACTGCACAACCAGCAGCCAGTCTCAACATCTGACCGAAGCAAATTTGTCCAAATGGCAAATTGAGTGTTTGTCAGTCCGTAGAGGGTTTTTATTTCCTCGTTGCCTTTAAGTGGGATTGTGGTGTCTGTGTTCCCCTCCCCCTCCACTGGTCCAAGTTACAGTTCTTCCATCGGTCTGTCTGTCTGCTCACTGCTGTTGGTTTGTTTTCCAGAAAACCGTGGACTGCATGACGACGATGTCAGTGCCTTCCACCCTGGTGAAATGTCTGTACCTGTTCTTTGACCTTCCGCACGTGCCTGAGGCTGGGGGAGGTGCTCAGAGCGAGCTCCCTCTGGCCGAGCGCCGAGGGCTGCTCCAGAAAGTCTTCGTCCAGGTAAGGGGGCCTCACGTTCTCACCTCGCGCGAGCATGTGGCTGTTTCCATAACTGCCTTCAAAAAGAACTAGAGGGTTTCGTGCGGAGATGTCCTACCCCATCTATCTTGTCTTGTCTCGTTTGTTTTGGTTGGTTCTCACTGTGTAGGCCGGCTGACCTCAAAACCCAAATCCCCCTGTCTCAGCCTCCCATGCCAAGGTTATAGGAGTGCACCCCACATGTGGTTGCTTGTTCTACTTTTCATAAAGTTTTGTTCTCTTTATTATGACAGGGCTTTTCCTCATAATTACATTTTCATGTAAATGCAGAAGG
>REGO01000056.1:2201065-2219350 GCA_010120015.1 Rhombomys opimus | reverse complement strand
TCGATAGGATCATGATAAACCCATGTGAATTTTAACTGACCAAAAATGCCAACATTTCTAGTTGTTTAAATCTCACAATCAAATATAGTCATTTTCTGAAGTCAGAGCTCCTTTAGTCAGTTATAGTGCTGGGGACTGGTGCTCGCTGCGTTGTCCAGTGCCTTCAGAGCACAGGATAAGCTTGCAAACGAGCCTCCGAGATCAAGGTAGGCTCTCACACGTTCCAAGTTCCATATTACAGAATACACAGCGGTCTCTTGAAAATCTAACCTAAGAACTTGAGTGTTCTGAGGAACTGTTTCTACGAGCTCACAGAAGGACAGCTCACCTGGCAAGTGGCTCACTGGGTGAAGGGTGCTCAGCTTGCAAGTCTAGCGATGCCGGTTCGTCCTCAGGACCCAGTCAAAGGTGGAGGAAGAGAATCTGCTCCACAGAGCTGTCTTCTGACCTCCATACACATGTTGTGGCATGCAGTCAGGTGCCTGATCACGAACACACACCCATGGGCCTGCCTGCACATGCGTACCCCCCAAAAATAAGGATACTATTCTAAATAGTGTATCAGTAAGCATGGGCGTGCAAGAATCTCTGTGGGATGCAGAGTCAAACTCCTTCTGTCATATGTGAGTCATATGATGGTTCTGTTTCTAGTGTTTTGAAGAACCATATTAATTTCCAGGGTTGTGACACCAGTTTCTATTCCTACCAGCAGCATTCAGAACAAACTTTTCCCACAAACTCATCAGCCCTTGTTTCTGTCTCACTGTCTTTTTCTTTCTTTTTGGGTTTTTTGAGGCAGGGTCTCACTGTGTATCCCTGACTGAATGGAGGGCAAGCTGCCCTTGAACTCCCAGAGTTCTGCCTGCCTCTGCCTGCCAAGGGCTTTGCTGCCACACCTGGCCTATTTGTTTTCTTGATGATAACAGTAAATGTTTCTCAAAGAAGTGCAAATGCCTGATAAATATTGGAAGTGGCGTTCAACATCCTTAGCTTTTATCTTTGTATTTCCGTTACTCTATCTAAGCTTGATTTTTCAGATGACTATGGATAATAAAAAGTATGTTCTCAAGAGAAAAGAATGTCAGTAAGAAATTGGATGTGGAATATAGAATGGCAGAGAAACACTTAAAGAAATGCTCAATGTCCTTAGTCATCAGGGAGATGCAAATCAAAACAACCCTGAGATTTCACCTTACACCCCTCAAAATGGCTAAAATAAAAACTCAAGTGACCACACGTGCTGGAGAGGTTGTGGAGAAAGGGGAACCCTCCTCCATTTCTAGTGGGAATGTAAACTTGTACAACCATTTTGGAAATCAATCTGGTGCTTTCTCAGACAACTAGGAATAGTGCTTCCCCAAGATCCAGCTATACCACTCCTAGGCATATATCCAAAATATGCTCAAGTACACACAAGAACATTTGTTCAACCATGTTCATAGCAGCTTTACTTGTAATGGCCAGGACCTGGAAACAACACAGTTGTCCCTCATTTGAGGAATGGATACAGAAATTGTGGTACATTTACGCAATGGAATACTACTCAGCAATTATAAACAAGGAAATGATGAAATTTGCAGGCAAATGGGGGAACCTAGAAAAGATCATCCTGAGTGAGCTATCCCAGAAGCAGAAAAACATACACGGTATATACTCAAAGTGGGTACTAGACCTATAAGATAGGATAAACCTACTAAAATCTGTACACCTAAAGAAGCTAAATAAACAAGGAGGAGGACCCAGAGTGAGATGATCAATCCTCACTTAGAAAGACAAATGGGATGGACATTGGAAGTAGGAGCAAACAAGTAACAGGACAGGAGCCTACCACAGAGGGCCTCTGAAAGACTCTACCTAGCAGGGTATCAAAGCAGATGCTGAGACTCAAAACCAAACTTTGGGCAGAGTGCAGGGAATTATACAAAAGAAAGGGGAGTTAGTAAGACCTGGAGAGGACAGGAGCTCCACAAGGACCAAATATTTCTGGGTACAGGGCTCTTTTCTGAGACTGAGTCTCCAACCAAGGACCATGTTTGGATATAACCTAGAACCCCTGCTCAGACGTAGCCTATGGCAGCTCAGTATCCTAGTGGGGAGAACAGAGACTGTCTCTGACATGAACTTAGTGGCTGGCTCTTTGACCTCTTTCTCCCCCCCACCCCACCGCCCCCCCAGGGAGAAGCACCCTTGCTAGGCCACAGAGCAGGACATTGCAGCCAGTCCTGATGAGACCTGATAAGCTAGGGTCAGATGGAAGGGGAGAAGGACCCCCCTATCAGTGGACTTAAGAGAGGGGCAGGGAGGAGATGAGGGAGGGAGGGGCCTACAGCTGGGATACAAATTAAATAAACTAATTAATATGAAAAAATAAAAATTGAAAAAAGTGAAAAAAAAAGAAAGAAATTGGATGTAAATATGTTTGGTGCTTTTCATCCACATAGTAAATTTCTATGTTATAGATGAAAACTGTATCTGTAATACATGTAATATATTGTACTGAATGTACAGTAACATTTGTACTGAAGATTGGGGAACTTTAAAATTTTTTTAGAAATGTTCATGCTAAGTATTTCTGAGGGATTTTTCTGATCCATTTATACTTCTCTAGTTTGTGTTTTACTCTTTCTAAAAATCTCATATATTATGTAAAAATCAGTGTTAATTTTGTCACCTTTGCAAGTACTGTATATTATTAATAATTGTGAACCCAAGGATGATTTTTATAGGAAAACACTTGTTTTTAATGTATCTCAAATACAGCTTTCTGCATTGATGTCTAGATAATAATAATGATTATTACGGTTTCTCACAACTTTGTGAAAAGATGCTTAACTTTTCCATTTGTTTGAGAATTAAGTTTTAAAGATGCTGAGAGTGGCCATACACTGTTTTATTAAAGGAGTAAAGAAATCCTAATTTCCGCCTGAAAACAGCAAATTTCCCAGTTGACTTAGGAAAATCCCTGAGTGGCCACTCAGGGAGAATCAGAGAGAGCCTGGGTCAGCTCCCTGCTCTCCAGTTCACACTGGGCCTTACAGCTGTGTCTTTTCTAACTGGAGTAACTGCTCCTCAGTCACAGTCTGTCAACTGCTTCCTCAGGCGGAGGGCAGAATCCATATCGTACGCTTTCATTCTCAGGCAGGGAGTTCTCAAAATCTGCTGTTCTTAAAATGTCCATAGCAACGCATTGAACGTTTGATTGGTTCTGTTTATTTTTAACTAAGTATCTGAACTTGATGAAGAAAAATAAGAGCTTTCATTGTCCTCATAAATATTTGATAAAGGGTGAAATTCATGATGTGATGACACAGGCTCTTTTACCAGGATTGAAACATCGCATAGCACTCACTTGTGTTCTTGTTTTCTACTTTAGGTCACAGTGTGAGAAACATCCAGGCCTTTGCAGTTCTTCAGAATGCGTTCTTAAAAGCAAAAACCAGCTTCCTTGCCCAAATCATCCTTGATGCCATCACGAATATTTACATGGCTGACAATGCCAATTACTTCATCCTGGAGTCCCAGCATACCCTGTCACAGTTTGCAGAGAAGATCTCCAAACTCCCGGAAGTACAGAACAAATACTTCGAGATGCTGGAGTTTGTCGTCTTTAGCTTAAATTACGTCCCTTGTAAGGAACTCATCAGTGTGAGTATCCTGTTAAAGTCCAGCTCTTCTCACCACTGTAGCATCGCTGCAATGAAAACCCTTCTGAAGTTTACAAGACACGACTACATTTTTAAAGATGTCTTCAGAGAGGTGGGCCTTCTGGAGGTCATGGTGAACCTGCTGCATAAGTATGCCGCCCTCCTGAAGGACCCAGCTCAGGCCCTCAGTGAGCAAGGTAAAGGCTTCCCAGTGGGTGCTCTGTTTGGGAGAGGGGCCCGGGCGAGGTGGTGTGTCTGTGCTTCCTTTCGGGTGATGCGTGAGGGGAGTGACTTCTTGTTTTCTGTGGGTGTGACACTCTAGTGAGGGTGGTCCAGCGTTAACTTTTCTCCGCCTTTTGTTAGCATCCAGGGTAATGGGAGCCTAGAATTATGTTACGGTAGGGGAAGAGAGTTCACAGTAAAGAAAAAAACATGTGCGGTCTTCATGACTTGTGCTTATTACTTTCTCGCAGAGATTTTTTTTTATTCTGGAAATAATAAAATTGTTATTAAGTATGGTTATCTCAAAATATTTTACACTAATATTTGAGAGCAAATATGTCTATTTCGTGATGTTTCATAAACATCATTGATACCTTTTTGACAAATATGATAAAGTACTGCTATATCAAGCTCTTAGTAAGTTTTAATTATGAGTTAATACATGTTGATATAAGCAGCTGATTCACAAGCATCTTTGTTTTGTATTTGATAATTCCCCTTTTGGCTTTGCTAATTAGAACTCCCATGAGAAGGATAGATACATTTAACTTTGGCCTTTTCATTTTCAATATTTGTTACACCATTAACTTCCTCCACAGTAAAATAAAAATCTGTTAATATCAGTTCATTTGAGCATCTTGGGCAAGTGCAGCACACTGCTGGCTTAAAGGCTGTGTTACTGGCATTTGTATTAGTGGAGAAAGTAAATGTTGAAGATGTGGTAAAAGGAATTAATAATTCAAGTAAAACCGGCTGACCTCAGCATTGCTTTCATGATTTGGACCTTTAAACCTATTTTCTAGGGGACTCAAGAAACAATAGCTCAGTTGAAGACCAAAAACACTTGGCTCTGTTGGTGATGGAAGCCTTGACTGTGCTGCTTCAAGGGTCAAACACAAATGCAGGTAACCAGAAAAGCCAGAAGCAGGAGTCCCGGGAGGCGGGCCTGTGTCTCCTCCGCTTCTGTCACTCAAAGGGAAAATAGTGTTCAGTAATGTACAGCCATTCAGTAATGGGATGGTTGTGAAAATGAGACACTTTGTTAAAATACCTTCCTCGAAAATCTGAAATACTATTACTGTCTTTAAGTATTTTTATTACTTTTTATAATATACTTTCTGTTTGCCTCTCCTTTTTTGTAATGGTGGTAACCAACCACTTTTATTTATTTTTTAACTTATTTTTAATTAATTAATTTTTTATTAATTACACTTTTTTCACATTGTATCCCAGCTGTAGCCCCCTCACTCGTCTCCTCCCAATCCACCCACCCTCCCTCATCTCTTCCCATGCCCCTCCCCTAGTCCACTAATGGGGAGGTCCTCCTCCCCTTTCCTCTAATCCTAGTTTATCAGGTCTCATCAGGACTGGCTGCATTGTCTTCCTCTGTGGCCTGGTTAAGCTGCCCCTCCATCAGGGGGAGGTGATCAAAGAGCCAGCCACTGAGTTCATGTCAGAGACAGGCCCTGTTCCTCTTACTAGGGAACCCACTTGGAGACTGAGCTGCCATGGGCTACATCTGTGCAGGGGTTCTAGGTTATCTCCATGCATGGTCCTTGGTTAGAGTATCAGTCTCAGAAAAGACTCCCGGGCCCAGATTTCTTGGTTCTGTTGCTCTCCTTGTGGAACTCCTGTCCCCTCCAAGTCTTTCATCTCCCCTTTCTTTCATAAGATTCCCTACATTCTGCCCAAAGTTTGGCTATGAGTCTCAGCATCTGCTTTGATACCCTGCTGGGGAGAGTCTTTCAGAGGCCCTCTGTGGTAGGCTCCTGTCCTATTCCTTGTTTTTTTTCTCTTCCCATGTGTCTCTCATTTGCCATTCTGAGTGAAGATTGATCTTCTTACGCAGAGTTGTCCTCCTTGCTTAGCTTCTTTAGGTGTACAGATTTTAGTATGCTTATCCTGTGTTATAGGTCCCCAATTTTTAAGTTATACTATATACTTTTTTAGAAGTAATTGTCGTGTTTAAATTATTTCTAAAGTACTTCTTGATAGCTGTGGTTCATAGGTATGATGGGACAAGATTTTAATGTTAGCACCCAGGAGGTAGAGACTGATAGATCTCTATGAGTTTGAGGCCAGCCTGGTGTACCCAGAGTGTAAAAGCTAGCCAGGGTCACATAGTGAGCTCCTGCCTCAAGAACACTAAAAATTGTAAGCCCATATGTTCAGTATAAATTTAAGGACTGGGTGCATGGAAGTGAACTCAGGCGAGCAGTCAGGCCTAGGTCGTGGGGACCCTCTTAGCACAGTGAAGGAGAGCTTGGACCACATGGCGTGTGGGGAAGCCATGAATGAGTGAGCAGGTGAATGCATGAATGAGTCCTCTGCAAAATGCATGACTGTTGGTGGGAACAGAGAAACTCCACAGTCTACATAGTTAAATGCATTGTGTCCCAGACACGCACTACCTCACAGTGATGAAAAGGTAATTCTTGCCCCAGGAGAATTGCAGCCTAACTGAGAGAGATGTAATACGTAATTACATAAGTAATTGTTTAAATGCAGTTTTGCTAAGTTCTGAGGCAATGCTGAATAAATTTAGCAGGTAACTGAAGCTATTAAGTCTGACATTTCCCGGGCTCTGTAGAAACATTCACCTATTGTATAATGCCTAATATGGCTATCTCCACCAACTAGATTTAGTTGACTGACATACAGATGCAAATAGTGCAAAACAAAGTATTTTTCAAATTAGCTTTCCATAGTGTTGGGTGAAGTTGGACAGGCTGGGTCAGGCCTTTCTCCTGTTAGAGGAGAGGCCTCCACAGCTGTGGTCTTGGTGCCTCAGTGCAGACATCCCCATGTGTTCTTTTGGTGTCTGTGCTTTCCTTGTTGGGAAAGTCGTGGCTCGCCTTGTAACCTGAGGCTCAGTGCCATGTCCACAGGAAGTGTTCCTCAGCTGTTAGCCACTGTGACCCTGACAGCCACAGGCTTCGCAAACCTTTCATATGCACAGGATGTCACAGTTCATGTCCTAGTGAGGCCAGACTTGTTGTCACTGTGTTAAAGATAGTCTTGTGTGTAGCTCAGGCCGGCCAAGAGCAGGACCTGAGGTCTACCACCATTCCACATCAGCCGTCCGTGTTCACTCTTAAGCACATGACTTCACACTCACACCGGTGTGGTGCGGTTCCCAGAAAGGCAGCAGAGGGAAAGCCACTTGCTCTGAGCTGACTGTGGCCACTCTCAGCTGTTCACCTACCAGATTTCCATCCAAACAAAATCAGAAGAAAATGCAACGTTTGTGGGTGATCAAATATGTGTGCAATAATCATAATCCAGATAAACATGTCTTGGGGCAGTAAGGTATTTTATCAGAAGGAATGTAAGAACTACTTGTGGGAAATACAGATCGGTGAATTACATGACATGGGCGAGTTTCTTAAGTTTGGGGGCGACGTTCGCCCGGAGATCAGGATGTGCAGTCAGCAGGGGCAGGCCGGGGAGTGGACCTGCCTGTGCATACGAAGTCTGCGCTTCCAGCTACTGCCTGTGGCGTGGATTAATAAGTAATGCCCTGGGAAGGCTTCGCAGCAGGTCCCCGACTGATGCTCTCTGTTACAGAATTTGCTGTTTTGGGTCTTGTGCTGTGTTTTATTTCCTTATACTCCCCCCCCCCCCACGGTTTTGACAGCCCTTTTTGGTGGGAATTTTGACTATCTGGGTACTGTTCATCCGAGCACCTGTCTGTACTGCAGTATGCAGCCTCTTCGTGTCTCCCTATAAACTTTCCAATGTTCTAGAGAGGCACGTGGTGACCCGGGCATTCATCTAGAGAAAGTGTCTGTGAGTGTTCTCTGACATCCCGCGGCGCAGTGCACCCTCACATAAAAAGTGAAACAGGCGTGCCTGCTTTACAAGCGGTCCTTCTGGATTCCGGCTCCTGCCGAAGCTGTTGGATCTTCACTCACCCGACTTGCCCCTGCTGTTCTAACTTAGTCAGCTGGCCTTTTCCTCCCCCCCCCCCTTCCTCAGGGATATTCCGAGAGTTTGGTGGCGCGAGATGCGCGCACAACATTGTGAAGTACCCGCAGTGCCGGCAGCACGCCCTCATGACCATCCAGCAGCTGGTGCTTTCCCCGAACGGCGACGACGACATGGGCACGCTCCTGGGGCTGATGCACTCGGCGCCTCCCACAGAGCTGCAGCTGAAAACCGACATCCTAAGGGTACGTCCGGCAGCCGCGTCTGCTAAAGCCCGGGGCCCTTGTGAGGTTCGATGTACTTGGTTTCAACATGGAAATTCGTGAGAGAGATTGGACATTTCTTGCTGCTTTAAATAATGTGTTCGAGTGTATATCTGTGTTTGCGTGTGCACTCTTGACTGTGTGTGTACCAGGGAAGGCCAGAAGCATAAGAGCCCATGGAGCTGGGATTATTAGGGGGCTGTGAGATGCCAGGAATCAAACCCAGGTCACCTGCAAGAGCAGTCCACATGCTTTTAACCACTGAGCCCACGGCCTACCAAAGAGAAAATTTAAAAATCCAAAATAACCAAACCTCCACAATTGGTATACATTAGGAGTTTGGAGAAAGTGTCATTCGTGAATGTCAGTGCACATGGCCCTTCTGCTGGCTGACCTTTGGAACAGTTACCCTGACTCATGAGAATCATCTTGAATTACTAAAAACTAAAGACGCGTGTTGTCTCTTCCGTTCCAACCACCCAGCATATGTGAAACTTGTTATGTTGTAGTGCAAACGCGTATTTGTGCTTCCGTGTCTGTAATAGCTACTCTAGGAAATATCTTACAGCTCCGTTCAGGTTTAATGTATGCATCGATCGTTCCCTGGCTGCAGAACAGTCAGCGCCCTGATGTGCAGAGGAGGGAGATGGTACAAGCTTGGCTGTGTTTCCCTGTGCAGGGCCTCAGCACACCCCCGTCCCTCGGCAGAATTTACGCATTCCTAGCCACTCACATTGCTGTAGCCCCTGGCATGGCCGTGGAAGACATTTTCCAAAGTGACTAAAGTTAAACACTCCCCTTTTAACTTTTTGACATGCGTGTTCAGTGACTCAAGCAAGGTAGAGCATGTAAGTGCATATTAGGGGGCCTATGAAACCATTTTTCTAAGTTCCAGAAAGTATCATGTTTATGGCACAACTAACACGTATCCTGCAGCAAACTGTGTTCTGTACCTTCGTGTGTGTGTCCACTTACATCTGCCTGTTAATAAAGGCAGACACTGTCCATGTCCCTGTGTCATTTTACTTCCTTGATTTGGTTTGTTGTCCTACAGCTCCTTGGGCATGCTGGACAGACCTCTGGCCTGAGACCTGCCCCGTGTTTCACACACTGTACGCTGAAGCGCAGCTTAGGCCTGTACAGCATGAGTCTAGGGGTTAGAGAAGCTAAGGTCAAGGCCACGTGGCCTCCGCAGAGCTGTGCTTTCAGCTTCTGTGATAAGAGCAACAGTTTTAGTCAGAGGAGTCTTGATGCTTTTTGGCCAGTCTTCTTTTCCCATTTAAATAACATCTGCAGGAGTCAGGAGTCATTGATATTGTTCTGTTTTCATTAATTTATTGATCCATGATTTCTAAATACCCTTGCCATTCTAAGCCAGGAGAGTTCCTTAGAGAAACAAGTGATTTTAGAGGTGAGGCAAATAAAAAGAAGTGAGCCTACCTCATTGTAACGAGCTGAAAAAGTAAGGCAGACAGCAGGCATCGTAGGGAGGAGGAAGTAAGCCCAGGAGGCATGACAGGACAGGGAGAAGGAATACAGGCTACATTCTTACATGCTAACGTTGGTGACCCTCAGAGCAGCACAGGTCCCTGGCACGATTCAGCCAGTGCCAGCGTGCCAAGCTGTGATCTCAGGGCCTGCGCCTCAGGGCTGGGAAGCAACGAGGAAGACCACAGGCTCTCTCTCAACTTCAGTTTCCATTTTTGCTGAATGCAGAACTGCCCCCCACCTTGAGTCTCCAACTGCATAGACCACAGGTGTCTGCTAATTTACTTTGCAATTGTTTACATATAAACCTGAAATCCTACGTTCTTCATAATTTTACTGACACACACATTTTGAATTGCATGTAATATGTTTATGCCAAGTAAGTGATACGTAGTAGAATTTTCTCTCATTGTCCCCTGGGATCAAGATCTCGTTGTAACTTTATTATTCACTGCATATCATTAATTGATTTAAGAAGTTAAGTTAGGCAGGTACTTCAGAGTTTTCCAATACTGATTATACTGTGCAACGCCAACAGATACCAGGTTTGAAGGAGTAGGAGATAAGCATGTCCTAAAATAACTCTTGGTCAAAGAATTCAGTCACTGTTTCCTAACCGGCTCAAAATTCTAACCAGCCATACGAACATTCTTTTCTTAACTCTGCACTTAACCATTGTCACCTATAAAATTGTAGTCACATTCCATGTACAGGTGTTTCCATCACACACAGAACAGCTATGATGGGGCCCAAAGTTCTTGCTTTCACTGCCTTTTCTGTTAAATGTGTTCAGATTCACATGGACTGTGCTGTCTACAGTACATGGCACAGTAAGATATGTGGAATCTGAAATAATCGGCATACCTCTTCTAAGAGTGTGATAGACTACTGTGACATCACAGTGTCATCAACCTCAGTGTATAGTAGGTTGCGCCCAGGTCTGTGACAGCTCGGTTTTCATAGTGGAGTCATTTCTCATCACGTGTCCTTGTTAAAATTACGCACGGCATGTACTTGTTATATTTTTGCTCTCGTATCTTCACAATAAATGGGTTTATGTGCCAATCACATTACAAAACAGTTTGTGCGTGTGTTTGAGGGTGGGTGGTAAGTTCTCCCTATCTCTATTTTACCTTACTGAAAACCATAGCACAGATAGGTCAAGGATCTGGTGTGATAAAGCAGTTTTATGTTGGAGCCAGAATTCAAAACCATGCGTTCTGACTCTAATCTGCATTTACTCTCACGGATAACTGCAAGACTTTTTTGTAGTGTCAAAATGTCTTCACATGAGTTATAATTGTTAAGAATTAATTTACTAAACTTGACAACATGGAAATGATATTGATACCAAATACTTTTTAAAATGGCAATTAATCCTTAGTAGAAGAATGAAAGGAATATACCTTGTGTTTTAGTAATTGCACAGATTGTATATTTTCTTTTAAAATAACGTCGTAAGCCAAGTGTGGTGCACACCTGCAATCCCAGCACTGGGGGTGGCAGAGACAGGCAGCTGTCTGTGAGGTTGAGGGCAGCCTAGCCTGCAAAGACGGCAAGACTACACAGAGAAACCCTGTCTCAAAAACCCCAAAACCAAAAAAAGAACAACAACAACCAAAAAGCAAGTCTTAGTATACACAAGGAAACCGAGGGTCACATAGTGTGTGTACTTCCATCCTACATTAGCCCGTAGCCTTTTCATTCTTTGGCTGCCCTTAGACGGGTGAAATAGTTTAAGAAAACGTGTCTCTGAAATGTGATGACTGACGAGATTAAAGCATATCTGGAGTGGAGGGATCATCATCTTGCTGTGTTACAGGACCTGAGGCAGAAAGGAAAGAGCCCATTGCAGAGGTCAGCAGATGTCAGAGCGCAGCTCAGGACAAGATAATGGCGTGGTTAGATGCACTTGGAACTGAAATTTCCTGGGCTTAAGTCCTGCCTTTGCCATTCATTAATTCAGTGTGGCATCTTTGGTAATTTTTAAATATGGACTTGATTCCTTAATTATTAAATAATAATAATTACAATTATTAAATAAGAATTATATTATTATTATGTAGGTTTAACAGCCCTGTTTTGAAAATCCAAAATTCAAAAAACTTCAAATTCTAAACGTTCAAAAAGTGTAGTGTTTGCCTGCGTGGATGCTTGTGCACCGTGTGTTGTCTGCTGCCTGGGAGGCTGAAAGAGAAAGGGTGTGGGACCCCCTGGAACTGAGGTTACAGACAGCCAGGAGCCCCCATGTGGAGCTGGGAACTGAACCCGGGTCCCTTGCAGGAGGGCCTTGTAATTGTTAAGTCAACACTGCACCTGCAAATTTGAGAACTCCGTGCATGTACTCGAGGCTCTCCATGTACAAAATCCCCTGCAGTAGAGCTTTGTTTCATATATAAAACTTTAAAAAAGACAAATGGTTTTCCTAGTCAGCCTTGGCTCCCGTACCCAAGGTATGTCACTGAATATGTGCGTGTTTTCTCAAAACAGTAACAAGAAACTCCCGGAGCTAAGCGTTTTGGGTAAGAGGCACTCACGTTATACACTTCACACTGCTGAACAGTTAAAGAAGACGCTGTGTGAGGCTGGCGCCTTGCACGCTCCATGTCTGCTTAGATACTAGGTGATACGGAGTGAGTGGCAGGTGACCGACGGCAGGGTGGCTTCCTTTTGCTTTGTTGTTAGATCGTATGGCTGACCTGGGGCAGGGCCGACTTTCGGTCCTCAGGCTCTGATTCATTTCCTAGAGAGACTGCCTTCCAGATTCTCCGCACATGAGAAACTGTGGAGAGACCTCATGAATGAGAGACCTCAGTCTTGGCTGCCCTTCTCATCTTTTGATCCCCCTGGAGTAATCCATCTTGTAGCCAGCTAAACAGTCACAGTCACAAGTTCACATGATCATGTGATGTCAGGCTATGCATGGACTTACTGAATACAATCGTTCTGTTAAGATTGAATTTGTTGATTACCTTAGACAAGGTCAGGTTTCTCACTCATTATTTGGATCCAGTCTTCCGCTATCGAAAGAAATGTGTGATCGCTACCTGAAATTTATTCTGCGCGTACTGTGACGTGTTTCAGCAAAACTTGTGAAATGCCTTATACAACTGTGATGAAAGCATTCATATCAAACAGTCACAGACCGATGTTCCACTTTGATAATCACACCTGGTACTCCTGTTTTTGTTTTTTTAAAATTTGAATAATATTTGTTTTCCTTCTTTTCCCCGGCAGGCCCTCCTGTCAGTCCTTCGAGAAAGCCACCGCTCAAGAACGGTTTTTAGGAAAGTTGGAGGATTCGTGTACATCACGTCCTTGCTCGTGGCTATGGAGAGGTCTTTGAGCTCTCCTCCCAAGAACGGCTGGGAGAAGGTGAGCCAGGGTCAGGTGTTCGAGCTCCTGCACACCGTCTTCTGCACGCTGACCGCCGCCCTGCGCTACGAGCCAGCCAACTCGCACTTCTTCAAGACCGAGATCCAGTACGAGAAGCTGGCCGACGCGGTCCGATTTCTCGGCTGCTTCTCAGACCTCAGGGAAATCAGTGCCGTGAACGTCTTCCCCTCACACACACAGCCTTTCCAGAGACTGCTGGAGGACGGCGCGGTGGCCGCAGACTCGGTGGCCCCCACCCTGCGGCACTGCAGTAAACTCTTCACCTATCTCTACAAAGTGGCCACGGATTCTTTTGACAGGTACGGGCCTGCTGTCTCGGGGTGCGCTCGGCACAGCTTCGGCGTGCGCTCGGCACAGCTTCTGCGCTCGGCACAGCTTCGGCGTGGAATGTGAAAAGCAGTGAGCCTTCTCTTTACCTGAGGTCTGTCCCTCTTCTCAGGACTCCTGCTATTGCCCGGATGCTGAGTTTGCAGCGCAGGAGCCCGTGTTTTGAGTAGACAGTGTCTATGACAGTGTTTCCTTCTGAGGCTCGTTCATTGTTCTTTGCTCTCAGAAAACATTAGGTGCGTGGGGATGGTGTGTGGATGTGCTGGAGAACATGGTTATTTTGACACTACACATTTCGTAGTCCTTGAAAATGGCATGTGGCTCCCTAGGAGACATGTGTGTACCTGGAAACATCCCGGTCAAGAGTCCCATTGGAATCCATTGCCCAGCACTTAAGTAAATGAGTGTGGTGGACACCTGTGCACGCCAGGCCACTGCGCCTTCAGGCATGGTGGCTTTAGCCTGCACAGCACAGCCTGGGTCCTGGCCACCCGCTCATTGATAATGTGCACACACAAATATGTGCAGTGTACGGTGACACTCTGTGAGGAGGAAGTCAGGGTTCTGCACAGGAGAGCCATTTTACCCAGCAGCCTTTATTTTCATTGCTTTGACTATATTTTCAATTAAGTTCCCACTTTGATAGTCATGTAGTTATATTCTGATTTCTCTGGTTCAAGCATCATCATTTTTAATAGTCTCCACTTTTCTTTCATAAAATAAAAGTGATTTTTCCATTTTAACCATAAATAGACTAAGTGACCAAAGAGTCTCATAGTTGTTTTTTTGTTTGTTTGTTTGTTTTTGTTTTTTGTTTTGTTTTGTTTTGTTTTTTGATCATGGAATTTCTTTTAAGCATATACTGAGATGTTTCCTTTTTCTTTTTTCTTTTTTTGGTTTTTCAAGACAGTGTTTTTCTGGGTAGCCTTGGTTGTCCTAACTCACAGAGATCAGTCTGCCTCTGCCTGCTGAGTGCTGGGGTTACTTAACAACGGTCTTTAGTTATGAATAGGTTTGCAAACCCAGGTATTAGAAATTCCTCTCACCTTGCGGTTACTGACTTCCCAGAAGCAGGCTGCTGTGCAGTAGTCGTCGTCGTTGTGAGGGCGTGAGCTATGTGTACGTGCATAGACTCTGCTCCTATTCTCCTCTTTGCTGCCGATCCCATAGTTTTAGCTGTGTCTGTTTCACGGGGCATACACCAGCACTGGGAGGAGCATCGTTTGCCCCTGGCAGCTTTCCTGTTCCAGTCCATGCGTGTGTTGCACTTGTGGTCCTTGCTCCTGTGGAAAACGGAACATGTTTCTCATGACACTGACCCCACCATCTCTCGTGAAACTAACCAGCCGCTTCGGATCCTCTCTCCTAACCTCTAACCCCTGTCTGTTTTGTCGTCTGTAGTCGTGCAGAGCAGATCCCTCCTTGCCTGACAAGCGAGTCTTCTCTCCCCTCTCCTTGGGGGACGCCAGCTTTGTCCAGGAAAAGGTACTGATCACCAGAAGTCGCTCTGGAATGCTGTGGGGTTTCCTGTTCTAACTTACGTGTGTGTTGTTGTTTTGTTTACGTTTGCTTTCTGAGCCTTGAAAAAAAAAAAGACACTTTTCAGGTTTTCAGATTAGTAGTTTCCCTTGAGGGTGTTGATAAGTTTATGCTATAAAAATAGGAGCAACATAGAGAATTTTTCATTCGCCCCTATTGTGTGGTTTTCACTATTATTATCTATAGAGCAGGTGTACCTTCTGTTAATCTTGCCCTGGGGCTGGGGAGACGCTTTAGAGGTCTGTGTCCGGATCTCCAGGACTCTTGTAAAAGCCATGTCTCCAGTCCCAGTGCTCAGTGGAAGTGTGAGCCACTTCCAGAAAGGAGACTCTCCAGAAAGTTCGTGGGCCAGCAAGCGTGGCATACACCGTGGTAAAAAAGAGAGCGACCCTGTCAGATGCAAGGATGTCTGAGGTTTTCCCCTGACCTCCCCACACATCACACAGGTGTGGCCCTTGCTCCTGCACACAAAAGCAAGCCTCCCACGCTCCTCATGCACCAGGAAGCTGCGCAGAGAAACGTGGAAGGGCCTCTCCCAGGCCGCCCTACACTGCACTTGGTTCTCTGCAGACTTCTGCCTTCCTGCAGTGTCCAAACACACCATTCCTGTAAAGATACACAGCCAGTGTGGCCTTAGTGCTTCTCTGAGTAGGCTGCTCTCCCTGCTCTCATTAGGTGTTATTGGGGTCATTCTTGGTTTTACTGTTGTTACAAAGTGAACTTCACAGCCCCGGAATGTTTATTTTCTCTGTCAGGTTTAACCAGTTGAAATATGAGGCTATTACAGGGCCGTGTCAAAGCCAAGTGTTGAAAAAGAGAAGAAAAAAAAAAGCCCGCTGAAGTCTTTACTTTCATATTCCATGGAAATACATTAGCTGGTCCCAGTCATTGTACATCTAAATTTTATAAATTAAAAAAAAAAAGAAAAAAGCAAGCCAGCAGTTGATTAGCCAAGAAGAATTAAGATCCATTTTGGAGTCTCTGTGCACCACCTATACCTCACATGATACGTGTCCCTTCCTGTGTTGTCCTCAGAGGCTACGGCGAGTCCTTAACTCTTACATAAATGCCTCCAGTTGGGGCTTGAGAAGAATGAACGAGAATCCGTTATTGTGCTTTTCCTCCTAATGACGGTTGTTGAGATTCCAAGACAAATATAACTGTGGGTAACGGGTCAACAGGATCACTCATTCTGTGTTTTATTTCTGTGTCAGCAAGTTTAAACAACCTCAGGTTGAAAATCTGGTTTGTATTGAGCGTATACGAGCTCTTTCATCTTATTGCCTGAGCAGTATAGTTAGTCTAAGAACTATCTAGATGCTGTCGGGTACGATAAATAATCTAGGTAAGAGAATGTGCCTGGAGTACAGTATTCCCCGTTTGATGTGTGAAGCTTGAGCATCGTGGCGGTGGCTGGGCAGAGAGTTTAGGAACTAACCTCCTGAGGACACCCAGGGCCCAGTAAATGCCTGCAGCAATGGGCATTGAGGTGTGAGGACCCTTTTTTTTTTTTTTTTTTTGTCTTAAATTTATGCTGGGGCTTATATCCCATACAATTAATCATGAGTAGTTTTAAATAAATTTAGCATTGTTCAATACATTTTTAACCTCAAATGTCTTTGTGTATGTGTGTATGTGTGTGGTATATGAGTAAACAGGCCTCTGTAGATGCCAAGTTATTTTCTCTTCAAGGGTTGAGCTTAATTCAAGAAGCCATAAATTAAATAAATTCGAGTTAACCCAGTACAGCTTTCTGTGTCAAATTGAGTGTGGTAAAAGACATTTAGGTTTGAGCATCATGGGCTTATGATCTCAAAAACTTAGTAAATGTTAGGAAAAGCACTAAATTTAAGAGGTAGTTGAAGTTACTAAATCTCCTGATTTTAAAATGACCAGGTCATAAATGATAAAGGCCTGTGGTTTGCCGTGTTCTAAACATTTAGTCCTCGTATGTATTCACTGAAACTCCCAAACTAGAAATCAACAGTCTAAAGAGTATGTTTACTTTAGAAAATAAAATTCTGGAAGAATGGCTCCTTTAAATGCTATCTGACAAAAAGAAAATGGGTCTGTATAGAGTTCTCCGCGTCTTCAAATCAGAAATGTGTTTTCATTGTCTGCAGCGCAGCTGTCTCTGGAGATCCCGGGGTTTGACTTAAAGGAAAGCTGTCACTTGAGCAGCAGAGGGTGTGTGAGGAGCTCTGGTCCCTGTGTGTTCTCCATCAGTCTTACAGGCCAGTGGCTGCCTTCGCTGTCCTGCTCAGTGTTGCCCCAATCCCACTGCCACTTCCATGCCAGGACAGCACCCTACACCAAGCCAAGCCCCCAACCCCCATGCCAACCCTTACAGGCTGCCATATAGGTCAGGTCGCATCCTGCTGAGTTGTGATCAAGCAAATAATGGTATATTTGTTCACACGTCCACATATAGCACGTTGAGTATGTTTTGAAATTTGAATTGCAGTCACGTTCCATTTCTGGAATTTCTCAACAAATGACATCAGCTCATTGGCATCTTTTCCTTTGGCAGCACATGTGAGGTCTGCTGGCAGCTGGCAGACCAGCCTTGTCTGTGTTCACGATCTGTGGGACATTCTGACACCAAAGAAGGTTGCACTTCTGCCCCCTGTCTTACCTGAAAGGGCTGGGTTCTTCTCTGTTTTTGAAATAGGAAGAACTAGCCAGCCTCGTGTTTGGGAAACTAAAACATGTGACTTTTCCTTTGCTTATAATTTCAGGGAAATACTAGGACAAAGCTGTAGCTGAGCAGTGGTGAGATGAGAAGCAAGACATAAAATAGTCAAAACTATGCAAAATAGAGCTGAGGGGAGGCTGCAACCACTAGTTACTGCCTATACACTTATGCCTTGAGCTACGGTGGAGCTTTAGTATGTATGGAGGTAGCTAGGTAGGTATCACCAGGAGAGGCCAATGAAACATAACTGTATGGGAATTTAAATTGGAGTGTTAAGTATCAATTTCTAATAATTACAAATGACTACATCATTTACATTAGCTGATGTTTGAGATGCCATTTTATTCCCTTTGCTAACAGTTAGGTCTTGTTATGCATTAACTATTTAACAAGCTTACTAAAATCCATAATTAAAAATTGGTCATACCTATTACTTGGTAACAGTTGTTGCTGTAAAAATGCACCTAATTTTGTGAATTAAAAAAAAATGTTCATGTTTTAAACAACGTTTTCATTTTTTTTCTGGCCTGAAAACCGTCTGATTATGACAGTATTGTCACACAACGTTCGTGAAGCTTGCTACTATATTATTTATCTATTAGTGAAAGCCAAAGGTCTTCCTGAGCATAACCATGATCTAAGTTAAAATTTGAGTTAAACTGCTAATTCAGAAATAAGTTTCAAAGGAAGGCCTGTATGTAAAATGTTCAACTGAAGTCTGTCTTCGTCAAATTTTATTTGCTTTTGTTTACCATGAAAATACTTCCTATGAAGTTTTTTTTTT
>REGO01000056.1:2156969-2176467 GCA_010120015.1 Rhombomys opimus | reverse complement strand
TGTCTGCCCCGTGCTGAAATCATCTCTGAGATGTTTGTCGCTCCCAATACAATGTGAATGCTGGGTAATATAATATACCATATTGAATACTATCATACACAGTTATTATATAGTGTAGTGGTTAGGAGATAATTACAGGAAATGCCTGTACATAGTTTCTAAAGATGTTTTCAGTCTTCACTGGACTCAATCTGTACATTTAAAAACCATGGATAGAGAAGCCAACCGTATTTTCAGATCATAGTTTGCTTGCTTAGACATTCTTTCCCTTCATGTGAAAGGGAATGAAATGAAATTGGCTCATGTCAGTTCCTGCCTGCAGAGACTGTGGGTAGTTGATTTGTCTAAGCTTGTCCCATTTTCTTTGTGGCTCCACTTCACACCCTTCATCTTTAGATCCCTTATCTAGATGGAAAATCCCCATACAGTGAACGTGTCTTTGCTGTCCCTGAAAATCCAGGTGGTCTTTCTAGACACATTCCCTGTGGTTCATTCCGCCCAGTGAGGCCTCACCCGCCATAATGCCATTATGTCATAAACCCACCAAAGAATTAAGCCACGGATGCGACCCAGTGTGTGGCGTGAGGTGTACACATGTGTCAGTAGCCCCACGCTGTTTCTTTCCCGCAGCTGCTGGCAATGCTGCTTAAGAAGAAACGCTCCCTTCTCAACAGCCACATCCTCCACCTGACCTTCTCCTTGGTGGGGACGGTTGACAGCGGCCACGAGACGTCCATCATCCCCAACTCCACCGCTTTCCAGGACCTGCTTTGTGACTTTGAAGTAAGTGTGCACACTGCCTGGTGATGTAACGTTGACAAATACACTTCTTTTCCTTTACTGCCAGAGAATTAAACTGTCCCATCGCAAAGAGATGTGTCTGAAACTACAATGTCATGATGATCGTATCAGTGCCACCTAGTAAAACATAAGAAGAATTATGTTTCCTTTACTCCAAATATAGCCTGCTCTACAAATGATACAGAAATTAAATGCATAATATATACCCTGAAACTGTCCATCCCCACTTCGTTGGGCATTACAAGAGGATAGCATTTCCATTAATCCTGATAGAAAGTTTCTCACACTAAATAGAATGTAGACTTGTAATTTGAATTATTAGCAGCTACATAGGTTAAAAAACAAACAAAAAAATATTTTCTGTAAGGAACAAAGTTTTCACCCAGGCAGTAGTGACGCACACCTTCAATCCCAGCACTCAGGAGGCAGAGGCAGGCAGATCTCTAAGTTTGATGGCAGCCTGGTCTTCAAAGTGAGTTCCAGGACAGCCAGGGCTACACAGAGAAGCCCTTTCTCAAGCAAAACAAACAAACAAAAAGAACAAGGTTTCTGCTTCTTCTGTCTTATTACCCTTGGCACTTTCTGCTGTACTTTCAGCTCACTGCATGCTTGTGGCCTTTGCTCAGTTAACCTCTATCCACACCACGTCCCCTTTTAGTGGTTGTATACTAAATGTTCATGACACGTCGCTTGGAAATAGCAGGGTCTCAGGGCCTCGTGAGTGAAGAGCCTGTCTGCCGCCATGTTTGTGTCTGTGCCACACAGTGTGGTACCAGCCCCTATTGATGGCAAGACCTGCATCAAGTCCCGGCTCTTCTTTATATAGTTTCTACGCCATGTTTGGTCTGGCAAACAGACAGTGGACCCTCACCACTTCACTGAAATGTATTTTTAGAGTTTTTTCGCAGCTTCCTTGTACCTTGTGCTCAGTCCTTAGCATCTTTCACATCCAGCACGTGCAATTGCTCTCCTCTTGCAGCTCCTGCATCTTTTGCTAACTCTCAGACATCACCACCCTGCTCTTCTCCTCTCACTGCTCCTAATATGATTACCCATGACATTTTCACATAAGAACTTGACTCTCCCCTGCTGTCTCTCATCCCCTTTTTAAAAAACAGCCATTTTACAATTATAAATAAAAAAAGTCATAACAGCATACAAACCTTTTAAAACTATTTTTTTTAGAAATTTAAGTAATATGGTTTGTCTTTGAAGAACATTATACTATGTCCATTTCTTCCTTGCCATCCTTGTGTTGCTTTTGTACATACTCTTGTTTTATAATCTCCAAAATTGTTTGCATTATCTTTGCTTTAAATGATAAGTTATTTTTAAAATGTAATTTAAAAAATCTTTTTTTATTTGCCCGGATCTATGGCGTATACAACTCTTTATATTTTTTGAGAATCTTATTTTTTATTTCTTTTTTAGGTGTATTAGTGTCTACGTGCGGTACCCAAGGAGGCTAGAATAGGGTTTCCATCCCCTGGAGCTGGAATGCACTTTGTGATTAGGTGTTGGGAACTGAGGAGCAGCCCAGGCTTTCGGGCGGAGCCTCCTTTGCAGCCTCATAGCACAGTCTTTGTAAATGTGGAATCCATCCTGTACTACCTTACTTCTCTTTAACATTCATGTAACAGGGGGCTTGCTGGCAAGGAATTCTCCTGTCTGAAGGATGCTTCTCTCTCTCATTTTTTAAAATTTATTTATTTTTTTATATTAATCACAGGTTATTTACTTTGTATCCCAGCCGTGGCCCCCTCCCTCCTTCCTTCCCAACCCCACCCTCCCTCCTTCATAAGCTGGGGTCAGATGGAAGGGGAGGAGGTCCTCTTTCATTTTTGAAAAGATGCTTTTGCATGAAATGCACTTCTTGGTGGCCATTTTCACTCTTCCACACTTTAAAAATGTCATTGATTCTGATCATCTTTCCGTGGCATTCCTAAATATATAGAACATTTATGATAGAATCTAAAGGCATGCTGCTTCCATTTTTTACCATTTTGGTCTGTTCGTAGTGACTGGTTTTCTCCTCCATTCCCTGCTGTGTCCAGGGCATGGACTCGTATAAACTGCGCGCTCCTGTGTGCCACATCTGATTCTGCTGCAGTGACAGCGGGACATGTTCAGCCTTAACCGTGCTGCTGTTGCGCTTTGTTACAGGTCTGGCTCCACGCGCCCTACGAACTTCATCTGTCTCTGTTCGAACACTTCATTGAGCTGCTCACAGAGTCCAGGTACTCCCGTGCCCCTGCAAGTCAGCTGTGCGCTTGTGGGAGAGAGAGTCCCTCGGTGTGCTAAACCGCGCTTCTCTTACAGCGAGGCCTCCAAGAACGCCAAGCTAATGCGGGAGTTCCAGCTGATCCCCAAGCTGCTGCTCACTCTGCGAGATGCGTCCCTGTCGCAGCCCACCATCGCGGCCATCAGTAACGTGCTAAGCTTCCTGCTGCAGGGCTTCCCCAACAGCAACGACCTTCTCAGGTGGGTCCTCCCCCATGTTGGCGGGAAGCGCCAGGGAGGCTGAGAGGAGTGAGGTGAACTGGTCCCTGTGGTCCCTACGCTGTGGGACAGCTGTGATGTCAGCAGTATGCAAGTAAGGCATGGGGAGGCGTGTGGCTGACCCAGGGATAAAAGCTTCCAGGATAGGAATTGTTAGTGGCCATCCTTGCTCCCAAAGGCCTGTTAATTCTCAAGGGTGTGTTTCACACACACACACACAGCCTTCCCCTTTTCTCTCATGGAGTCCCCGTCACTCCAAAACAGGTGGTACTTTATTGTTGAATACTTGAATGTCTCATGGAATCTGAGCATTATTTTGTTCAGGTAGGAAATGGGGTATAGAGTCACTGAGGACATGACTCAGTGAGAAGAGCATTTGCTTTGCAACAATGATGACTTGAGTTAGCCAAGCAGGCCAGGTGTACCCACAATCCCACCCTGGGTGGAGGGACAGAGGCCTCACTGGGTTGTTGGCTGTTGGCCTAGCTTACAAGCAGGGGTACCAGGCTCAGGAGGAGCCCCTACCTCAAAAGAATAAGCCAGAGTCATCCTCAAGCCTGCGCACACACACGCTCACACTTATACACTCACATCCACACACACACACACGCACACACACACACACACACACACACACATTCATACCTGTACACTCAAATCTACACACATACCTACACACTCAAATCTACACACACTTACACCACAGTCACACACCTCTCTAGTGTGCACGCGTATGCCATGGGTAATTTCTTTTTTAACATAAAGAAAGTGTGGTCTTTCCTTTTATTCATGGGGTCCCTGTGGGAAGCTGTTTTACTTTTTTAACTTTATAACATTTGAAGCTGGAGCTTTGGGATTACTGTGGAAAACTTCAGTAATCTTTTTTTGTTTTGTTTTGTTTGAGACAGGGTTTCTTTGTGTATTCTTGGCTGTCTTGGACTCACTTTGTAGACCAGGCTGAGTGCTGGGATTACAGGCTTGCACTGCCACCGCTCAGTGCAGTTATTTTTTTTTTTCTTAATTAAATTTTTATTTTTTATATTAGTTACAGTTTATTTACTTTGTATCTGAGCTGTAGCCTCTCCCTCATTCCGTCCCAATTCCCCTCTCCCTCCCTCATCTCCTCCCTGCCCCTTTCTAAGCCCACTGATAGGGGAGGACCTCCTCCCCTTTCATCTGACCCTAGCTTATCAGGTCTCATCAGGACTGTCTGCAATGTCTTCCTCTGTGGCCTCTGTGGCTGCTCTTCCTTCTTGGGGGTGAGGGGGTGTCAAAGAGCCCACCACTGAGTTCAAGTCAGAGACTTCCCCTGTTCCCATTACTAGGGAACCCACTTGGATGCTGAGCTGCCATGGGCTACGTCTGAGCAGGTGTTCTAGATTATATCCATTCATAGTCCTTGGTTGGAGAAACAGTCTCAGAAAAGACCCCTGGACAGTTATTTTTATTACCATTGCTTATTTAAAAATTTTCCTGCCATATGATCATTTGTAGTGATCACTTAAATGAAACTGTCACCAAACCTCATCAGAATTTTAATTTTTCCATTTTCTTTATAAATAAAGAAACAAGGGCCCAGAGAACTTATGCTACTTGTTTCAGGTCACATGGTTAAAAAGTCAGTCAGTCACTGGGTGTGGTGGCACATGCCTGTAATCCTAGCACTCGGGGAGGCAGAGGCAGGAGGATCTCTGTGAATTGGAGGCCAGCCTGATCTACAAAGTGAATCCAGGCCAGCCAAAGCTACACAGAGAAATCCTGTCTCAGAAAACAACAACAGAAAGACTGTGTGTGTGTGTGTGTGTGTGTGTGTGTGTGTGTGTGTGTGTCCATGTGTCCACCATCAGGCTTCTGTGGATTCATACAGATAATGCCAGAGCATTTTAATTCTGTCAGTCATGCTCTTCAGCACAGGACATGTGGGATACTGCATTAAAGAGCTCATACTTCTGAAAAACCTGATTTTTCCTTACACTTTAGCAACATTGCTATATTGGTGTCATTAGGTTTGGGTCAAGAGGAAACAAAAAGAATATAGTCACCTAACGCATATTTTGTGATTTAGGGAAAAGAGAAATGAAATCTTTTTATTTTCTGTTAAAGGTTTGGCCAGTTCATTTCTTCTACTCTGCCAACGTTTGCAGTTTGTGAGAAATTTGTGGTGATGGAAATAAATACTGAAGAGAAACCTGACAGTGGTGAGTTGCCCAAAGGTAAAATCAGCTACATAGTTGGCCCCTGTGTGACACAAATGAGACTGAATTATATGTGAAAATATTGTGCAGCTTTTCTCTTTATCACTTTCGTGGCCTTTTAGGAAATGTTTATCTTATATCAAATCTGTAAAGTATTCAAAAGTATAGCGGGGCCTGAAATTTTTAAAGGGTATGACATTTTTGTGATCTTAGATTCATAGTGGTGCACCTCTAGTGTAATTGGAATTACTTGATTCTTACATTATGTCTGTGTTACCAGTATCTCTGTTAAGTTCCTATTCAGGAGTCATTGAGAGAAACACCTTTCTATTGGGATCATTTTATGTAAGTCTCACAGAAAGCAATATATCAGGTTGTGAGTTCACAAGTCTATGGACAAATTTTTAACTTGTTTGGTATCTTCTTGCCTTAAGACACGCGGGTGTTTTTAAGCCCTTTGTGGTTTTGGCTGCATGTTTGAGAAGCACTGACAGGACCTTTCAGATTGACCTTAGTGTTTTCATCCCTGGTTCTTACACAGTTCTTTCCCCACATGTCCACATTCTACGTATGTGGGTTTAACCCAGCTGGATAGTGAAAGTTTCCTGGGAAAATATTACGTTGTATCTGTCATAAACAACGTCCCGATCTTCTTATTGTTCCTTGAGTAGTACAACTGCTTATATGGCATTTACGTAGTGCTAAGTATTATAGATAGAGATGATTTCAGGTTTGAGGTTTGTGTTGTTGATATGCAAAAATGTCACCATTGTGTGGTGGGAAAGGCCTTGCGCATGCATTTTGGTGTCTGTGAGGGTCTTGTAGAACTAATTCCCACTGAGAGTGACTCTTCGTTGCTCAGCACTATTGATATTGACCTGTTACATAATCAGAAAGGCTATCAACTTATTAATATCACTGTTATATTAATAATGTATTAAAATCGATGTATTGTAATAATTTTAGAACAAAAGCATATACAGTAGAAGTATTGGTTTGCTTGTTGAATAAGAGAGGATGGTGGAACCTCAACTTTCAAAGGACAGACATCCCATCCCTCCCTCCCCCTTCCCATTTGGTCCTCCTGTTCCAGGTCCCATCTCCCCAACCACACCTCCTGCAACCCTCACCCCTGGTGCACCAGGAAGGATCTTCTAGGAAGGGGAAATAGAAGCTCTTAACTTAATCCACCACACTTGAAGTTATTTATAGGCTCTACACTAACAGAAGCTGAAGAGATCAATTAGAAAATGAAATGCTTCAAAACGATGTAGTTTTTATTCCAATTATACAAATTATGCAGAAAAACTGTTTCTCCCTCCTCCATATATTTTGTAGCCATTCAATTCAATAACTGCAGTAGTGCTGTAAATTCCTGATGGTAAATACTGTGCTAAGGATATACAAAGGGCTGACTCTGTTGAAAAGATAGATCAACTGGGCTGTTCTCATCACCATATGCCATTTGAAGCAGTGGTTTGTAGATGACATTTATTATCGCTTTACTATAAAACTGTATTGAATGTGATATGATATCCCACAAAAAAATAAAACCATCTGCTTTTTTTCTTTCCAGTAGTACACATAGTATTCAGGATATAAACCTACCAAAAAATGGCTTGGATGAAATGATGCTGAACGTTGATAAATTAATGAATGTAAAATAATATAAATAGTATATGATGGAGTGATGAGCTGTAGAAAAACAACAGCGGGAATTAACCTGGGGGCTTCTTTCAGATAGACCTCAGTGTCTTCAACTATCTTTGAAAACCAGGGGAGAAGGTTATTAGAAAGTCAAATAAAAATTAGTAAGGATTTTTTGAGAGTTTTAGTTTTCTAAATATATTGTTAATTGATAAGTAATATTTACAGCAGCTAAGATTTGTGGCATGCTTTTGTACACGCTTTTAATTGCTCAGGAGAGGAATTCTTGAGTCCCCCTTTGTTAACTTGAAACATCATGTTGAATAAAGCAATAAATTCACTTTTTTCCAGGTGAGGGAGATGTAGAAGTCAAGGTCTTTCTGTTTGTATCTTTGGCTGGCCCAACCTGGTACATAAACCAGGCTGCCTCTGCATTTTGAGTGCTGGGATTAAAGGCATGCACCACTAAACCCAACTAAATTCGCTATTTCCCCTTGTTGTATAGCCCTGGCTGGCCAGGAACTTACTATATAGATAAGACTGACCTTGAACTCACAGAGGTCTGCCTGCCTCTACCTCCAGAGTGCTAGTTTAAAGGCATGTGTAATCACCCAGGTAAACCCACATTTTAAAACACAGTGTGAAGTTTAGAGGAGGCCATAAACCGGACAAGTAGAAGCATAAAAGCACAGCAGAGCTCAGGCTGGGCCTCAGTGCTAGCAGAAATGGGAGCATAGATAGAGACCAGCCACACAGCTTTCTCTTGGTGTAGCATACCTGGCACAGGGCTAATGCCCAAGCCCTGGGCTTTTGGGACACGCCAGTGAGGGTGTCTGAGCCAGTCCTACTGTGCTTTCGTCCAGTTTCTTTTGTGCTTTTGCATGGAATTTGCCCCTCTTCTGAGCTATACAATCCTAACTTTGCCCTATGTATTGTGTTTGTTGAACAAATGAATGATTCATATTTTCAAACTTTAAAATATAGTCTCAACACACACCATGGTTCTCCTCTCAGAGACTAAGAGAAAGCTTATTCTCAAGCTGGTAACTAGTGACCACGGCCTGGGGACGTAGGTTCAGGTTGCTCCAGATAGCGTGGTTCTTGTAGAAATGTTTCACAAAGGCTTTAGAGTTACAGAACAGTACCCCAAGTCTCCACAGCTGGGAGGTTCAGCCACATAGACTGATGCTTTAGCCCAGTGTTGCCTGTTCTGGGACCTTGGGTTCAGTACTGTATTTACCTGGATCGTTAAGGACATGCTGGAGAAACTGAGGTTCTGAGGGAACCATTGTTCTTATTTATACAGTTTCCATCAACAGCGGCTTTTGAGAATGATAACGTTGGGGATGTCCATGAACTGTTGTCAGAGTTCTAAGAAGCAGTTCCGTTTTCTTGTTGGCCAGTGGAAAGCCCTTCTAAAGAAAATGTTTCCTTGGAGATTGCGAGGAGGCAGACCGGGTATCTCCTCCATGGCCTCTGCGGTGTTTGACGTGTTTGTTTCCTTTCAGGGGCGGAGGAGGAGTTCGGCGGTCTCGCGTCTGCTAATCTCATACTTCTGAGGAACAGACTGCTCGGCATCTTGCTCAAGCTGGTCTATACATCTAAAGAAAAGACGAGCATTAACCTGCAGTAAGTGAAACCATTTGAATGGATAGTCCTAGCCGGGTGGTGATGACACACACCTTTAACCCCAGCAGGTGGGAGGCAGGGGCAGATGGATCTCTGTAAGTTCAAGGGCAGCCTGGTCTACATAGTGAGTTCTAGGACAGCCAAGGCTATATAGCAAGACCCTGTTTCAAAAAAGATGAGAGGTAGGTAGGTAGGTAGGTAGGTAGGTAGGTAGGTAGATAGATAGATAGATAGATAGATAGATAGATAGATAGATAGATAGATAGATAAAAGAAAGGAGAACTGATGGGTTCCAATAGGCTGTAGTCACTTCCTGTCAGACAGGACGAGGCATCCATAGACTTGAAAGGGCTGACTTAAACCATGAATAGTATCTGAGAGGCTCAGTCCTATTTTCCTAAAGTGAGATCTGAGTGACTGAACTGGATCTCATTCCCCGGGCCCACCTGTCCCTGAGCAGGGCCTGTGAAGAGCTGGTGCGGACGCTGGGCTTCGACTGGATTGTAATGTTCATGGAGGAGCACCTGCACCCCACCACGGTGACGGCCGCCATGCGGATCCTCGTGGTGCTGCTGAGTAACCCATCAGTCCTGCTCAAGTTCAAGGAGGGGCTGAGCGGCGGAGGGTGGCTGGAGCAGACAGACTCTGTCCTGACAAACAAGATCGGAACCGTGTTAGGTGAGAGGCCCAGGGGTCCTGTGCAATGTGTGTGCACTCCAGTTTATAGCGTAGCTGTTGGGAGTTGGGAGTGTGATAAAGGTAAAAAAAAAAAAAAACTTAACGTCTTTAGAATTGAAGCTAATGCCAGAGACAGAATCTTTAAGATGTGGAGGCTGGGAGAACTGCTGGTGCTTTTACCATAACATACAACCTTTGACCTTTAACCCAAGGGGCAGGGGCAGGGTTAGTCAGGGTCCTCTCGAGTGTGCTCTGCTTCTTATGTCACTAACTGTCCTTTCGCCGTGTGAAGAGTTAATGTATTGTCCACATCTCACAGGCTGAAGTCTCACAGCTGGTTACGTGTGAGATTTTAAGCTCCCTTCACTCGTGTGTCTGGACAGTGTCGAAGTCACATGAGCATTCTGATTCAGAAATGAGATTGTGTGTGTGTGTGTGTGTGTGTGTGTGTGCGCGCGTGCGCGCATGGGGTAGTAAATTGATATACAATTTTTTTCTTCATTAGAGTTTATTTTACACAATTAATTCACTCACACTGAGCAATTGATTAAGACACACATACTTAAAAGCAACATAGATGTAAATTGCTCTTTTATGGGTTAAATAATAATTATTCTTATCCTCAAACACAATCGGAGAAATGTGAATCTCCACTTGAAATTTTAACAGCTTCAGAGTGAAAGTCAGTCATTGGTCTAGTGGCTTCTGTTCACGAAAGATTTCCTTTGGGGTCTTGGCTGGTGTTCACTCTGCACTGGGCACTGTACTGGGAATGACATGGCCAAAGGGCTCTGCCTGGGTTGTATCCTGATAGACCCCTGGAGAGACAGGATTGCTAGGTACGCACACACTCTTAGCCACAGAAGTGGCTCTGTCCTATCTGTCTCTCGGAGAGGACAGTGGGTGACACACCCACACAGCTCGTGGGGACCACAGCCACAGTGGGCATGGATCTGCCTTTCCTGTGCCTGGCCGCCTTCTGGCACAGTACAGATTGGGACGTGTGAGGGATGAAGCCATTTCTGTTCCTTCAGCCTTAAATCTGAATCTGTGGGTAATATACGGTTAACAAGTTTGCGGTGATTCTTTTGAGGACAGATGAAACCTATCAGTTACATTTCCCAGCTGTACTTCAGAATGTCCCGCCTTCTGTCTGACTCTGCTCAGTCTCACTGAATTCCTTTGGAAACAAGAGCAGGGGTGTGAGAGCTCTCGTAAGGAACAGAGCTCGTTTCACGCTCGTTTCACTGGGAGAAGCATTTGCAGACTTGTACCTGGTTGTCCCAGCTCTCTGTCAAGAACCTGTATGCTAGCAGGTGGGTGTGCTAGTCAAACCCATGGTAAAGTGACAGTGGACTGAGATGGGTCAGTCGCTGGCAGCTGGCCCGCCTTCCTGTGCGCGATCAGCCCAGTGTCCGCCTCTCTGCTCCTAACTCCTCCGTGACTCCCCTTCTCCTAGGATTCAACGTGGGCAGGAGCGCCGGCGGGCGAAGCACGGTCAGGGAGATTAACCGGGACGCCTGCCACTTTCCCGGCTTCCTGGTTCTCCAGTCTTTCCTCCCTAAGCACACGAATGTCCCTGCCCTCTATTTCCTCCTCATGGCCTTGTTTCTGCAACAGCCAGTGAGCGAGCTGCCCGAGAACCTGCAGGTCAGTGTGCCTGTGACCAGCAGCCGGTGTAAGCAGGGTTGCCAGGTAGGAACTACCTAGTACTAGGTGTCGCTGTAAAACCTATACGTTCTGTTACTGCTGATGTTCGTTCGGGAACTTACAAACCCTAAAAATTTGCTGGCGGTTTTCCTAAAAAGACATCCTTTGTCACTGTTTTGCCTTCTTTTCTGTATGGTTGCTCTGTAGGATTTACCTACGCACAAGGACTTTGGGTGACATTAACGATGCTCTGAAGGACTGTTTCGAGTAATCCAACTTTATCTAGAGACATGATCTCATTCCCAGATAATTTAAACTGAAGGGAGGGTCTGGGGAGATGCTGAATCTGAGCTGTGTGATATGTCAGCTTTGGGGAGCTGGGTTCAGATCCCCAGAACCCAAGTAAGAAGCAGCCATGGCTGCGCGTCCTTGTGACCCCAGTCCCATGGAGCTCAGTAACCTCTCCAGGGTCAGAGAAGAGACTTTGTCCCAAAACATAAAAATGAAGGAGAGAGAGTGATCAAGGAGACCAGTGTCAACCGTGGCCTCCACACTCATCTGCTTATTGGGCACTCAGGACTCGTGCGCACAAGCACATATATGTGTACACATATACACACACTAAAATGACTAGGTACACGTTTTGATTTGAAACATTTTTAATTTCTTACATATATGTAACATCTACCTCTTCAGGAAACCAGCAATGGTTTGTTTGAGTTGTCATTGAAGATTATTAAAATTGTCCATAGATAGCTTATATCTGTGACTTCATCTTTAGCCTTTACATTCAACTTTGCTTCCCTCCTACACCAAATGAAATTCAAATCACTTTCAATACTTGACCAAACCTTTTCCATGAAATCCTAAGTGGTACCCTTACATTAAACCAAGGTAAAGATTTGTGCTTAGCAGAATTTGGTTTCCCAGGAACTTTGAATCACAGACGCCATAGTCATGTGTTCTGTAAAACTGCTCTCAGTAAATCTCGTCATTTTTTTTTTTTTTTTGTGAGTTCTTGCCTGTAAGTAATGTAAGTTTGAGTCATTGTTGGGTTTGGAGGGTGAGTTCATTGTGCTCATTTAAACTTAAGACTGTTGCATTTATAATTTTGTCTTTTGCCAATGCATGTGGGCCTTGGGGCCATATATTGTCTAGATAAAGGAAGACTGAGATGGAACAGGGTAACGCTGCATGCCATAACCACTGAGTTTTGACATATAGGTTATGAGTGATCTGTCTGTCATTGCTCAGTTACAGAAAGAAGAAAGAAAAGTAGTCTGAAAGAAATTTTAGAATGTTAGAATTTCTAAGGATCTCCTCTAGAAAATTGTCTAAGTATTGACTGGCCTTTCCCCTTTTGTTCTGCAGTTTGATTTGGATTCTATCTGGACCTTCATCTTCGGCGTCCCTGCCTCCAGTGGAACTGTGGTCTCCTCCATCCACAATGTGTGCACAGAATCCGCCTTCTTACTGCTGGCAATGCTGCGCACCATGCTGAATTCAGTGAGTTCCCGAGGCCAGAGAGCTGGCCAGCCATGCTCTGCGCATTCGTGTCATTTACTGTAGCTGTCTGTTTCCCCGTGGCTCTAGACCCCACCCTGTTTTCTTATTGCTCATGGTGGGTGTAAGAACAGACAGTAAGATCACAGTCTAGAGGCTAGGGGTGTGGCTCCGTGTACTGTGTGTGAAGTGGGGTTTGATCGTCAGCACTTGAGAGACCAGAAACCACAGCCTGGAAGCCAGCGTCCACTCCTGCTATCCCAGACATGCTAGCTGCTTTGTGCTTCTGTTTCCCAAGTTTAAGCATCCGGTGATAACAGTGTTTGCCTCATAGCTTGCGAGGATTTAATGAACTAATATATACACGAAATACTTAGAAGAGCATCCTAAGTACCGACCAGTATTACCAACAGAAGATATATTCTAGTAGATATACATATATGTATAGGTGTGGTATCTCGTATATGTGATATCGTTACACACTGAGATTCTACAGTTACTCTCACGTAAATGTTAAAACATTAACTGAAGAAACATTATTTCCCTTTTCACATTTTCTCTTAGGGTTTTGAACTCAGAGTCTAGAATTAGAAGTGTGATGACAAAACCTGTCCGTCTGTCTGTCTTGCGGGCATGCCGTGAAGGATGACATAGGTCACTATGTAGCTTAGAACCGTGGGTTAAGAGAAAACGTGAAGCTATATTCTTTGAGTTATGTGTATCTGACGGTTGTAATTTTACTTCAGACTTGTTCCCTCAGCTAAGAACAAAACATCGCCATTAAATACATCACCTTAGGCTGCCGTGTGGGTCTCACCTCTGTGCTGGTCCGCAAACAAATGTAAAACTCTATATTAAGGAGGAAGCCACTGTCAGGGAAAGTATCAGGAAAACATATTTTTGAAATGCTTATATGTGCATATTTTCTTTACCGCTCACCTGTGGTGGTTTGTGTTGGTGTTGGTGTTATGCCGTGCTATCTCATAAGGCTCGTAGAGAGAAAATGACAGCACATCTTCCATCTTACTCCCAGTTTTCTGCCTGTATACACAGGATCAGTGAAGGCAAAAAGCCACTGGGATACAGGACATACGCATGCTGATGGTAACAGCTGTCTTAGCTGAACTGTGGGGACGATGGCAAAGGTTTCTAAGGGTGTGGTTGTTTTTCTGGCCGTTAGATTTCTTTACATTTTTGCACATACACCTTGCTCATGTATGATTAGTCAAGTTTTAGATTATTGATATCTGCAGTGTTAGAAAAAATTTTTAAAAAATAGTAAGGTTTTCTCCTCTTTCTCTCCCTCCTTCTCCTTCTTTCCCCTTCTCCCTCCTCCTCCCCCTCCCTTTCCCTCTCCTTCTCTCCTCTAATTTGAGACAAGGTCTCTTTGATGGAGCCCAGGCTAACCTTAAACTTTGTAGGTAGTCTAGAATGACCTTAACTCCTGATCTTCCTTCCTCCCCTTCCCAAGTGCTGAGATTACAGGTGTTTGCCACCAAGCAAGACTCTCAGAAGTATGACTCCCTCTGACAGTTGTTCTCCTCTTGCTCTGTGTTAGCCATGGCAGTCAGAAGAAGAGGGCTCATGGCTCCGAGAGTATCCAGTGACCCTGATGCAGTTCTTCAGATACTTGTATCATAATGTTCCAGATCTGGCCTCCATGTGGATGAGCCCTGACTTCCTGTGTGCCTTAGCAGCCACCGTCTTCCCCTTCAACATCCGCCCGTACTCAGAGATGGTAAGAGGAAGGAGGGAGCTTGGGTCAGGCTGCCACCAGACGGCCCTGGTGGAGAGCAGGCTTCTGTGTTCCTGACCGACTTTGGTTTGTCACTTTCTGTACCACATCTTCGTCACTGCATGCTGTCAGAGCTCCCACACATTCCTTCTGCTTTCCCCCAAGAGACCCTTGCACTCTGCTCCCTGCTTTCCTCCTCTGTGCTCCCGGAATTCCCTGTCAGGTGGCCACTGCTGCATGTCTTTTCCACACGATGGTGGCTGTGTGCTTAGAAAATGGTCTTCATAGGTAACAGGACCCTGACCAAACCAAACTGCTTTCTTTTTTTTATTTCGGGAAGCAGATGTGCATGTATGTACTTTTATATTTGGACTTGTAACATTTCCTTATCTTCTCCTGATCAACATTTGGGACTTATTTACTGCTCTTTCTCTCTCACTTGATTTAAACCTGTTGGGTGTGTTTTGCTTTTTTTTTTTTTTTTTTTTTTTTTTTTTTTTTTTTTTTTTTTTTTTTGGATTTTTCTCACCTGGAAAGAGAGAGAGATGAACCTTTGGGGCTCACCATGATAACAGGTTCTTCTCTGACGTGTGACATCTGGCTGTTCAGTACACAGCCTTCGGACCTGCGGATGCTCTCATCCTCATGTTCCCACTTCCTTTATCTGAACTGCTTATACTCACCCGTAAAAGCAGATGTGCTGCCAATGGTCTGCCAGAGTGCTGAGGAGCGAGGCCCAGTGCCAGGTTACTACCTGGAAGGCAGCAAGCGTGAGCTGATCAGCTTCATGGGAAGGAAGTCTCCAGGGAAACAGCCCTGCTTCCTTTGCCAGTGCTGCTGCCTCTGCCACGCTGCTGCCACTGTTGTCTGTTTCATTGTTTTAGCGCCCCCACACATGCACGCGCGCGCACACACGCACATGCACACACACACACACACACACGTGCACTCACGTGCGTGCACCATGATGTCACAGACTCTGAAGCGAGTCCACCCACTCTCTCTCAGGTGACAGATCTGGATGATGAGGTCGGGTCTCCAGCAGAAGAGTTTAAAGCGTTTGCCGCAGACACGGGAATGAACAGGAGCCAGTCGGAGTACTGCAACGTAGGCACCAAGACCTACCTGACCAATCACCCGGCTAAAAAGTTTGTCTTTGACTTCATGCGAGTCTTGATCATCGACAACCTCTCTCTGACCCCTGCCAGCAAGCAGACTCCACTGATTGATCTGCTGTTGGAGGTAAAGACAAGCAAGTGTGCGCATCCTTTGCCTGCACTGATGGTATAATGAGAGCATTAATAACACATTCTATGCAGAAGACCTTTAGACTTCTAATCCTTCGGGATAATGTATAGGCAAAGAGTGGGAGGGTAGACCGTTTTCAATGTTACATGAGTGCTGGACCCTCTCTCCTGTTCCACTTCTTTTCATTCTCTTGAGCATGTTTCTGCTTTAGTCCTTTATCACCCTCTTTCTGTGGCAAGCTTTTCCAGTATGTGTCAAATACTTATTTCAGTTTGTGTCACGGTGTTTCCCCTGTGCCATTATCCTGTGATGGATCTAGAGAAAAGACAAGATGGGATGACGAGAGCTGTGTTCCCACAGAAGCTTATTTCCAATAAAACAGACGCAGGCTGGGGTCAGCTCGTTCAGCCAGCTCCTCTGGACAGTCCAGACACCCGCCATTTTCCTCATGTGCTAACCTCAGTCAGTCACAGTCCGCCATCGTCACCCGTTTCTGCTCCCACTGTCCCGGGCAGCCTACATCACACACTGCGTGAGCTTTCTCAAAGGCCGCAGGCTTCTGTCCCTCCTTGTGAGTGAGAGGAATCGGTGGCACGGGAGAAAACGGGAGACTCTGCAGCGTGATTGGTTTCAGTGCTGGATGCCAGTGAAAACTCTCAGATGTTCCTCTCCAGCTGGGCGGGTCGCTCTGTGGTAGACTGTAGGAGCCTGTGGGTTTGATTCTAAACAAGAGTGTCAAATGACCAAAACATCAAAATATTCCCCTACTTGACATCACTAAAGAAAATAGAGCAAGAGAATCTAAATGACCCGCCCCTCGATGGCTCAGTGCATGTAAATGGTGCCAAAGGGTCCTGCTGTGCAAGGTGTGAGGTTAAGGTGGGTGTGGACAGCTCTCTCCTGAGAGCCCTGGGACAGGCTCTCAGCTTGACAAAACAGCCTTCTCTGCTCCCCCTAGTGGCTAATGCAGTTAACTTTTTAATTACAACCTCAGAACCATGGAAGGTATTTATGTCACTCCTGTGAAAACATCTCAGCTTGGGCAATTAAAAGTCATTTATGGAATTTAGGAGCATTTTAACCAGGACCACAAGTGTTTAAAATTGGCAGAGAGAATAATATGTCAGCAGTAAGCCACGTGATTAAAAGCTTGCCTGATAGAACTTGTCCCTCTGAGAACCTTGAGTTCACAGGGCTAGAACCAGAGCCTGGTGATGGAGCTTGGTGGTAGAGATCAGTGACAGAGCACCATGATGAAACTTGGTAATCGAACTCAGCGACATGGCTCTGTGATGGAGCCTGGCGATGGACCACAGTAAAAGGGCTCTGGAATGGAGCCCGGTGATAGAACTGAGTGGCAGACAAACAAAGCAGCTCAAGACAAGAAATGCTCAGTATCTAGGGTAAAAGTCGGAAGCAGCCCATGAAAACTGAAATCACAAGCAGTGATTCAGTAGGCGTGTGCAAGAAGGGATAAGGGGCTTGAGGCTTAGCATAGAGCTAAAGGGATGGATGAGTGTGCCTAGCCAGGGAAAGCACACCTTAAGCTTCTAAGAGCACCAGCAACTGATTAATTAGTCGTGAGTAACCTATGGACTCTGGTTTGTTCACCTGTGTTAGCAGGAAGGGCTTCACTTACTGTGTCAGCCTTCGCTGGGGTCCCAGCATGGGTGTGTGGAGTTGTGCCCCTTTCTGGACTAGAGAGCTAAATGTTAGAATTGTGTTCAGTCCCCACAGGCGTGTCAGGCCGAAGCCCTCATAGGTGTTAAAGTCTCCCAAGATCCAGGTGGATCTTCGTGTGAATTCTATCTCCCGTACTAGGTGGCAGAGCTTTCAGTACTCCTTTCTCACTTAGCTCGTAACCACATCCCTGCCAAGTAGGGAGATACAATACCATCATAACCAGAAAGATCGAGAGAGAGCTCAGGCACCACACGCATGGCTTACACACACATCCATGTAAATAAAAAGCAAAACTGAAGCTGTACAGAGGAACTTGCTGTGTTAAAGAACTTCACACACGTGTGTATATGAAAACCAGGTTAGCTAAGATGTCAGTGTTTTCCGAGCCTTCCTTAAGAACTGGATTCTCCTGGTGATGAAGTCTGGCCCTGGAGGGACTCAGGAGCAGCTCTGTGGATCTGCTGCTTCCCAGTGTGAAGGGCGTCCTGAAGCCCACTGCTCTATAATCTGGCCATGTGAGCCACACTCTCTTTAGTCTTGTTCGTTTTGTGAGAGGAGAGCTTGCTTTCTTGGTTATGTCTGCCAAAAGAGCACATGGGTCTATTTTCTTTAGCAGTTTCGAAAACTAAGAGATTCTCATTCACATCGACGAGTTAACGCTGAGGCCCATGTTCATGTAGAATGTTTGTGTGTGTCAGTGAGGACTCCTGCTATAGAAGGTTTGAGTGTGTCAGGGAGTGTCTTCATATAGAAGGTTTGAGTGCGACACTGAGGCCTGCACTAATGAAATGAGTGAGACCTAAGACGAAAGAGTGGGATTTTTCAGTAAGAAATACTTGAGTTCAATCTGCTGCTTATTACAGAGGCTTGCTCCCCTGAAGCCAGGTCCACTCTCTGGAGCATGGTGTCATGTGAGGGTTAAATGTGTGCACGTCACACAGTGATTCTGAAGAGTCCTGTGTGTAGGTTCCAGCTCTGACCTGGTCAGGTTCAGCACCCTCCCCGCCACTGTTTACCCATCTATAGAATGACCTAACAGACAAGCCTGCCTCTGACAAACCTGAGGGAAGTTGAACAAAGTACAGCTAATACAGCACAGTGCCTGGCACCTGGGGCATGCGGAGGAAACCAGGGGGGCTGGCTTAAGTGTCTAGGGATTCTTCTCACGTGCCCTGCTGTCCCCACCCAGCTGCTCGTGACAGAGTACATGAACTTGCTGCAGATTAGGTGTGGCACTGGGGAGGAAGCACATGAGAGCAGGACATGGGAACGAAAACCAGCAACTCAACTAAAGGTGGCCATGAATACTTGCTTCTTCGTTCTGTGTGATGCCTTTATTTTAAAATGCCAGGTGTTGGCTGGAGGATCTAGTTAAGGCCACAAGCATTGTTCTGAGAAAAGGGAAGGGCGTCACATGGTCATAGTCTTAGTTGAACAGAAGGTCTCAGAATGACAGCAAACAGGGACATGTGACCATGGCCTGTCTGGTCCTTGAGGCATTCTACTGAGAGTCCCACACCTAGAGCAAGCTGCTAGTTTCTTTAACTTTTCCTTGCAATTAGGCAAGTGACCATATTACCGAAAAGCTTGAGCTGTTGAAGTTGACGCAGGAGTAAGACTGCCCAATTCCAGGTATGTGACAACGCTGAAGACCGTGGTCCTCAGTGTCACAGCAGCCTGAGGCAGCCAGGGAGAGGGGCACCCGTGTGCAGGCCTACCCAAGTGCTGGAGTCGGCAGAACAGGAAACGACACGTGGAAGCGTCTTAGCACTCGTAGTACTTCCTTCTATTTGCAGAGCGCGTTTGTAGCTCTGGAAAGGCCTCTGGGAGACCCCATCACAGGAGCTCGGTGCTCTCGCTCTTCAGGGGGATGGTGAAATTTTCGTGTGTTACTGGCCCTCGTTGCCTAGTTCAGATGGTCTTCCTGGGAGTCGCAGCAGCCTAACTTTGAAAAAAACTTAAGATTTCGTGAATGTAGGCATCACTGTGTCCTTAATATAATCCATTAGCATATTATTGTGCTGGCCACAGGGCTTTGGTGTATAAACTTATGTGATTTAACTAGCAAATGCCACTTTGAAATGGATAACGTCCCCATTTTCGAGACGATATGACTGTTGGTTATTATCAACCTGACACAAACCTAGAGTCGTTTTGGAAGAGATACTCTCAAGGAGGAAGTGCCCCTACAGGATGACCTGTGAGAAAGCCTGTGGGTCTTTGTCTTAAT
>REGO01000056.1:2103331-2156524 GCA_010120015.1 Rhombomys opimus | reverse complement strand
TTAGCACTGAATTGTTGGCCTAATTAATTTCTTGTTTAAATACATCTTCCCCATTGGGGACTCTTGGCTGCTATATTTCTTGAGTTTTTACATTTACTTTTATGTCTTTATGGCTTATTTTATGTGCTTTTCCTCGTAAACTGCTGAAATGAGGTACAGTGGTAAAATAGCAAATATTTCCCGCATATTATGTTTAGGGTCAGGATATGGAATAATTTCGGAGATGTAGGTTTTTCTATGTACTGTTTTAATTCTGTGGTTTGGAAAATGGGAGCATGGCTACGTGCGCACAGTCCCCCTTGTGCTGTCTGCCTTCAGTGTGCTGGGATAGGCTGTTTCCATCTTCTGACCATGTAACTGCGCCGGGACCCATCTTTGTGTAGTCTCTTTCTGATTCTGCTGTGTGTGTGCTTTCACGTACAGGCTTCCCCTGAAAGATCTACAAGAACTCAGCAGAAGGAATTCCAGACGCACATTTTGGACAGCGTGATGGACCATTTGCTTGCAGCTGATGTGTTGTTGGGTAATTCTGTGTTTAATTTTTTTTGAAGTGCTTATATTTCCCACTTTCCTCTCTCTAAGCTCCAAGTGCTCCTGCCTTCTTTCCTTTTAGTCTGGCCTCTTATAGTTAATGTTTTCTTTTAATGTTTGAGATGATATAATCATGGTTTTGCACACAGCAGTTTGTTGTTGTCACTATATAGTGTTTTGTCACATGGACATAAGTTTATTCATATTATTGTTGATAGGTGTATGGAAGTTTCCAGTTAGAGACAACTCCAAATAAGAGTGCTGTAAGCATTCTTACTCAGGAACCACAAGCGTGTACAGTATGTGTATGTCTTGGGTAGTGGAATTTTAGCCATGTGCATGCTGTTCCTCGGAATGTGTTTCAGCAAGTCAAAGTGTGCTGGACTGTATTGCCTTAAAGCGTTTGTGTTGGGCCGCAGTGCGAATGTAAATAACACTGGAGACACGCACAGTAGAGACACCGCTCGTGTCAGTCAACATGAAATCGCTAAGTGAAGAAAAGACATTGCCTCAAAGCCAGGAATAGTGTTGCCTATCTGTCATTCATGCATGACTCCGGAAGCCACACCAGGATTGCAGGTTTCAGGACGGCCTGGGCTACCCAGTGAGACCCTCCGCAGAAAGCAAAAAGTGTTAGCAATTTACTTTTCTATACTGCTCTTGAGTGATCATATGAATCATAGAACGTCTGTGCTGGCAAAATAGTATTCTTTGCAAAGTAACTGGCCAGAAGTAATCTCCGGTGTTGTCCTACTACGTAACTGAATTTTCAAAACTGGACATCAGGTCACATTTTTGTACATAAGAGAATGTGTATATCCACTGAGCTCCTTTGTAGTGAGCTGAGCTGTGGGGGCTGCAGACAGTGTGGTGGGATGAGGAGGGATGGTCGAGCCAGTGTGTTCATTGAGGCCCATGGGGGCCACTGGGGTCACCTGGTTAGGAGAGGCTGCCCTGCTGGTCACGGCTCTCCGTGTCACCCGCTTTCCTAATCTTAAGCCCATGGCTCTGTTGCCGTGGGGTGAGAGGCACAGGGTTTCGTTTGGGGGCCTGCTTTCCCACGCATTGTTCACACAATCCATCTTTAATTGGACTCTTTATCGGGTGGAGATGGGCTGTTGCTGACGGTTGTCGCTGAAAAACTGTTTGCTTCCCACAGGCTGACTTTCCAAGTCAGAGTCTTTGCAGGGACTTTGAGCCCACAAAGCTTTCCACCTGGTAAAAACATTCTTTCTAGTGTTTATCCTGATTTCTGGCCGTGCCCATCATTTTCTTAAAATAGTCCCTAAGAGCATGTGGTTGTGTTTCGTAAGGTCTGTGGGCACACTTCACCTTGCCTTAGCCTGTGTGGTTGAGGTCTTGTGACCGTGGATTTCAACTTTCTTCTGTCTTGTTTCCTCCTGCTGGGGTTTAGGGGAAGATGCGTCTCTGCCTATTACCAGTGGAGGAAGCTATCAGGTGTTGGTGAACAACGTGTTTTACTTCACACAACGTGTGGTGGACAAGCTTTGGCAAGGCATGTTCAACAAAGAATCTAAACTTCTTATAGATTTCATAATTCAACTCATTGCACAGGTAATCAATCATCACTATTAACTGTGGCTGGCGTTCATGTTTTCGCCTGATAAACCTTTCCTTGTGGTGTCAAGTTATTGGAAGATAATGACTATTAACATTTGATATACCCAAACTTTGTAAAAAAGTGAATTAAAAATACAAACTTTGACTTCTCTTCACGGGTGCCAGAGCTGGTGCCCTCCTTACAAAGGTGCCCGGCGTTCTCCTGCTGACCCTTCCCACCCAGGCACACTTAAACACCTCAGTTACTACCTCCAGAGAAGCTTTCATACTGTGTCACTGTACGAAGACTGCGGCGCATGAGCATCCACACTGAGGAAGGGCCCTCAGCTGAGCAGCATAGTTTACTGTCGCCCATCCTTTGAGGATCCATGTTCCCCAAGCATGCTTGACCAAGGAGCATGTGGCACACAGGACTGATCTTACTTTATAATGTAGAAAAGTGGGAAACACTTTCCTGTTCATTGTGGCGTCCGGTTTTTTGTTTTCATGGGTTTTGTCTGTTTGTGTATTCATGTGTGTGTACGCGCACAAGTGTGTGTGCAATGTGTGTTTCTTGTGTTGTTTTGTTTTGTTCTGGTATGTTTTTGTTGTTTATTTGTTTGTCCATTTGTTTCCAAAAGAGGAAGGAAGGAAGGAAGAAAAGAGCAGGTAGGAAGAAAGGAGGGGAAGGACGTGTATGTTAGTGGGTGGGGAGAATATGGGAGTAGTTGGAAAGAAAACTGAGATCAGAATCTGTAGGATGAAGAAAAATACTTAATTAAAACAAATTTCCTGTTACAATGACATGAATGAGGTATGGTGCTTACGAACAAATGTGAAGGTGTAAAAAGTAAATGAGAAGTAAAGAATTCTCATCTCTATGCCAGACTGCACCACTCGCCCTGTGCTGTGCTGTGCTGTGCTGTGCTGGTATCTGACAGGGTGTTCCGTCCCCTCTGAAGCCGTGCATTTTTTGTTAAGCCGAACAGAACAGCTCTTAGGTGAGGGATGGAGTCGAGCGCCAGGACAGTCTCGCTAATGTTCCGGTCAGCTCTGCAGTTGGCACAGTGACAGCTCATCTTAAAGAGGGTGGTGTGGCTTCTGTGGCTTCTTCCCAGGGGACCACAGCAACATAGTGTGGACTCTCCTCACAGGGGGCTGTTTGCACAGGACGCTTCATTTTTAGGTTGCATTTGTGTCTCGTGGGTTCTGAATCCATAAAAGCAAGAGCCCAGTGTTTTTCAGCTCAGCATTCCGAGGACTTAGCATGACACCTGTTGCACAATGGCTGATCCGAGCATGCTTGTGAGTGACAGCAGGGTTTGTATTTTTGTCCTCTTCCTAAAAACGTATCTTCCTTTTTTTTTCAGTCAAAGAGAAGATCGCAGGGATTGTCGCTGGATGCCGTTTATCACTGCCTCAATAGGACCATCCTGTACCAGTTCTCCCGGGCACACAAAACTGTCCCTCAGCAAGTAGCTCTCCTCGACTCACTCAGGGTTCTTACTGTAAACCGGAACTTAATCTTGGGACCTGGGAACCATGACCAAGAATTCATTAGCTGTCTTGCTCACTGCCTGATTAATCTACATGTTGGAAGGTAAGTCGCTCAGGTCCATTTGTCCTTTTGTCTTTGACAGCATCCCATGTGAACTGCTATCTTTTGTGGCAAGGGTAGCCCTTTTGGCTTTTAATTAGTTTGGTTTACTGCTTTATGAAAAGGATACAGGGCAAGTGTTGTGTTTTAGCAGAAATAATGAGTATTTTCTTTTCGCTTACTTTTACATCTTTAAATTTGTTCAGAATCATCATATGTCATTTCATCAAATTATAAAAAGAAATTTGCTTTTTCATTGAAAAAACTGTTTTTATGCAATAATTCTGGTGATGGTTTCCTCTTTGAACTCCTCCCAGATTCTCCCCACTAATCCAACTACCCACCCTTTCTCTTTTTCTCTCTTTAGAAAACAAACAGGCCAACATAAAACCAAACCAGAATTAAAAGAAAACAGAGTGAAATACAAAAATAGGCACACGTGTGCACAAACAAAGCCCATAAAAAATTCAGAAAACCAGAAATCATCATGTACAAGCAAAAGACCAGCAAGATTCCAATAAAGAAACAAATGATTTCCACAGCAAGTGAGACAAAGCACCTACAGAAATCCCTTTGAGTTCCTTTTGTGTTGGCCTTCCACTGTTGTGGTGAGAATAGAATAGGCATGTGTAGTTATCCTTCAGGGCTGCTCTTTAGGGCAACCACAGATGCCTCAGTGCTCCTGAAAGAAAGAAGGGGAGAGCCAAAGATTGGAGGGGACACAGGCATACAAGCACTGTTCTTAGGGAAGTGACCTTTCTGTGACCTTAAGATAATATGTTGGCACTGATCTAACAGTGCCTTTAGTGTTAACACAACAGTCTTGATCCCTAGAAACTGCTTTAGCCATATGCGGCTAAGCGCACCTGTGAGATCACCCCTTAAAAATGGCACCTCTGTGGTAAATCGGGAGTCCTATTTTTGCATCTGCTAAGTGTCTGTCTGCCAGTGATGGAATGCCGTGACGGGGCCAGTGCTTACATGTGTCTGCAGAGTGATTCACCGTAATTATAGCTTCCAGCTCTAGCATCCCTCAGACAGTGGGATCTACTTTGACTGTTTCAGCAACGTGGAAGGCTTTGGGCTGGAAGCAGAAGCGCGCATGACCACGTGGCACATCATGATTCCTTCAGACATTGAGCCAGACGGCGGCTACAGCCAGGACATCAGCGAAGGTAAGCTTCCCTCCCTGGCTGTAGGTGTGCTCTTGTGCATTTCCGGTTCTTAGAACAACATTGGCTTCAAAAACCACACACGCAACCAACCTGTACACGTACCCAGTCTGCACACAAACTGTCTTCCAGTGCCAAGATGGGCAAAACGCTAAGCCCCCTGGTGCTAACCTCGAGCCTTCTTATGAACCTTGTTGGCACTGGGCTGCAGATACTACATGGCACTGTCGGGAAGGACTGCCAGATGCTTGTACCAGCACACCCGTTAGAGACGGGTATCTACTGAGAGAGGTTGTCAGTGGTGCCATCTGATCCTTTTGCTTACCTTTTGAGACAGGGTTTCACTACATACCTAGGCTGACCTTGAACTCATTATGTATCCCAGCCTAGCCTTGAGATGGTAGCGGTGCTCCTACCGCAGGCTCCCACATCTTACTCTCTTTCTTAGAATCTCATCTTTCCCTGTTCGGCAAACAAGATGTATGGAAGCCTTCCTGTAGATTGGTTTCTTACTTCATGTGTTCCCAGGTCCACGCTGAGAGCACTATGTAGTGTGTATCTCCCAGCAATACTATGGGGTAGTCCTTCCTGGAACAGTCCAGGACTCATTCTCACTTTGATTCGTTTCTCGAGATGTCTAGGTCCCCAAACTGAGGTTCACTCCACTCCAGCAGTCTAGAAGCTTTGTCCCTGAGGTGAGCCTAGCTTTGTCAGTCTCAGCTCGGGACACTGGGGATTGTGGAGCCACCTGCTCTGTTCAGTCAGTCTCCAGGGCTGGTGGCTGGCAGTCTATCACAGGCCTTCTGGGGACTCTGAGGCTTGCTAAGGATGGATGGGCGAGCTACTGTTGGTCAGGGTATAAACTAAAGCAGCCACATGGGAATGAGTATGGAGGTTCCTCAAAAGACTAAGAAAAGAAGCCAGCTGTGGTGGTATACACCTTTAGTACCAGCACACAGGAGGCACAAGCAGGCGGGTGTCTTCAAGTTCAAGGCCAGCATCCAAAGCAGCATAGTGAAGCCCTATCTCAAAATAGGCTGTATACTCAAAGGACTAGGTCAGCCTAACATAGAGATACGTTCATATCCATGTTTATGTCTGTGCCATTCAGCTACTCACGGTAGCCAGGAAATAGAACCAGCCTAGAAAAGAAAATGTACACATAGACAATGAAATCCTGCCATTTGCACAAACAAACAAACAAACAAACAAGTTGGTACTAAAATTCACTGTTAAGTGAAATAAGCCAAACTCAGAGAGACACTACCTGTTTATTATCAAATGTGAACTCTAGCTTTAAATGTGTGTGTGTGTGTAAGAGAGACAGACCAGCGGGAGAGATAGCCAGGTCACCATGAGAGAGCAGAGAGAGATCTTAAAGTGAGGTGAGAGAAGAGTGGGTGGATGCCTGTGACAAGAAAGTGAAAAATGCTTTTCAGGGCCTGAGACTAGAGCCCATTGACAGAGCATTTGCATAGCTCCTCTGGGTTCCTAGATTCAGTTGGGAATAAATGATAGTCTGAGATAGCAATTCTTATCCGGAAGTAGATAAACACAATTTTCTAGTTTCTAAATGAGGAATATAGCATTTACTCATGAATGTACGGGGTTTTTTTTCTTTACTATTTTCCACATAAGCAAAACTTGACTTTGACTTATCTAAATTAAGTCCCTCTTTTCATTGCACTGAATATATAATCTAATTGTAAATTTTTGTTTTACAATTAAATATAATAGTTCAAGTTCCTAGACAGACAGCATGAGACAAGCACTGCCTTTGTGGTCCCTCTGGATTCTTTTCTGTCTTTTCATTCTCAAGGGCGTCAGCTTCTCATTAAAGCTGTCAACAGAGTGTGGACGGAGCTGATCCACAGTAAGAAGCAAGTCCTGGAGGAGCTGTTCAAAGTCAGCCTGCCAGTGAACGACAGGGGCCACGTGGACATAGCCATGGCACGGCCGCTCATCGAAGAGGCCGGGCTGAAATGCTGGCAGAATCATTTGGGTAAGAAGACCCCGGACATGCCTCGGCTTCTGCCCCTGGCTGCTCTGTAGACTGCCCCACCTTGGTCATAAGGCCCTGCACTGGCCGCCTGTGACTTTAGAGAATGACACCTTGCTGCCGAGGCCGCCGTCTCCACGTTTATCCTTCAGCGCTGAGATTTTAGAAGCCTTAAAACACAGTTTTCTTATTAAAACCGCCCTGGTAGCTGCTTTTATCATATTAGGTATAGTCATGCGTTCGTTTTGCTGTGGTGATGTTACAGTGCTGTATGATCATATACTTCCATGGAGCCTCGGTGTTTCCGTGCACAGTGTCAGTGTCTGTGTGTTCAGAGCTTTCTTAAAATCTAAAACCTTGTGTGATCCAACACATTCTCAACACATGTTTTGAGATGACCGATTGTGAATCGTTAGCATAGAGACATATTCCAATTTCAATAAATTTTCATATTAGGAGAGGAAAGGGGCATCACAACCAAGCAAAAGTCTGGCTAGCACACTAACTCTCAGGCACACACCCTTAAGCAGGAGCCAGCAGTAAGTCAGTCTGCCGTGCCTGGAGGAGATGTGTCTCTGAAGTGAGCGACCTCTGGTACTCCTCCTGTGGGTGATGCAGCCCCAGCGCTGCTCCAGGCACAGGGAAGGCGCAGGGAGCCCTGGGCTCGACACTGCGATGTGTTTTCTGTACCTACAAGCCCGCAGAGGGTCACTTCCATGGGCACAATGACAGAAGGAAAACAGCAACTGGTAAAACAGAGCAGCGACAGGCGTGTAACTTGTTGCACTGCAGCCATATTTGCAGACTGTCGCTGACCACTGAGAGCTGCAGCCACACAAGAAGGGAATGGTGGGTTAGGTGGAGGGTCATGATCTGTAACCGTAACATGAAGCTAGGAAAAGGCTAATTAACAGATATGCTCACAGTTGCCTAATGTTAAACTTACAGCCCACGAAAAGAAATGCATAAGCCGAGGAGAAGCCTTGGTGCCCACCACACAGTCCAAGCTGTCCCGGGTCAGCAGCGGCTTCGGCCTTTCCAAGCTAACGGGATCAAGAAGGAATCGGAAGGAAAGTGGCCTTCACAAGCACAGTCCTTCCACCCAGGTACACGCTGGGCTTCAAGCCTCCTGCCTTTAGGACTTGCAGCTCCCAGGTCCATGGCTTCATGCCATACGGCTAACACACGCAAGAAGGAAGTCCTGGCGTGGGAGGGGGGATGAGCCCCAGAGGTCCTTCATTTTGTAAAACTCCCGTGGTCCCAGGCACGTACATCCATTTCATAACTGGACCAAATGGCAGTCAGAGACCGGTAGACCATTAATGTTTTTGCAGTTTCCCTGGCTTTGACAATACTCTTACTGATGATTACAGAAATTACAAGGCGATAACAGAGTAGTTGTAAATACCTGTGATCGATTGTCTTAAATCCTACCCACCTCCTTTCTTAGCCTTTCGTCCTCACACTTCAGGACCCTTCAGCCAGGGGCTGTGTGAAAGGGGTGTGAAAGAGCCGTGTGTGCCCGGCATGTGTTGGCCCCCACTGCGCTTTTGAGGAGGGACCTCTGAGGTGGGGTCCAGTGTGCGGGAAGAGGCTTAGGGAGTGCCCTGAGAGTCCATGCCTGTGGGAAAGTGCAGGGAAGTGTCATCCTGTAGTGTGCTTCACCCTGCTGGGCTGAAGAGCATAGCGGCCTGCACAGGGCCTCAGAGGCCCCAGTCCAGCCACACACACTGGCTCTGTGGCCCTGCTGCCCCCTCTGCAGCCGAGGCCTTTCCTGAGGACAGCACCCCACAGGCCAGAGCTATGAATGATGCCGGGGCGGGGCTCTGCAGATCCGTGGCTGCCCCAGAGGCCCCGTCTTAGGCAGGTCATCCTTTAGCATCTCTGCTTCTGTTCTCCGTAGTAGCACATTTGGAGAAATCGAGAGAAAGAACTGAGAAAGCTCTAAGGCTCTTTTTCTCATGGTTTGTCAGGAGATCTCCCAGTGGATGTTCACACACATTGCCGTTGTGCGGGACCTCGTGGACACGCAGTACAAGGAGTACCAGGAGGTGAGCATCGCCGCGGTGGTGGCGGCGTGTCGTGCGTCCTCGTGAGCAGGGTCTGCTGTCTGTCTTAAATGTCACATTCGCGGGGCATAGCAGACCCCACTTCTCACGAACCCGTTGGCTTTCTTTCCTTAAGCTGTAAGTAAAGTAACGATGTGTAATATTCACTGAAATGCCCAGAGTCGAAGTTGTCTCCCGGTGGCAACCTCAAGTTATCCGTGTTATTTTATCTGTTGGAAACCCAACCTGGCTCTGTCCCTCCAGCGTCAGCAGAACGCTCTCAAGTACGTGACTGAGGAATGGTGCCAGATCGAGGGTGAGCTGCTGCGGGAGCGAGGCCTGTGGGGTCCCCCCATCGGCTCGCACCTAGACAAGTGGATGCTGGAGATGACGGAGGGGCCCTGCAGGATGAGGAAGAAGATGGTGCGCAACGACGTGTTCTACAACCACTATCCTTACGTGCCGGAAACCGAGCAGGAAACCAACGTGGCGGTGAGTGCTCCTCAGCCCAGCTGTGCTCTTTCCAGGCCTCCTCCGCTCACTTTTCTCAGTGGCCGCTTCCCTGTCCCGGGGAAACTGTCACTGGAGGGCTGTGTCCTGTAACTAGTGACGTCACCGTGAGGGGGGTGGGACAGACTCTGGGCCCCACTGCTCGGGTCTAATGCCTCATGCTCCCACATTGCATGTTACAGGACTCTTCGGGTTTCCACACTTGCTTGTTTAAACTTGGAAAATGGGTTCCACCGCACAGGCCGTTAGGAGGATTTTGTCAGTTGAGTATTTTGAGTCTTAGTGTCTGCCGCAGTTTAAGTACCCAGCACCTCTGTCTTCCTGTGCAGGAGTCCTGGCTCCTTCCATCCTGTACTCTGTGTTTTCAACCCCCGTTCTAATGCTGCCTAGGTCGGAGGCCTTAGCATCAGCCGGGTGTCCATCTGCAGATAAACAGAAAGTGTAGCTCGTGTGCAGATGAGCACTCTTCAGATTATAACAAGAAGGAAATGCTCTCCTCTGTTAACACCTGAATGGATTTGGAGGCATGCCGAGAGACGTGAGGGTGATGCAGAGAGAGGGGTCCCACAGTTTCCCTTAGGGTGGCATCGAAGGCAGACACGCTCAGCAGCAGGGGCAGAGTGCTCCCTGGAGGTGGGGGGGGTCAGGGTGTGACCCGGCTCTGGCTGGACGCGGACTCTGTGCAGACCTGCTGCAGAGCAGCGTAACTAGAGTGGTCACGTGTTGAGTGTGCCAGAACTGGTGGGAGTTTCATGTGCTCCTTACAAAATGACAAAAGGGGAAGCAATGTGTTAGCTTCATTAATTTAATCACTTCAAGTTGTATAGTGTATGCACAGTGTCACTTTTTACCTCCTAAGCATATATGGTCAGAACTTGTCAATTTATAGTATTCTTAAAAGAGTATGGATCTTAGACTTTAATAACCAGCAAGATTATTGAAAATAGCCCCTCTGAGCCTGCTTTCTCAAAGCTGCCAGTCCCATCATGCTGCTCTTTCTGTGTCCTAAAGCAGTGTGCCTTCAAATATGGGCGTCTTGCAGACAGAGCGACCCCATATTTTGCAAGCTTTTCTAGCACCTTTTGTGAGAGCAGAGACGTGATCTTTAATTTTTTGGCTCTTTTCTCCAATCATTCCTTAAGGGGTTACGCCCGTGGCAATTTGATAAAATGTTTAAGTGCACATTCATTTAGCTTGAACCCTTTCAGAAAGGCTGACATTCCCTGGTTAAATTAAATGGGTCACAAAACACCCAAAAGCCATAAACCTGGGGAAAGGACAGGCAGGGGTAAGGAAGGGAGATGAGTGAGGGTGGGAGAGGGAGACAGTCAGAATACACGTACACACAAAGGAGATTGAATAGCAACAAAATTAATTAAGATTTAGGCTGTAGAGTAAATACACTCTGGGAAATACGGTAACCAATTCGGGACTTTACTCTAAGCGAGACATACCCTGTGAGTCATTTCTTACCGTAACTGTAATACATTTTACTGTACTTATACCTTTATTGTTCTTTGAGCAATCTTATTAATTTATATGAAAACTTGAGTATCAGGGGAAGGCTATTCAGTGTTCATACCTAAACCCTCCGTGTCATCAGCATTTTACCCAAGCACAGGAGTGCACCAGCCTGTGAGAGCTGAACAAGCAATTCCCACAGGAATGCGCCATACGGTGCTCGGTTCCTGACAGACAGGTTACTTATTAGGAGATACGAGGCGGGTGGGGAGTGTTGATACATGTACAGAGAGGGAAGAAGTGGGTGGGAGCAGGGGGACGGTGGCAGAGCACAGAGTTCGTCACGTGCTGCACGAAGCATGTCCAGTCAGAAGTTAACCTGATTTGGTTAACATAACTTCAGTTTATGTGTGTGAAGAACAAAGTATGAGTGAGTGCATACGTGTGTATGTGTGTGTGTCTATAACGAAGTCCATTACTTTACATGCTAACTTAATAAGTTTTAAAACTATCCAGTTTTCTGGGTCCTGAAGTGAACATAGTATAGGCGAGCCTTTCCTCCAAGAGGGGCCATGAAATGTAAATATGACATCATGGGATGGGGTTTTTAAGGGAGCCACAGGAAGCGTGCTCTGTGGGAGCTTAAGCTTGGTAGCCCCAGGGTGTCCCCCTGTGTCCTCAGCCATGTTAAGTCTTTAGAATTAAAGGTCATTTGACTCTTCTTTCTTTCAATTTCCTAAACTCATTGCTACCCAACCTATAAAATACAGCCGGACACTTGCATTGGGCAGGAGACAGCTTCTGAAGGCTGTTGACCAGCAGAAACGGCTTCGTCGGAGCGAGGGCCAACGAGTTGATCTGTACCTTGTAGGTCATTTCTAACTGACGCTTTCTTTACCCATTGCAGAAGGTGAAGAATACAGTGAAGGTTAAAAGGCTAGTCCTTTTTCAGATCTTTCCGTTAGAAATTGAATTAGCCATTCTTTCTGTCGTTTATTAAACTTTTGTTTATTAAACCTTTGAGGAGGGGTCTAGGAGGCTGTTTTGGGGGGAGGTAGGTGGAGCCAGGGTCTCAGAGACCCCTGGCTGATGCTGATCGTCCTGCCTGCACTTGGCAAGTGCCGAGATGTCAGGTGAATTTGTGTTTTCCTACATGTGTTTGTCGTGTGTGCCTGCTGTCTCAGGAGGTTGGAAGGGGGCAGCAGATTCCCTGAAACCATAGTCTTGGCGTGTAGCCACCATGTAGAGTGAGGAATAGAAGTTGCCTCATTTCTCCAGCCCCCACCCAGATATATCTTAAGCCTTGATAATACAGAATACCATATTTATAAATGGGTCAGCTGTTTGTACAACTTTTGAACTTTATTTGTGGATAATTTTGAAGTTTGTTTATAGAATGTAAAATGTATTTTGGTGGTTCATATGCCACAGACTTGAAAGCTTTGGAAGATTGTCAACTAAAATTATTCTAACAAAAGAACGTAAATAATTAATGCCTTGTGAAAACTCAGTAAATTTAATATGGTAAATTTAGAGCTCTCGTTTGAAAAATTTACCTCTCTGCCTTGAGAAAACTTAGTTAAATAAAACAGACACCAGACTCTCACTTGAAAATCTCCCTTGTCTGCTCAGTGACTGGAGAGGAGGGAATGTTCCTCATACTGCAGGGAGCCCTGCTGAATGGCTGTTACTGCATGGTTTATGTATTACTCCTAGCTGCTGTGAGCAAGTCGGCGTAGGTCCTGTGAAGAGGTAAAACCTGAGTCCTAAAGCAACCAAGTAAGATCCTGGGCTGGCAAGATGGCTCAGCACGTAAAGGTGCTTAACGAAAAACCTGATGGCCCGGTTCAACACCTGAGTCTTTGTGGCAGAAGAGAAAGCTAACTGTAGCTAGTTGTCCTCTGACCTGCACCTATGTACCGTGATGTGTGTGGTATCACACTTGGGCACGCTCACACACACACATACACACAAAATTAGAAACTAAGTGTTTAAATAATTAAGCTAGGTCGTATTTTCCAAAATACATCATTTAAACACTGCACTAGTTTTACCTGTATAGGCTTCTTATTTTTACAAATTAACAGCTTCAAATAAACCTGCTATTCTTTGCAGAAATCAGTGTGCTGAGGACCCAGCTGCATATTAAAGATAAAAAATATAAAATTATTTTCTAGAAATTCTGACTGAAAAAAATAAATTTCTGTATGACCATAACTATAATAATAATTCAGTATAATTTTCTAAGTATAAGAGAAGTGTGATAATACCGGTTTGTCATCATACTGTTCATGTTTGCCATTCAGTTCTGGACCCTTTATTAAAACATACAAGTCATTCTAATGTAGCACATACTTGTATACACGTGTGTGCTGTGTGCTGCTCATCTTCTGGGTGGGCTCTGTAGTAAAAACAGGGAGGAAAACTCGGAATTTGTTTCAAAATTAGTAATTGGTACATGTTATATTTATTACACATCTATTTTATAGTTTTTAATTTTAATATTGATTGAATGTTAAACCTTCTCTGTTAATTTGGGGTCAATATATTTTATTAATTACAATTTATTTATTTTTGTATCCTAGCTGTAGTCCCCTCCCTTGTCCCGTCTCAATCCCACCCTTCCTCCCTCTTCTCTTCCCTTGCCCTCCCCCAGTACACTGATGGGGCAGTCCTCCTCCCCTTCCATCTGACCCTAGCCTATCAGGTCTCATCAGTACTGGCTGCATTGTCTTCCACTGTGGCCTGCCAAGGCTTACCTGCCAAGGCTGCCCCGCCAGGGGAAAGTGGTCAAAGAGCAGGCAACAGAGTCCATGTCTGAGACAGCCCCTGCTCCCCTTACTAGGGAACCTACATGGAAATTGAGCTGCCTATCAGCTACATCTAAGCAGGGGGCCTCTCCATATGTTGATTGGTGCATCAGTCTCCACAGTCTCCACAGTCTCCCTGGGCCCAATTTTTTTTTTTTTTGGTTTTGTTGGTCTCACTGTGGAGCTCTGTCCCTCTGGGTTTTCTATCCTCCCACTCTTCCGTAGATTCCCTGTGCTCTGCCCAAAGTTTGGCTGTGAGTCTCAGCATCTGCTTCAATCCCCTGGTGGTTAGAGTCTTTCAGAGGACATCCCTTCCTGTTCCTCTCTTCAGCAGCTTCTGGTGTCTATTCGATTTACCCTTCTGAATGAGAATTAAGCATCCTCCCTAGGGTCCTCCTTGTTATTTAGCTTCTTTAGGTCTGTGGATTGTAGTATGGTTATCCTGTATCATATGGCCAATATCTGCTTATAAGTGAGTACATACCATGTGTGTCTTTCTGGGTCTGGATTGCCTCACTCAGAATGACCATTTCCATTTGCCTGCAGATGTCATGGTGTCCTTGCTTTTAAAAGCTGAGTAGTATTCCATTGTGTAACTTGAAGTGCTTTTCAGAAAGGCTTTGTCTGAGCCTGATACCATCCACATTCCACTGCTGGCTTTTCCCAGCTGCTGTCTATAGAGTTGTGAAGGGACTGTGTTCATGAGCTGCTGCGGCAGGGTGGGCGTCAGCCAGTCACCCCTGTTTTTATTTGTCAAGAGGCAGTGCAGGTAACAGCTTAAATCTCATGAGTTGTTACAGCACAGATTTGGGGATGGGCCAGGAATGTGGAGGATACTAGCTAGAATGAGGTTCTGTTGCTAGCTTTTTATGTTTAGTTTTGCTTTGTTTTTGTTTTTGTTTTTCTTTTTGAAAGCACTTGTAAAGTCATCCATAACAGCAGTGCTGAAGTTTTGTGGTTTGTTTGTTTGTTTGTTTGTTTGTTTGTTTGTTTTACTGTGTATTCAGGGTACTGAAACTTTCAGTATGTTTAAATTATACTTAAAACTCTGGTCTTTGGTCACAGAGAAAATGAGCACATAGGCGTCTGTAACTAGCTGAGCAGATTATGTTAATTCCCTTTGAATTGAGTATACCTTCTGCATTTCTTAGGGTCCTCAAGAAAATTTTGTTTTTGTGATCTTTATATGTTTTTTCCCCTGATGTGTCTATACTTAATACCCTGTTTCAGTCTGAGGCCCCAAGTAGACAGCCCGAGACTCCCGATGAGGCCATTGCTCAGAAGGTAAACATTCACTGCTATGAAAGAATGCCAACTCCTCGCAGCTCTCTTCTTAGTGCACGGTAGATGGCAGACAGACTAACTCGAAAGACTGACTGACTCCTGTGTGGGCTCGCTGGGATGGCAAGGGTACTGTCCTTCCTGCTGAGAGGTCTTCCTTCCGGCTCCTCCCACGGATCTGTGCTGTTCACTAACGGGGGGGGGGGGGGCTCTCCCACTCACCTGGGCTGCTTCACGCATAACTAACCACTGATGAGGCACGTTAGTGATGGGCATCCGGGCACCCTCAGCCCCTGGAAATATGATGTAATTATTTTTAAGTGCTGAATTATTTTAAATGCAATATTAATTGGCATACATTTTTCATTGTTTTTGTTTTCCAAAAAGGATTTAGTACTGTCGATATAAATACTGAAATGTACCTTAACACATTTCAGAAGTAAATCAGCAACCAAATCTACACCTCTTGGTCCACGATCTTGCCCATCAGTAACTGTGCCATTGTATTTTAAAATGTTAGCAGTTTTGGCAGGTGATACTCTAGTTACTACCTGGCTTCCTGCTCCTAGCAGGCGACTAAACTTTTTTTCTGTTTAATAAATTATAACGATTTTGAGTTGAATATGATCATTTTGCTTCATACAGAACAACCATGAAGGTACTAGGTTTGTTGTCTTCCTTTGATTTGGAACACTGTATTTCCTTATTAGTTTCCCATCAGGTGGACCTCCCACTCCTGTAGGATCGCTCGTCATCTTTTTTATTCTTTCCATCTCCACATACTGCACAGCCCGCTCAGTTAGCTCCCTTGTCTCGGTTCCCTGGCTTTACACCTAAACTGAAAAGGACAGTCCCTGTGGTCTCAGTGAGGTTATCTCTTGCTGGAGATCTGCTCAGTTTCAGCCTGAGTATCCCTCCCACACAGGTACTTCCATTTTAGTTGGAAATCAGTTTTAAGAATATGAAGAAAAAAAAATAGGGCTTTTAAAATATTGAGTTTTCTTCCTCATAACAAAGGAGGGAAAAAAATGCTGAAGAGGAGGCTTAAAGCATATTTCAGATTCCTCAGTTTTGAGAATCATTAATCCAAAGCCTGAATTCTAATTCTGGTTTTATCAGTATACATTCACATACATTTTTAGGGGCATGAACTTTCTCCTTCTATATGGTTTTAAGAAGGAAAAACAAGTTTAGATCAGTTGGAAAACTTATTTTAGAATAAAGATTATACTGTGAAAGAACTCTGCTATTGTACCCAGAACACTGAGTCCATCCTTATGTCTCTAGCTACTCATTTCTTCATCAGAATTGAGTTATGTCTGTCCTTATTAGACCCTTCAGTTACTAGACAGAGCAGAAGGGAGGGCCCAGCTCATCGTGCAAGCCAGCCAGAGAGTGCCATCTTGTGTCGAATGTGTTTTCTGTGCTGAGTCAGGCTGCAGAAGTGGCAGGTGTTGGCCACTTACAGGGTTCTAGAGCCCTTTAAGACCCAGGGCCACGGAAAGGCACAGCACAGTTCTTATTCTCCTCCGCAAGCTCCCAAAGTGTACAGACTTGAGATTGCTCCAAGTGAGCGAGTGCCCTTCAGTCTCCTCAGACTAGACAGTCCTGTTGCAGCCCGCTGGGCCTTCGTGTGGCCATGATCTTCTCTAACACCCCAGAAGGTCAGCCAGAATGACAGGGAACCTCAGTAGCCCAGAGACGTTTGGTTAAACCTCGTCTGCTGCTCTTTGGGAAGAACAAAACTAATAACCTGGAAGTCTGTGTTTAGTGTATATTCATCTAGTCTTTTCAAAGCCCCTAAACAATAGGAGCACAAAGAAATCTTGAGGAGCTTGGATTGTCGCTGTTGGAAATAACTGAGTCATTTTTTTCCTTGTCATTTCTTAGAAGCCTGCGCGGTACAGGAGAGCTATAAGCTATGACAGTAAAGAGTACTACATGCGCCTGGCCTCTGGCAACCCAGCCATCGTCCAGGATGCTATTCTAGAGAGTTCAGAGGGCGAAGCCACCCAGCAAGAACCAGAGCATGGAGAAGACACCATTGCCAAGGTCAAAGGTCAGCCTCCTCTTCTATTTGAAGTCATTTTGGAGCGTTCCATCCATGTGATTTGTATGAAAATATGAGCATTAGCAAACAAGAGGGCCAACTACAAACATGTCTACCTATACTTGACCAGCACACCTTAAAGACTGATTTATGAATGAGAACTAAAGAGGCTGTCCCTTTATTCCCTAGAGATGTATATATCAGTCTCATAGTCATTGGCCCAATAAAGTTTTTCTTGTATTTGGCAGAACACTCAGTGAAACCTGATCCTAAGCAACTGAATAATTACAGAATTAAAACAGTTGTTAGATAAGTCATCCATGTGTATTAGCCAACAGTAAAAATTAGGGGTCTTTGTGTAGCCGCGGGGAGTCATCTCAAATTTGGCCTTCTGGAGGATGGATTTAACTGAAAAGCCCCCTGCCTCCTGCTTCTGTGTTTTCACACAGCCTTAGCCCTCCCACAGCACGTGCGGGGCTAGATATGGCAAAGCCTTTCCCTAGCTCTTACTGGCCATTGTCTGGCTGCTGCTCACAGGTGGCACTCGGCTTTTCTCTGTCATCCAGCAGGCAGCGATTTCTCTCTAACGACTGCACATCTCTCTTGTCAAAGGCAAGATTATTTCCTTTGGTGTGGTGTGTGCCTGTTCACGTGTACACAGTCAAGTGTGGGCACAAGTATACGCGTGCGCCCGTGCACGTGGAAGCCCAGGCTACCCACCTTGTTCTCTAAGCTCTCTCACTGGCTCTGCCAGGCTGAGTGGCCAGCAAGTCCTGGCAAGGCTCCTGTCTCAGCCGCACCAGTGCTGGGATTGCACGGATGCAGTGTTGCACCCAGCTTTCTTTGCATGTGCTGTCTCGTAGACCCTCCTGCTTGCTCAGCAGGCCCTTTACCAGCTGCACCCTCCCCCCAGCCTCAGATTCCTTCTTTTCCCTGATTCTGCTGGCTCCTTTCTAGCACAAATGAAGACCTCATCCGTATCGAACACATACATTAATCCTTTTGTTAACTTTTTGTTTTGTTTTGTTTTTCGAGACAGGGTTTCTCTGTGTAGCCTTGGCTTTCCTGGACTCGCTTTGTAGACCAGACCGGCCTTGAACTCACAGAGATCCGCCTGCCTCCCCAAGTGCTAGATTACAAGCCTGTGCCACCACACCCAGCTTGTTTTCACTTCTTAAAGTGTCTGAATGACTGTAAACTCAAAAATGTCTTTATTTTTTTAAAACTAAGCCCTGAAGTGTAAATTAAGAACTTTTAATTAACAGTTTAACATTAAAAGCAAGTAGATTAAAATTTAGAATTAAAATTGTCAGTAAATGAAAACCACACTTCAGGCCTGGAGAGATGGCTGAGCAGTTAGGGGCACTGACTGCTCCTTCAGAGGACCTGGGTTCGAGTCCCAGAACCCACACAGTGGCTCACACCCATCTTTAAGTCCACTTACAAGGTATCTAAAGCTCTCCTCTGCCCTGTGGGCATCAGGCACACATGACGTACAGACATGCATGCAGGCAAAACATTTAGAATTAACTAGAAGGGAGGAAAACCACTACTCGAGTCCAGCAGGGTGGAAACGAACAGCTTGTGTCCGAGTCAGCAACAAACCTCATCTGATAGTGTTTTGCCCCCTTTCCCATTACAACGCATGCGTTCTCCCCGCGATGACCTCCACTGGATGATTCAGAAGTGACCTGACACAGATCAGTGTGATTCTACCCAAGTGTGGGCCAAAGCCCCCCACGTGTGTTCACACTGCCTCAGCGGGGCTGTGGAGAGGGTGTAAACCCACAGTGCCTACAACTAAGCCAAGGTTAGCCCACAGCCAGTCAGGTGACCTGGGTCCGGGCTGTTGGCACATAACTTCTCGAGCTTGATTTTTCTGATCTCCAGGATTAGCTCAGATTACAAACATCAGTGAGTTACTGTTGTATCCAGCATCTTACATCTGACAGAGTTGGAGGTTGGGGCTCGTTAACCTGAAACTGATGCAGCTAGAGGCCTTTTCTCTGGTCTCTGTCTCTCCTGATGGCTCACACTTTGTCTTGTCTCCACGAGGCAAGACAAAGGCTCTGGTTCTAATGTTGTCTAGACAGGATTCTCAGCACGGTCAGCTTACACTTTGCCAAATGCTAGAGGAGTGTCGGTAGCAAGCATCCTGTCACTTTTGATGGCACAGCTAAGGAATATGAAGACACTGAGGTCTAGTTTATAGTCCATTGTTGAGAACGTCTAATATTTTAGGATCTCGCTGGTTTTTATTCACTTTATTTCACAAAGTTATCAAAGAACAAGGAGGAAAGTGTTTCCTTAATTAATCTGCAGAGTAGAGATCTGTTATTAAAGAGTTCTATGCCTGTTCCTCTTGACCCATTGTTTGAATAGTTTTATTCACTTATGAAGAATTATTCCTTTGAATGAGGCATGGCACAGCCTCCATGAGCCCTCTGAGCGAGTTACAGTGTAGCGGCTGTCCTTATGTGTGTAACAGTGACGTGTCACCACTCATGGTGCCTCTCTGGTGCTACTCATCCGTAAACAACCTGTCCTTCCCTGAGGATTGACTGTGTGATCGTGGTCCCGGCCCTTCACGTTCATCACTGCATTCAGCCCTCCAGCCAACCTCCGCGGTAGACAGAATCCTCATCCCAGTTCTCTAGTGGAGAAAACCGGGGTTCGCAGAGGGCCCTGCAGTGTTTGTTTCCGAAGCCTTTGCCGCTGACCTCCGAACCCTGCTTCCCGTCTGTGCCTTCAGAGTTCTGACTGCAGAAGTAGAAAAGGGACTGTGTGCAAGTGTTCGAGTAAGCCCTTTGCTGCTGTGACAAGTCAGAGAAAGTAGAGGTTTGGGTCTCAGGCCATGGTCAGTTGCAGCTGCTGTTTTGAAGTCTGTAGCAAGACAAGCAGGTGCCGTGTGGGAGAGCGAAGCGCCACGGCGCCCGCAGAACAGATAGGAAGGGGCTGGGGTCTAAATGTCCGCTTCAAGGGTGCATGTCCTAATGACCTGGCTTTTCCCACTAGGCCCCACTCTAAAAGTTACACCCCCTCCCCCTGGCACCAGGCCTAGGACCAAAGCTTTCATACTCGGGCCTCTGGAGGCCACCTAAACCATAGCTGACTCTGTGACACTAAGTTGGCCCCGCATGACCCCGCTGCTCTGTGTGCTGCAGGCCTGGTGAAGCCTCCCCTGAAGCGCTCTCGCTCTGCACCTGATGGCGGAGATGAGGAGACCCAGGAGCAGCTACAAGACCAGATTGCCGAAAGCGGCTCCGTGGAGGAGGAGGAGAAGACGGACAATGCCACTTTGCTGCGCCTGCTGGAGGAAGGAGAGAAGGTGCGTGTGCCTCTGGGGAGTAAGTGTGTTTAAGGAGCATCACCAGACACGGGGCTCACAGCTGACACCTCGTCCCCCCTCCTGTGTGGCCTGCTGTTACACCACAGTTCCCCTTAGAGCCCTGGCCATGTCTCCTGACCAGCCACCAGCCATCCCAGCGGGGTGCCTTTTCATTCTGCATCTCCATAGCTGATCAGTACTCTCCCCTCCAGCACGCATTTAACCCTCTTCTCCCTCACTCTGTCTACCGGACCTCCCTTTTCTGCCGGCCACCTCGGTCCTGCCCACCTCACCCTCCTCAACGGTGCGTCGTAGCCCGAGGGCCTGCTGCAGCGTCCATGCTGCTACCCACTGCACCCACCATGGATAGTGAAGAAACATCCACACTGTTTGTCCTGACAACTCCCCTACCTCCCTTCACTGGAGGGGCCTCTAGGGTAGTAATAATTCCGGTGTCTACAAGTCTGTAGACAAGATTTTCTACACAAGATTTTCCTGTCTCCCCTGCACGCATGCTCAGCCTTGTTTAGATGCCCTCCCTGTGTGCTCGTGGACTGCCTATCAGGAGTCAGCACATCCATTTACCATGGTCATTTGTTCCTGTGTCTCCTCTTCCTCTTGATGCTGTTTCTTACTCGTATCCCACTGTCTTACACAATGCAATCATATAATAGACACACAGACCGTGGCGTAGTAATTGGCTACAGGAAGGAAGATAGGTAGGTGTGTTGGTTACTGTACTGTGAATTTGCACATCACCCTTCTCGAAAGACCATCCTTCTTTTTTGCCTGTTGTATTAGCCCTGGAGATCTAAGCTACTTCACGAAGTACTAATGAGAAGCTGGTGTGTAATTAAAACAGTGCTGTTCAGATATGTGCCCTGAGTAATTCTGAATGAAATGATAAAAAGAAAGAAAGCCGTGTCACTGTGAAAGCGCATCCATCCAGAAGATGCGCTGGAGAGGGAGGCTGCTGTGGCCCTGGATGTTCAGTGTCATCACCGTAATGCTGCTCTCTCCCTGTTCTTTTAGCATCTGAACACTCAGAAAGCGTGTGTGCCTCTGGTGGCAGTCTGTCTTTTCCTCCCTCCTGTCCTCCTCTTCCTCCCGCTTACACTGCATAGTTACTTTAATTTAAGTCCGGAAGCTCAGTGGTGGAGTAGGTATCTGACATGCATGGAGCCTCAGGTTTCATCCCCAGCACCACAGGGAGAACACTTAAACACGCCTGTGCCTTGAGATACAGCTCATTTTATAGAGTGCCTGCTTAGCGCACGGGCAGTCCTGGGTTCAATCCCCAGTGCAAGGCTGTAATCCTAGCATTCGGGAGGAGTCATTTGAGTTCAGGGTCATCCTTGGCTACCTAGAGAGTTGGAGGCCAACCTGGCATGCATCAGACCATGTTTCAGAAAGTTCAAATAAACATCTGAATTTCCCTACAAATGGCCCACTCTTTTATGGCTTCAATGATTCAGATGTGCGATGAAATTGACTTATACTCAGGTACTTGAGAAAATGTATTAATGCTTTAAATTGTAGTTCTAATTGACAAGTAGTTATAGACATCTTTAGGCTACATTGTGCTGTTCCTTTCTACAATCATGGAAATATTCAGTCAAGCCAACAAAGACATCGGCCCCTCACCAATATTTTATCACAAGGTGACCACTGAGAGCCCCCCTCCACTCCACATGAACCTTCATGCCATTTGGGAAACCTTCTCTCCTTTCTGACCCCGTCCCCCTAACCTCCAATAACCAACTTGATATTTTCTGTTCATTTCTCAACCTTTGTTGAATACATTTTCTCCTGTACTTACCCTATATTTGAATGGTGCAGGGACTAGATTCAAACGGACATCACTTGGCATTTGTTTGACTCTGATTTAGTTGCTGATTTTTTCCCCCCTTTGACTTGTGTTGAAGTGAGTTGAATCAAGGAGGAATGTCCGCCTGGAATTAACCTTTTGGAAATAAAACAGTACTCAATTGGAGAGATGTAGTGTGAGGAAACAGCTGGGCCTTCACAGTGGCCGTGCAGTCTGGCCCAGGAGTCGGGAGCCAGGTGGGGGCGAAAGTCACACGCCACCGCAGAAGCTCCGGGAGGCGTCTGCAGAGAGGACAGTGAAGTCTGGAAGAGAAGACAGCCAGCAGTTCTAGTGCGGTCCTATGCTTCATCTCACATAAGCCTTACAAGAAGCCATGGTGTACCCTAGAAACAAGCAAATGAGAGCAGAGGCCCCAAGAAATGGAGACCCCCCCTGGCCTAACCTGCACACGAGCCAGGAACTTTCCTGGGGCTCACGAGCCCTGAGGAACATTTGCAGTGTGTCAGCTAGCCTAGCCTAATCTCTCCACATGCACCCTTCGAACCTCCACTCTGCCAGGGTTTATGTCTGTGCCCTCCATGAAAGCAGGCACCTCAGCTAAGTTATTCCTCACTTACAGACTAGCGGAGACGTGCCTGGCTTCGGAGGTGGGGTCCTAGATGGGGTGTGGGCTTAGTGGATGATGTGAGTGCCCGTGTCTTGTTACTGGTGGCATCTGTGCACAGGATTGAGCATGAGCCGCTTCTGTGCCTGCTTGAACTCAACTTGGTGCTAAGCATGTTAACTTCTTAAAGTTACAGGAAAGAATATTTGTGACTTTCTTTATAGATCCAACACATGTACCGCTGTGCTCGAGTCCAGGGCCTGGACACCAGCGAGGGGCTCCTCCTTTTTGGTAAAGAACATTTTTATGTGATCGATGGATTTACCATGACAGCGACCAGGGAAATAAGAGACATTGAAACTCTACCTCCAAAGTAAGTAAATGAATGAAGAGACACCAAGTAGATGACAGCAAATATATTTGCATCATTTCTTTTCATCCTAAGCCTGCATCCTGAGTCCTGTCACCTCCCATTTGATGTCTGCCTCAGGGCAGTACTGTCATTTCCACTAAAGAAAAAGTGCTTGTTCACAAGTGAAAATTACATTTTACGTCTTTGTGTTATTAGCTTTATATACCAAGGTACAGTCGTTGTTAACATGTTATTTTAGTTTCTCCCTTGCTATGATAAAACAGCCTAACTGTAAAGCAATTTGTGGAGGTGAGGGCTAATTGGCCTTATATTCCTGTGTCAAAATCGCTCATTGAGGGAAGTCAGGTCAGGAATCAAACAGGAGCAGAAGCAGTAACCCAAAGAGTGCTGCTTATTGGCTTCCTCACTTGGCTAGCTCCCTTATACAACCTAGGACATTGTGCATGGGGGATGGCACCGCCCACAGTGGGCTGGTCCCTCTAATATCAATCATTAATTTAAAAAATTCCCCACAGACTTGCATACGGACCACTCTCATGGACATGTTTTCACAGTTGAGATGCCATCTTCTCAGATGAGGCTAGGATGGAAAGTTGACAAAAAACAAAACAGCAGCAACAGAAACCCTAACTAGTACACCTATGCATTTAAAAGTTCATTCTGAGCATATAAGATCGCTTTTGATCTTATAGACTTATTGATACAGAGGCTGGAGAGAGGGCTGAGAAGGTAAAGGCTCTTGCTACATGATCGTGAGAGCGTGAGCTCAGATCCCAGCATCCTTAGAAAGAACACAAGCGTGGTCTCACAGGCACCTCTACTCCCATCGCTGTGGGACCAAGATGGGAAATTACTACCGTTGGTGGGTACTAGCCATGCTCGAGGTGAGAGACCCTGCCTCAAAGGAACGAGGCAGAGAGGGGTGGAGCAGGACACCTGACGCCCTCCACTTGTGCCTGTGTCAGCACACACGTGTGCACACACACCTCTGCACACCTAGATGTATGTACACAGCTGGACACACTCAGGAGCAATACTCTTAATGAAAGAACAGCCCTTGTCCTTTGAGCATCCTGGAAGCATGGTGACCGAAGCCCACACAGGCTGACTAGCTGAGTTCTTTTCCATCTTCCTTTCTTCTCCCAGCCATGGGATAGTTGTGAATAATGGATCACTCTGTGGTCAGAAGACACACGTGGGCTCTTGTCTCTTCCTTTAACACTCTGAACGACTGTTGATGAGACAGGACCTCTGTAGTTCATGCCCAGAATACTGCAAATAACTACTTTCTTCACCCATCAGGCCACAGTTTGGCTTTCATGAGCCCTTACTCAGTATAGAAAAACTTTTAATTACATTTGTGATTCTTAAGAAATGAAGTAAAACCATGTTTTGTGACATTTGGTACAAAGCTAGATCTATATTAAAATACTTTAGGTCTTTTTATTCTGATTTGGAAAGAAGTAAAATGTCTTTAGAGTTTATGGTGTTGGCTTACACCCTGTGCCAGCTGATGGAAAGGCTGGTCCTAAGGGAAGTAAAAATTTTTATTATAATCTTCAAAAGGGGGTTCCCTGTTCCCCGGGAGCCGATTGATTATTCTAATCACGCTTTTGTTTGCTTCCTTTCTCTCTTGGCACCTCACAGTATGCATGAACCAATCATCCCTCGAGGAGCCAGACAGGGCCCCAGCCAACTCAAGAGAACATGCAGCATCTTTGCATATGAAGACATCAAGGAGGTCCATAAAAGGAGGTACCTCCTGCAGGTGAGCTGATGGTGCACTAAATGTTTTACCCCTTTTTTGTTCCAAAAATATCATTTTTAAATGGGTTAGTGTTGTGAAGACTGCATCCTCCTCACTGCTCCCTGGAGATGCGGATCCCAGGGGCACACAGCATCTTAGAATGCATCTGTTTTTTTCATCACAGTCTGAACTAGGGGGCTGCCTTTCGTGTGTACCCCTCCCTCTACTGTTCAAGAGCATATTTGTCTTTCCATATAAAAAATGGCATCTTCTTCATTTCAAGAGCATAATTTTTAATCGCTATTTATCATTCTGGTTTTTAACGATTTCTTTAATTTTGAGCAGAATAAGAAAAAGTTTGATTGCATGCCTTAGTATACAGAGAATTCATGTGTCTAAAATACTCTGCAGGCAAGAAATTCAACAGCATAGAAATTCACAGTGAAACAGCGCGTTTCTTATGATCTGTTTCATTGCTGCTTTTTCTCTAACCATTTCAGCCTATCGCTGTTGAAGTTTTCTCCGGAGATGGACGGAATTACCTCCTGGCTTTTCAAAAGGGAATTCGGAATAAAGTCTACCAAAGGTCCTGTTCATGAGGAATTCCTTACGTGCTGGTGTGGGAGGAGATGGGAGGGGCCGCTGCTGTCCTGTTGAGCTTGTTACTTAAAATCCAGAGTCCAGACAGTGGATCAGAGTCTCTGCAGAAGTGGTCCATCCATTTCCGGATTCTGAAAACACGAGTCCCCTAACTAGCTTTTGGAACAATGGCCAGTTGCCTTCTTGAATAACATTTCTTCCTTCTGGTAACTTAGAGTGAGAACAATCAAAGGCTATTTCACACAAAGTCTAAGAGAATAAAAATGTCACTTAAAAAGTATTGTTTTAGTGGACTGGAGAGATGGCTCAGTGATTAAGGCCCTTGGTATCAAAACCCAGTGACTGCTTCATCTCCAAGACCTGCGAGATGTAGGGAGAAGCAGCCTGTGGGGCTGCTTCTCCCTACATCTCGCAGGTCTTGGAGATGAAGCCACAGGGCTTCCCTCGAGGCTGCACACACGTGCCAGTGCACAGGTACCCCCTTGGGAACATACACAATAATAAGAAATCAAATAAAAATTAAAAAACAACACTTGGGGTTCAGAGTGCTCCAGCTTCCTCTGTGCCTTGCTGTGGGGCTCCAGAACTGAGTTCCCTTGGAAGCAGCATCCACCGGAGAGTCCTCCCTGCCCTAGAAAGAACGTGGAATGCCTTGGGTGTTGAAAAAGTATCGTGACCACTGAAAACCAGTGATGCGCACTCATGGTGCTTGGTGTTTCTGTGAGACACGGGAGTAGGAAGAGGCAAGAACCCTCACTCTGTACATAGGATTCTGTGGCCCCTGGCAATCCTCATGTCACCAGTTTTGTGGTTATGTCCATGAGGAAGAGCTAACAACCCCATGTGATGCTCCCTGTCACTGCAGGGCAGTACCATCTGTCCCTCTTGTACATGGCGGATACCTGCCCAGATGGTCCTCAGAGACCCACAGGTGTACTAAGTCCTCTGTAGCCAGAGTGTACATCCATGACAAAACTTAGCAACAGACTAACAACAATAAGATAAATGGAATCAACCATGTCAGTATATTGTAAGGAAAAGTTATTTAAAACTTAAGAATTTCTTATTTCTAGAATTTTCCATTTAACATTTTTTGAAACTTTTTTAAAAATATTTTTTTGGTTGGTCATAGGTAAATTAAGTGGCAGAAACCAAAATTGTAGATAACAGGAGACTGAAGGCATTGTCTGTGAGCATAGACATGAGATGCCCTTAGATTCCATCCTTGGGCTGACTGGTGAGCCAAACTCCTTTCCTGGGTGAGGGAGCTGATGAAGCTCCACCTTCCTCTCCTGACCCAGCAGCTATAGAGGCAGTTTAGCCACAGCTGCTAGGAGCCTTGAGCTCGTCAGTCCTTCAGAAACTCCTTCGCATATGCTGGTTCAAGGTCCGCATCCTTTTCAGGGTTCCCCTACAATTCTGCTTCTTCGAGACTTAAGACATCTCTGTATTGGTCTCATGAGCAACACTGCAAAAGCTAGCGATGTCACAAGAAGGTTCATTCGGTGCAGTCTGTGTGTTAGCATTTGCTCAGCCGGTCTGCCTGCTGTGTGGTGATGATTTAGCTACAGTCGCTCGCTGGCACTTCCTTTGCTGACTCTGCTCCTGCCCACTGGTGCTCCAGAGCCCCTGCAACTGCATGTGACAGACAGCTACAGGCAAGATGGTGCTGCAGGGCCTCCTGGCTTGGATTCTCTTCCCTGCCACTGACTGGCCAGCAGGAGGGTCAGGCAGCAGGAAAGCTGTAGAGTTGGTCTTGCTCAGGCTCCATCGGGCTCCTGCCGAGACCTCACTCACTTTCAATTTAACTTTCACAGGTTCCTGGCAGTCGTGCCATCCCTCACCGACAGCTCGGAGTCTGTCTCGGGGCAGAGACCAAACACCAGTGTGGAACAAGGGTAGGTCACGTGGTGCTTGCTCCGTATTATTTCATTGTGAAATTCACATGACTTATATATCTGGAGAGAATTCTTTGGAATGTCTCATCAGTTGCTATAGAAGAATATTTAAATTCTCAAAATACTAGCTTTTATTCTTTCCTTTAGTGCTATATTTGAATATTTCTCATCTTCAAGATCTCTTTTTGAAACATAACCTTTAGTCACCTGTTGTCGTGTGTATAAAGTATTCTCTTGTTTTTGATGCCATTTTTTCCGGTTTTCTTATAGTGCTAAAATGCAGTTCCTCTTTGTTTGGTTCGGGTAGACTGTACACAATAAAATGAACTGTATTAGTGAACAGAGCCTGTCTGAGAGCTGGGAAGAACTTGGTGACAAGTGACCGAGATGTGTTCGCTGTAAAGCTTTAAGCCCCTGACCCATCCTCCGTTTCCCTGTGTGCCCAGGTCCGGATTACTCAGCACTCTGGTTGGAGAGAAGTCTGTGACTCAGAGATGGGAGGTAAGGAGGCACACAGAAGGCCCTTCCTGCCTTGCAGCTCACAGTCCACAAAAGGAGAGATTTCCTCTTTGGGGCAGGGTGTGTGTGTTGCGGGGGGCGGGGGGAGTTCTGGTTACGGAAATCTGTTTTTAAATTTTCCATTTTTTCCTTTTGCATACAGAAGTTTTTAAACAACAGAAATGATTCATCATTCTAAGGCTGGTCTTTCTTCTCTTTCCTAAGAGAGGTGAAATCAGCAACTTCCAGTACCTGATGCACCTGAACACCCTGGCCGGCAGGTCCTACAATGACCTAATGCAGTACCCTGTCTTCCCCTGGATCCTCGCAGACTACGACTCCGAGGTGAGCCTCCGCTCTTTTGCCAGTGAGCGACGTGTTTTCATAAAGGAGAGAAACCTCGATTTCTGTGTACTTGTTTTACAGCCTACCGCTCCCCAGCAGACACGGCTGCTTCCTCTAGCCTCCATCAGCTTTGCCAGGCATCACTTGAGTCTCTGCCGCTCACTAGATCCCTGGCCCGGGCTTCTCTTCTCTGCTCCATCTCCTCCTTACGTCATGCTTGCACCTGTTTAAAATTCCTCAGTGGGTTGCCCAGGCCCCTCTCCTCACTCAGTGGCTTTTATCATGTGGTCCACCTGCCTGGAACTGTCGCTCGGGCCTTCCCATTTCTCCTGCCCGTGGGAGGCACCCTCTTCTTCCTCTTCTCTCCTCATCATCTGTGTGTTGCGGTTCTCCTGCGGTTTTCCACTTGTGCTACTTTCGTGCAGGGTGAAGCACAGTCCTCCTTGTCTGGTCTTAATTGTTCGTGAGGTCCTCAGCACAGATACTTCTCACAGCCAGCTCACTCAGATCCCCGCGCCTGGAGCAATGGCTGGCACGTGCATTTTAGCGGTTGCTGAGTTGGGTATAGATGAGGTACCAGGGGCATATTTCATTAGTGTGGATCTGTACCTGGTGCCCAAGACTTTTTGGATGTTTATACTTATGATATCCTATAAGAAGGACATATAGATAGACATCAAAAAAACAACATACAAAATTAAAAAGTATTATGGGCTGAAGAGATGGCTCAGAGGTTAAGAGCACTGGCTGCTCTTCCAGAGGTCCTGAGTTCAATTCCCAGCAACCGCATGGTGGCCCACAGCCATCTATGATGAGATCTGGTGCCCTCTTCTGGCATGCAGGTGTACATGCAGACAGAATACTGTATACATGATAACTAAATAAAATCTTTAAAAAAAATGTTTACATATAGTAGACATTTCACAGACGTGTATTTCAAATTTCTACCTTTAAAAACCCTAAAAGTCAAATTTGGTTTTCTTTTGAGGGTGTGAATTAGGTCAGATAGTGGTCTGCTCTTGAAATAATCGCTTTTAGACTAAAAAAAAAAATTTATTGTATTTGGAAAGCCACTTGATAGGATGTGTGAACTGAGTGCCGAGGGTTTTAATTTACCTGGCTTCTCTCTAAACCACCTACGTGAAGAACGTCGGGAGTGTTAGAAGGAGCTAGAGGGTCAGGAGGAGGCATAGAGACACTCCGTCCACCCTCCGGTTACAGGAGCGATGGAGGTAATGCTGAAAGGGAGCCTTTGTGTCTACCCTGTCTTGCTGTGTCCTTGCTAAGACCTAGAAGCACTGTCCCGTTTCCCTCCTTCCCACAGCTGAGCTCCTAAGTGTCTCCCTGGGAGATGCATAATTTCCAAAGCACTAGCCAAGCGGTGGCACTCACCAGGCCCCGTGTCTGAACAGAAGGTGTGTGTAAAAAGTCCACAAACTTGTTTCTACCTAGTCCGTTCCTCAGATGGGGTCAGCCCGCTGCATCTGCGGTGTGGAGAAGACAGAGTGCCTGGTAAGTTGGCCTCAGGTGACGTTCTGTGTTTCAGGAGGTTGACCTTACGAATCCCAAGACTTTCAGAAACCTGGCTAAGCCCATGGGCGCGCAGACTGATGAGCGGCTGGCCCAGTACAAGAAGCGCTATAAGGACTGGGAGGATCCCAATGGTGAGGAGCGCCTTCTGCCTTGGCTTCGTGTTTCAGTCTCAGAAGTAAACCCTGTTTAGTGCTGACGCCTGTGGGTACGTCTGCAAGGTGCCGATAGGCTGCATACTCACACTACCAGAGCAGAAACCGTTCTCCTGCCAGTTTGCGGCCATCACCAGGAGACATCTGTAGCTGTCTGCAGAGCGCAGGCAGGACACTGTGCTTCCTTGCCTTGTCTAGTCCAGGAACTACACATTCATATATTGTGTCTCCTCTAATTTCATTTAAGTACTTTCTACAACTCCCTTTCTTTAAAACTATGAATTGATATTTGTACACTGCACAATTGATTATATTTAATTACTATGGTTTTTATCCCCCTCAGAGACATAAAGTGAGGGGGAAACTGTTAGATTTTGGCCTATGAGTATGCCTGTGCCGGTTTTCTTTCTCTCCCTCTCTCCCCCCTGTCTGTCAAGGAAGACACACCATGGTAATAATACATACTATTGCATTGTCTCTGTAGACAACAATTTGGAGAACTGTAAAATCACAAAGTCGTAACCTAATGAAAACAAGTAGCTACCGAGTCAGTGTTCTTCGTCAGCAGAAGGTGGCTTGCTGTTAGACAGTGGGAGCCCCTAACTGACAGTCGCAGACACGCTTCACTTTGAAGAGAGCCCAGCAGGCCGTGGGTGTCTGCGAGATGTGTACCTGAGGGGTCGTGGTGTCGAAATGTCCCTATCAGGACCTGTAGCGCGCGGCATCTGCTGCCCCAGCCGCCTGTCATGGTTGCTGACGTTCCCAAGCTGCTGAGTAACACCACGTTTACTTTTGTTTCGCCTTTTGTTTTTAATGATGTGCCAACTGTCTGGAGCAGGGGAGACCCCAGCCTACCACTATGGCACCCACTATTCCTCTGCGATGATCGTGGCCTCCTATCTCGTAAGAATGGAGCCTTTCACACAGATATTCTTACGGCTTCAGGTAGGACTTTAAATTTAAAATTTTTACTATTCTGCCTTCATTTAAAATTGTCATTAAAAAAAATTCTCACCTTGTAACGGTCCCTGTGAAGCTTTAGTGGTGACAAGTTGGCCATTTAGGACTGAACTGAAATTCTGTTAGGCATAAATTGATGAATAAACTAGAATTTACTTAGAATGAACAACTATCGGGATCCAGCAGTTAAAGCATAGGCATTCCAGCCAGGGAGAGGGAGGTCAGTCTGAACTAGTTGAATTCACCGAGTTTCTTTAAACCCCTTTGCTGTGTCCTTGGTTATAGTTACATAATTCATGTTCGCTTTCATAGTGTGTACTTGGAGGATCCCTCCATCTTCCCTTTCATAGTTCAGTGCGTGCTTGGTGAATCTTGGCTTTCTTTGCTTGCTGAATTCCTCCTTTACCCTCACCACTGTTAGGGTGTTTGGCAGGACATCAGAGGATGAGGACAAAGCTCAATCTTGTAGTTTCAGGATTTTAGTTAAGAAGTCAGCTAAACATTGTTTTCTAATGAGCGAATTGGAAAATGTTTTTAGATTTCCATCAAATGTGTCAGACAAACACCCATGAAGAGTGGAAGGTGAGGGAGGTGGAGGCAGCTTAAAGTGTAGTCGCTTAGGGAGGTTTAGGGTCCTGCAAACACCTAAACACATAGTGGGCTCTACACAAGGCCCAAGGTAGGCATCTGCCTGGCCTGGCGGCTGAGGAGGTAGCTAGGGTACCCAGACCAGCGTTAGGTAGTCATGAGTAGGGAATGAAGGAAGAAACAGTCCAGAGCAGCATGGGCCGTGGCGTTCTTCTCTAGCATCTGTGTCCACTGAAGCATAGTCGGGGTCTAGAGGAGGAAGCAGGTATGTCTAGGAAGCTGCTTAGGTAAAAGTGCTTTCTCCTTAATCTTGTTTTACCAACCAATCGCCTCTCGTAACTTTCTGCTCCATTCTCATGGCTGTGAAAACTTAGACATCATGTTAATTTATGTTAACATGCACAGGGAAGTCAGGGAATCAACCAAAATCAAATAGGAATGAGAATCCTCTATGGAAGCCAGTTACCATGTAAGTGAATGTAAAAGGTAGAGTTGGACAAACATTCAGACATACATAGAAGCCTGACTGTTGGATTACATGTGGTTTATGTGAGAATCCTCAGGGCTTCATCAAACTCTGGAGGAATTCTCATTTCCTCCTGGTTTTACTGTCTAAAGATTAATATTTTTAAGAGTATTTACAATCTTCGCATTTGAATTTTACTTTGATTACAAAACAGATACACTGGGCATCCTTTGTAAAGAATATACCCCCCAAAAAATAATTATCATTATTTAAAGTTTTGCACATTTAATGTAGGATGGCAAGAAATTAGAATGGAGCCAAAGGCACAAAGGTTTTTTTAAGCTCTTGAACTTGACAGGAACTTTGTGGCACAGCAGTTCCCTAATAGAGTCCTTCTGCCCACAGGGTGGCCACTTTGACCTGGCAGACCGGATGTTCCACAGTGTTCGTGAGGCCTGGTACTCAGCGTCAAAGCATAACATGGCAGACGTGAAAGAACTTATCCCAGAATTTTTTTACCTGCCAGAATTCCTGTTCAATTCTAACAACTTCGACCTAGGTACGTGGAGGTGGGGCTTCCTAGGAATATCAGCAGGGGAGGCAGAGGGAAACACGCCATTCTTACAAAGACTGTCCACGGTGCTTGAACAGGGAGGCCCCTGTGATCTCCACTGCCTTTCTGACTACCCTGGAGTGTGAGTGTACACAAAACACAAGGAAAGTCATTTCTTGCCCCAAAAGAGCCAGTTCAGCTGAGTGTTTGGGAGAAATTTAATGCAGACACAGATGGCATCCAGTGGCCACGACTGTGCTGTTACAATGAAAACAAAGTGGAATAAAAATGTATTTGAGAAACACTACTGTTGAAAACCTATTAATGGCCAGGGGTGGTATACAGAATCTCACGTATCATTTCAGTCTTGTAGGTAACCTGAGGCATTATCTGTTTATATGCTTGTGTATTTTAAAACTAGACTTTCAAAGTAATTTAAAGCATGTTTCCTTATCCTGTGAGTGTCCTGTTTTCCAAGGAGTGGCGGGAGTACCAAATCAGCATGTCTTGAAAGGAAAAGTGTCCTGCGTAGTGTTTCTTCGGTTACCTGGCAGGCAGAGGAAGGGTATTCAGCTTCCGTTCCCGTTTCTTGGATCACGATTTGCTGACCCATGCTTCTAAGAGTTTCTGTGAAAACAGCAAAATTCTGCTATTTCTACTTTAGAATATTCTAGCCAGAAACTCTTCTGTTTTCCTTCTCCTCCCAACCCTTCCCAGAGACAGTGTTTCTCTGTGTAGCCTTTGGCTGTCCTGGACTCACTTGGGTAGACCAGGCTGGCCTCAAGCTCACAGAGATCTGCCTGCCTCTGCCTCCCTGAGTGCTGGGATTAAAGGCGTGTGCCCAGTATTGTTTGTTTGGTTTTGTCTAGTAGCCTCTGTTTTCCATCAGTTTTAATGGTGAAGCAGCCAGATGTGATGGCACACATCTGCAGTCCCGGCCTCGGGAGAAGGGAGGTAATGATCATAAGTGTTAGGCCAGCCTAGTCTACGAGCAAACAAATAAGAATGTAAACACACTGTATAACTTGGCAGCTCACTCCTAGGTGTACAGAGTGGAAACCAGAGGCTCAAGCAAGCACATGAACGGGCATGTTCACAGGACACGAATGGTGGGGATAGCTCGGCTGCACACGAGTGTGTCAACAGATAGCACATTGTGAGACACACATGCGCAGAGTACGAAATACTACTCCTCCCACCCTAAAACAAATGCCCAATCATGAGCAAATGAAAGGCTTGTGGAGATTTCAGACCATGGTCTGGTTGGCCTTGGTGGGTTGGCTCTGGTGAAGCAGAGCGGCACAGCAGAGGCGAGGGCTGTAGAGCAGCTGTTACCCTGTGGCTAGAAAGCAGAGTGAGGCGAGTGGGAAGGGACCAGGATCTCTGCTCACTTCCAGGGCATGCCCCAGTGATCAGAAGACATAACCCTAAGGCCCCAACCTCTTATTAAAGTCTGTGTCTCCTTGCAGCGCCATTTGACCAAACAGGGGCCTCAGGAGTGCACTGTATAATCAGACCTGGTGTAGCAGTAGATGAATGCTGAGTGGCAAAGGGCAGGCCAGTATAGACGTCAGTCACACAATGTGTGGTGCTTCAGCAGCCCCAGAGCAGGTAACAGCAGACAGGACTGGCTAACTGTGTGCATGTGCAGGAAAGAGCAATGACCTGCTTCGTGGTTTCTTTGGGGTGGCAGACGTGCTCCGGGACCTCATAGAAATGCTGGCCGCATTACTAAATGCCATTGAATTGTCCTCTTCAAAAATGAATCATTGTGTTGTGTGGCTCTTGCATCAAGAACACACACAAAAGCAAAGCTCAACACCAATCCCCTCTCCCCAAGGAAAGATCACCAACGTAAGAGAAAGAGCCCTTGGCTTTGTTTCCTGTTGTTCTAGAGTTCCTTGTTCTTAGTCTTTTGCCTTGGGAAGAGCTGCAAAATATGTAAACCAAGGATTTCTTGAAGCTGCACTACCTTCAGCTGTCTTTACAGTGGCTGGTAGTTCTGAGAAATATGTTGGGACATAAGTGTTCTTTAAAGGTAGGCTGTTTCTCAAGGGGGCTAGGATTGTTGCTTGCTCATCGTCAAACATTTAGGTCTGGAAAGATGGCTCAGTGGCCAAGAGTGAAGTCTGTCAGGGGATCCTACTTAGCAGGTCGGCTTCCAGCTGCCTGTAGCTCCAGCTTTGGGAGATTGTCTCCTCCGGCCTCTGCAGGCATCCCCGCCCCGCCTCCCCCCCACAGAGAGAGAGAGAGAGAGAGAGAGAGAGAGAGAGAGAGAGAGAGAGAACACGTTTGAGGGGATTAGAGGGAACATGAGAAACGTGTGGTCACTATAAAGATTTTATTTTATTTTATTTTTTGTCTTAAGTCATATGGTAACTTCTATCCAGTCAACACAGGAAGTGTTGCTACTGGCTTTCTCAGAGGCAGCCCAGGGCTCTGAAACTCGAAAACTGCACCCCATGAGCTCTTGGCACAGTATTTATCTAACCACCTGCTGGGAAGTTAGGCCACTTGCTTATTGTTTAGAGTCATTTTTTTCACAGTGCTGGTTTCATTTGTACATATGAAAATTGTAAGCTAACATTACTTTCTGGAGTTATTTCATTAAAAATAAAAAGAACGTGTTTTTTAGATGATAATCAATTTTCTAATCAATTTTTAAAATCTTACAGCAGATAGTTTGTTTTTTTCTTGAAGTTGAGGCTTTTATTTTCTAGCCCAGGCTGGCCTACAACTTGCTGTGTAGCCTAGGCTGGCATCCAGTTTGCACTCTGCATCTTCCTGTCCTCAGTCCTATGACTGTAGATATGCACCACCGTGCTGGGCTCAGATTATCTCACATAACTTAAAATAAGTTTACATGGAATAAATACCAATATTTATTGCAAAGTGCTGTTTTTGTTTCTGCCAAGTAGCCCCAGTGTTTCCAAATATTTTTCTTAAAATGTTGCAAAAATTTGTTGTTTTGGATTTTTTTTTTTTTCCTTTTTAATGAGAACCATCGCTGCAAAATATCTGTGTTCTTCTGAGGCCTCTTAAGATTTTAATTGTCAGCTAGGCATGGTGGTGCATGCCGTACATCCCAAGACTGGGGAGGCAGATGCAGGAGGATCTCTGTGAGTTCAAGGCCAGCCAGAGCTGCACAATAGAGATACCTTGTCTAAATATATAACATATAGTGTCAAATATATTACAATTTATTAATTTATAAAATACATAAAGTGTCAAAGGGTGAGAAACCTCGTGTACTGAAGTTATCATAAAAGCTCTCGTAGCCCCACATGTGAGTGAAAAGGGATCTGCAGCCAGCAGTGTTCTAGAAACTGCTGTGTGGCCCTTAGGACAGTAGGCTTAGCCTAGCAAAACTCTGGGGAGGTTTACCAGGGAGAAACTATTTAACTTTGCAAGTCACCTTTCCAGAAGTGAGGTCTGGAGAGAGTTTTGCCTGGTTTTGCTAACAGTCGGCATTCTTTCTGAGGCAAGCAGCCATGGAGAGGCGACACAATAGACAGTCTCAGGAAAGAGGGAGGGGGTTCTGTGCTGAAACGGGATAGTCTGGCACTGAATCCTGCAGCCCAGGATTCCTGTCTCATCAGTAGGAAGCTAAGCACTGAGCTCGCTCTTGCATTTTATCCCTGATGTGTCCATTGCACAGGCTGTAAACAAAATGGCACCAAGCTTGGAGACGTCATCCTTCCACCCTGGGCTAAGGGAGACCCCAGAGAGTTCATCAGAGTCCACCGAGAGGTAAGGGAAAGTGACCTCCCGTGGAGGGAGGCTGTTGAGCAAGGCGCCACACGCTTTCAATTGCTTGCATTGTCCCCGCGATTCTTGGTGACTTTAGTTCCTGTTGACTGCTAGCCGGGTTTCTCTTACTTTGGGAACACGTATGAAGGCAGGCAGTGACCTGCCCGTTTTGGAACCACAGGCTTTGGAGTGTGACTACGTCAGTGCTCACCTCCATGAGTGGATCGACCTGATCTTTGGCTACAAGCAGCAGGGTCCCGCCGCGGTGGAGGCCGTCAACGTCTTCCACCACCTTTTCTACGAGGGTCAGGTGGACATCTACAACATCAACGACCCGCTGAAGGAGACCGCCACCATCGGCTTCATTAACAACTTCGGTCAGATCCCTAAGCAGGTATGGCTGCTCTCGTCATTGGCGGATCTGTTTCGTTTTGCAGACTTGCTATGTTTCTCTTGATTGGTAGATGACCGTACAAGTGGTTAAGACTCAGTCGCTAGCACCGTCATACCACTCACCCATTAAACTCAGAAGGTGGCTTGTTATTACTCTCCTTTCCATTTTACAGTCCACAGAAAATGCAGTCTTTGTTGTTTGGATAGTTTTCACCCACAAACTAGTATGTGTTCATGTATTCTGCTCAAGCAATACCTAGGAGAGGCCTTGTGGGCCACAGAATATGGAGATGGGATTTCATCCTGATGCCAGCCCAAACCCAATGCTGACTGTAGGCAGGGAAATGTCTTGGCATTGTTAATATAGCTTCTCTCTCTCTCTCCCTCCCTCTCTCTACACACACACATACATACATACATACTGCAGAGAAACTAAGGTGGGAACAGAAGAGTGCTTAATGACTGGTCTACTTTCCGTGCTGTTGCTTTGATAAAGTACCCTGAAAAAAGCAACTCAGGGAAGAAAGAATTTATTTTTGCTCACAGTTAGTTCTGGTCCATCGTGAAGTCAGGGCAGGAACTTGAAGCAGCTGGCTCATATCCCCTCCACCAAGATCCGAGAGAAATAAGTGCACGCCTAGTGCTCTAGTTCACTTTTCTGCTCTTGCCCAGCAAAAGGCCCACCTTCTGCCTCAGTGAAGGCGATCAGAACAACCCCCCCAAAACATGATCAGAGGCCAGAGTCCTCATTGTGACTTCCAGGTGACTATCAATATCGAGTCGATAATTAGAACTACTCGTCATGGAAATCCGCGGTAGTAGTTTGGGCCACGTTACCAGTGGAACTATGAAAAGGGCTCTGCCGTGATGGGGCTGGCTGGGGCACACAGTAGCTGCCTCCCCGCCATCCGAATCTTGGGAAGAAAGACCAAGAGCCAGGGCCCTCAGTCCTCAGACTGGAGAGCACTGCGTTGAATCCAGTGAGGAACAAACCTCAAACCTCCTTCCTTCGCCCCCACCATGCAGGGTACACAGGAAACACGGGGGGGGGGGGGCATGTGCAGGGCCAGGCTGCCCATGCCTCCTGTCATGATGAGACTCGGAACCTAGGGGCCTGGCCTTCTCAGTTCATGCTTCAGCTGTTATGTCTGCAGCTCCTACCTATAGGTTTTCCCGCTCTGAGCTTCCAGTGTGCCTTCACTATGGAAAAGCAGGTCTAGACTACAGGGCAGCCAGTACAGAGCCCCTCACAGGGAAGGCTGGTCCCCCAACAGAGAAAACTCGTCTACTTGAGACCAGAGTGCTGCTGGTACTTCCCTCCTTCCTTGGTTGAGCCTTGGCTCTTCTTGAGGGTTTTGGGGCAGGAGCTCTATTGGAAATGACTATATTGAACAAACAGCAGACCTTGTACCAGGGGCTAGGGAGATCTAGTGCCCACTGCCCTCACATGGGCCCCCGGTTTTGTTTCCAGACCCGCACTGGTAGCTCATAGCCACCATAACTCTAGTTCCAGGGGACTCTGACTCCTCCTCCTGACCTTTGAGGGCACCTAATGGCACAGGCTTGCATGCACACAGGATTCTATAAAATAGGTTTCTAAAAGACCCCGCACTGTTGCAGGATTTCCACGTTACCTTGGTATAAGAGGCCAGCGAGTTATTTCTAAGGCATCCTGTTAAATGAAAAAGAATACTTTTCAAACCTAGGTTGCGTGGTCACCGTAGGTGCCTAACTTCCTATGCCTGTGACCTGGCACGGTGCCACAGCCTTCATCTTTGTCTTGGTTAGCACTTCTGTCACTGTGATAAGCGCCATGGACCAAAAGCAACTTGGGGTAAAGAGGGGTGTGTTGGGGGGGTGTTTTGTCTTACAACTTGTAGCCCATCATCCAGGGAAATGAGGGCAGGACCCTGGAGGCAGGAACTGAAGCAGAGGCAAGGAAACCCACTTGACTGGCTTGCTCCTCCCCATGGGCTGGGCCCTGCCACCTCAGTCATTAATTGAGAACATGCCGTACAGCCTTCCTCGGCAATCTGGTTGGGGCATTTTTCTCCAGTGAGGTTCCTTCTTCCCAAATGACTGCAGCGTGTGCTGAGTTAACATGAATGGAGCCAGCCTGGCCTTCATATGAAAGTGCTTTATGGATTTCTGTTTTATCTGGCCCACGTCCCTGTGTGTGTGTGTGTGTGTGTGTGTGTGTGTGTGTGTGTGTGTGTGTGTCTAAAATAAAACCAAGGGCCTCCAAGGCTTGGGAGTCTGCACCTGTCTTCCTCTGTGTCAGGTGTTTGTGCATTTTTTCCTCTAGTGATCTCAGTAAGGGCTCAGGGAATGCGGCCATGGATTCCTCATAGAGCTGAGACACTTTCCTCACATACTACTTTCCCAGCAAAAATGACAATAGGAGTGTTTCAGAGACTTTAAAGAGTCTTTAAGTGGAGTTTTAGTATTTTTAATCTTGTAGAAACAATGAACCAAAAAATGCCAAAAAAAATTTTTTTCTTTTAAAAAATTGTTTTTCCATTGCAAAAATACAGGTGAGTACGACAGACACAAGTGCTTTGGTGCCATGACCCTGCCCCTGATTACCGCAGTGCTCTTAACCTCTTTCAGTTTCTTCCCTCAAGTGGAAGGTGCCGTCACAGATTGGCAGCAAATTATGAGATCCTCAACGACACCAAAATGGCACCGCCAAGTCACGTTAGTGCTGCTGTGTGGCGTGGGGATAAGTCCTGTTATGAGGCTGCCTGCCCTCAGGGATAGTGGGTCGGGTTATGGAGAACTACTTAACTCTTAAACACCACTGCCAAATAAGTGTCAGTCAGCTTGTAGTTCTAAATCCCTTTCCTCACGTGAAACATAGGCTCATGTAGTGCCTGATCCCTGTAAAGCTCACCAGCGAGAAAACACGTTTCTGGCACACGAAAGGGCTGAGTACACGTTACCTTACAAAGTGTGTCATTCTCCTCAGCTGTTTAAAAAGCCTCATCCACCAAAGCGAGTGAGGAGCCGACTCAACGGAGATAATGTAGGGGTGTCTGTCCCACCGGGAGCCACGGGTGACAAGATCTTTTTCCATCACCTAGACAACCTGAGGCCTTCCCTCACGCCTGTGAAAGGTAAGGTGATGTGTGCCCTTTCATCATCTGGGCAGGATGCTTGCCTGGTGTGTGAGGCTGAGAGGCAAAGTCCGCACCTGTCTTAATGCGATGGATTCTTCACAGAACTCAAGGAGCCTGTGGGGCAGATTGTGTGCACAGACAAAGGGATTCTCGCGGTAGAGCAGAATAAGGTTCTTATCCCCCCAGCTTGGAACAAGACCTTCGCCTGGGGCTACGCCGACCTCAGCTGCAGACTAGGGACCTACGAGTCAGACAAGGTACACATGGCTCCCCTTCTGAGCAATATAGGGGTTGGAGAGAGCCCAGACTGGGCTTCGTCAGCAGCTGCTCCAAAGGCAAGGAGGGACACTTCCTGCCTCAAATGGGAGAGAGCTGGTGGAGCAGTTATGTTGCCTGGTGAACAAGTGTTTTTTGGAAATGTGTGAGGTGGGCGCTGACAGCTACCCTCCCACTCCCAGAATTCTTTGAAGATTCTAGCCAGCAAAGGGCTTACCATTTCTGCAACCTGAATAGCCTCTGTTTTGGCAAGTCACAGTCTGGCCACTAATGTTAGTGCCAAAAGCTGCTACAGTGTCTTAAAGAAGCAAATTGGTGACCTGTTAGTGGGTGTTGCCCTCTGGTGGATCCTCCCATCCGGACAGACAGACATGCGTAGCCCTGTGGTTACACTGGGCACTGCTCTCTCCAGGTAGAATGCTCCTTAGACATGTGCTCCCTTTGCACGCTTCATTGGCTCCAGCAGCCATGACCTTTTACCGTCACACACGGTGAACGTCACTTTCCCAAACTGGATATAAACCGGACCCTGTTATGAACATGGCCTCAGAGTCTCTTAACTTTGACGCCTAGCAGCCCAAGCTTGAGAGGCTCTTGGGGCAGTTGGGGGTTAGAGCCTCTCAGTCCCTGTAACTGAACCCTGCCAGCCGTAACTGAACCCGGCCCAGAAGGAGTGGCCTCCAGAGACCTCCCGGGAGCTCAGCTCCGGCCCTCATGTTGCTGGAATGCTCTGCTCCCTTCCACAGGCAGTGACGGTCTATGAATGCTTGTCCGAGTGGGGCCAGATTCTCTGCGCCGTCTGCCCCAACCCCAAGCTCGTGATCACGGGCGGAACCAGCACGGTGGTGTGCGTCTGGGAGATGGGCACCTCCAAAGAAAAGGCCAAGCCCCTCACGCTCAAGCAGGTACCAGGGCAGCAGGGTGGGCGCATTCTTGCCCCACTGCGGGCTCCTTCAGCCGCAGCCACTCCAGTCGTGGCGGACGAAACCAGAAGGTGGTTTGGGTGGAGGGTGGTGTTCGCTGTGAGGGGTGAGGTGTATGTTGTGTTATTTTTTTCTGAAGACTGCCTCCCGCTGTGTAGAGTAGGCTGCCTTCAGGCTCATGATCTCCAGCCTCCGTGGGTGTTGGATTTGCATGTGCGTGCCACCACAGCTGACCCTAAACATGTTATTTCACTAGAAATACTATTTAATAATCAGAATATGCTGTTTCCCAAACATTGCCTCATAAAGTCTAAAGGAAGTTGTCTTTAGGTACCAATAGGTCAGCATATCTAAGAAATACAAATGTTGCTTAGAAATTATGTGTACACGGGATGCTTTGCAACCCAAAATGTATTTTCTGTGGATTCATATCCGTGCTCTTTTAGCGGCTTCCATTTACCCGGCCACCAAGTCTCGAGTGTTTTATCACTTGTCACACATAAGCACGTGTCAGATTCATTTATGTGTCCAGAAAAATACCTGATGGCGCTGCTGACAAGTATTTTGATCATTTAATCAATATGATTCTATGTAATTAATGCAAACGTTAAGCTATATTATGGAACCCATTCTCTCCTTCAGACTTTACGTGGGTTCTGAGGACTGAACCTGAGGCTATGGGCGTGTGTGTAAACTCCTTTGCCTAATGAGCCATCTCCCCGGTATAAGCTGTTCTGTAATGCCCGATCTGGGAGGATTTATCATAGGCATTTTTAAAATAAGGAGCTACAGCTGCTTTTGGGATATAATTTAAAAAGCGGTATAAGACTGCCTCTCTCTTATTCAGTACCTTCTGTATTTAGGGCACCATATTAGAAGGCTGAACCCAAGTTATGTAAGGTAGTTGTGGGGGAGGGGGAGGTAAAGGGGACACACCTTAGAATAGAAGGCATGCCCATGTTACCTTGACATAAAGCCAGAACTTAAGCTCAGATTCTCCGAGGCTATTCTGAAACCAACATCAAACAGTGCACTAGCTATGTATGGAGAGGATAAAATCCCTTGTACAACAGCCTTCCACACAGAGCAAAGGCTCCTGAGACTCACTGAGGGAAGCCCTGTGCAGGCGCTCTCAACAGGGTCACACACATACAGCTCTTGTGGCATTTGCTGACTCCACTCCCTGCCTAAAATGCTCTGAAGCTCTGTGCCCGCAGTGTGAACTGAGGGCTTAGCAGCTTTCCGTGTTCGCTCGGCACACCACCAGGTGTCTGTGTGACCAGGAAGTTAAGGCCACTCCTTGTTGAGCGATCTTGTCCCACTGTGGACAGGAGAGGTGGCGTGGTTCCAGTGAGTGGGACCCTAACAGTGATCGGAACCTCACTGACATTCACAGCCTCGCAGTTCCTGGTCCCGTTGGCCCTCTCACTGCAGTTAGGGAGAGAGAGCTCACTCCAGCCTGAAGGACTGAGCCACTCAGACACCTCGCTCCAGCGCGGCATGGCTGCATGGCAGGGCCATGCTCTCCCTTTATCTTCTTAGGGTCACAGACCACAGCCAGGCAACTGTAATTTTACTTTTGGACAATGTAATAATTGTACTTGGTTTGTGGCAAAAGAAGCTTAAGGTCTCTACTTCGGGACCCATAATCAGTACCTGAGCACATGGGAAGGGTAGAAAGGAATCGAAGCCAGTGGCAGCTGGTATTTCCTCTTCCTTCAAAGATTCAGGTCACCATTTTTCTTCGGCCCCCAGAAGAACATAATGATGGAGAGAAGCGTCTAGGCTGACACCCCACACCTGCCCTGAGCATCCGACTCTATCTGAGCCTGTCCTTCCACTGATACATCTGGAAGCTTGGGGTCAGCTAGGTGCCCCCCCCCCCGTTGTCACGGTCCTGATTTCTTGCTATTCTCTTTCATAGGCTCTCCTTGGCCACACCGATACCGTCACCTGTGCCACCGCATCACTGGCCTACCACATAATTGTCAGTGGGTCCCGAGACCGAACCTGCATCATTTGGGACCTGAACAAACTGTCTTTTCTAACCCAGCTCCGAGGCCACCGAGCTCCCGTTTCTGCTCTTTGTATTAACGAGTTAACAGTAAGTAAGGGTCTTAGGAAGCAGACAGCCCAGGCCGAACACTGACCGAGCCTGCCCTCTGAGCTGATGGAGAGTCGCCTGTAGATGCCACTGCATTCTGCTTGGCTTTAAGCTGCTTGAAAAGCAAAAGGATATTAAAGTTTATAACCCAAACAAGAGTTCTTTCCGGAGAACCCACTCACTGCTGTACACGTTAGAGAAAGCAAAACATTCTGGAGTTTACTTCTCTAATGATGAGGAATTGTGGGGCTTGTGAGGAGTAAGAGTTTTGCTGACATTTTTAATAAAATAGATCCAGATTGCTCACTTATCATTTACAGTGAAAAGTGTTACCGCCAGGGCCCTTTCTTGCTGTAAACATGGATTTTACAATAGTGTGTAGGAGCCAGCTGTCTTCTCTGTCACTGAAGAGAGAGGCAGCACTCCTGAGCACTTCCTTCTACCTGCTGCACTCCCACTCCGTGTTTTCGGTCATTACTAACAGTCAGTTGAGGGGTGTGTTTCTCGAACTAGAGGTACAGATTTGGGCCACGCCCAGAGGAAGTCACAGAATCGCAATTAGAAGGGCTCAGCTCATCCGTGGGCGACTGACAGCCTTGCGGAGGAGAGGGCGCTCCAGCAGGCGACTGGGTGCCCCGCCTCGCCTGCACTTGTGACCCGTGGCTCCTGCAGCGACTCCGCTCTGGGCTTCTGGGGAAGCGGCTGCTGGAGATGCTTCAGCAAGCCCTGACTTCCAGGTCACCTCAGAAGTCATTCCGCCCTAGCCTAAGGACCCAAAGGTTCTCAGAGCTAGAGGTGGGATACGAAGCGCCAAGCGGTGAGTGCGACAAAGCCCCCTCCTGTCTCTCCTCCCCAGGGGGACATTGTGTCCTGCGCTGGCACACACATCCACGTGTGGAGCATCAACGGCAACCCCATCGTGAGTGTGAACACTTTCACGGGCAGGAGCCAGCAGATTGTCTGCTGCTGCGTGTCTGAGATGAATGAATGGGACACGCAGAACGTCATAGTGACTGGACACTCGGATGGAGTGGTCCGGGTAAGTGAGCTCAGAGAAGAGTCTACACACACTGTCCCCACACACACATGCGGGCGTGCTCGCGGACGCTCACACACACTGCTTTGGGCCCGCTTCCCTTCATTGTGCCCTCTGTCAAAGCAAGGTGGCTGATATAGTGTCCCCCTTAATTACACACCAAGTTTAGAGATAGTGAAGCTGACAGCCACTCCCGGATGCGCGCTGTGCCGCAGCCAGCAGGCATGCAGGGCCGCAGCCCTGTCTGCGTTCTTGAGGCTGCAGTTCCCACTGCTGAGTGTTTAAGGCACTGCCAAAATTGCCACAGACCAATACGCTTGGAGGTGGGGCTTGTATTCAACAGGAACGGAAGTTTACTGATACAGTAACTGTCTTCGTTACTGTTCTGTTTCTGTGAAGAAACACCATGACTGCGGCAACCTATAGAAGAAAGCATTTAATTGGGGGCTTAAGCTTCAGCCAAGGTCTCCGTGACCATGATGGTGGGGAACGTGGCAGCAGGCAGGCAGGGTGCAGGAGCAATGGCTGAGAGCTGCCTTTCTTGGCTGGCTCTTTCCCTGTGCTGAGGGACAGGGCAGCCGGCCTCACAGGTTCAGAAGATCCTACCTCGAGGCAGTCCCTGGCCCCACCCACCTGGCCCTCAGAGCCCCCCGAGCTAATGTGGTCACTGTCTGCAGTCTGCGTCTTGAGTGTTGTTTCCACATTATGTCCACGCAGTTCTGGAGGATGGAATTTCTACAAGTTCCTGAAACGCCAGCTCCTGAGCCTGTGGAAGACCCGGAAGTGCAGGAAGGCTGCCCCGAAGCGCAGATAGGTATCACACACTCTTCACAGCTAGCCTTTCGCTTCTGTGGAAAGACCGGCAGCGAACAGCTCTGCCGGGCGAGGCTGGCGCTGCGCACACGGCCCGTGCCTGCGGCCGTCCTTCTGCGCTCGGGGGTGCCGTCCGTGCCGAAGGTCGCCAGTCCCTCTTTAGTGGACTTCCGCATCGTGAGCTAAACGCTGCAGACGTTTCTCGCCATGCCGGAAGCCTGAGTCTGAGTTCTACCGCTGCTGTGCCAGCTCATAGGGTGCAGGGCGGGTGGAGACAGGAGGGTGCCAGGCTCTTAAACATGTGTGCTCACCCTGTCTGCCCCTGCTCAGGCAGGGCATCAATTCCAGCTGAAGAACTTTAAATTTCTGGGTGAAATGGAACCAAATGACTTCTCTACAGAATGACTGGGCACAGCACCATAGAGCCAGCAACCCTATGTTGCTGATCTCCAGAGAAGCTGCTCTTCTTGGTCTGGCACTAATGATGTGCTGGAGAGAATCGGTTTTCAGTGTGATGACCTTCCTATGACCTCTGTGGTGATAGAAGGAGCTCCTACAGAGAAGGCACGTCCTCAGAAGGGCGCATGCTGTCTTTGTAAGCACGGAGTATCTGCTTTCCGTGCCAGAAAAGGAATGCGTAAGCGATACATTTGGATTCTCACAGTATATCGATGGTGTAAATTCCCACAGGCTCAGTTGTAGCCCTAGAAGAGGTAAACTGAGTCAGTGGTAGGGAGAATGTGAAATTGAGGAGTGTTGATTAAGTAACGGGGGGGGGGGTGCGTGTTTTTTCTAAGGCATCGGTTTGTGGGGTCTGCTAAGGAGTGAGTCACTTTCCTTTAGTGACTAGGGTCGTGCTCAGTCAAGGTGGGCCAACAATCGTGTGGCCCATGTGCAGTCATGCTGTGGCCGTTTTGCGGAGGGGGAAACAGTTCCCTGAGAAGGCCTGAGCAGTGTGCCAGGGCCGAGGCTAGTGTGAGAAGGCACAGCAGTGGCGTGTTGCCAATCAGTATGTAGAGTGTGCTGGCACTCGCATGTGTGGTATTGGTCTCTCTCGTTTCCACGTGTGCACACTGCTCCTGCGGATCGGCCCTTTGGGAGACGTTACCGAAGGAGGGTAGGGAATGTGAAATGTCGATGGGAAGAAAAGATTCAAAATCAGAACCTCCTCCATAAGAAACTTGCTTGTCCTGGAAGTCATGTGGTTACTGACAGCCATGGACAGAGCTCGGGTCTCTAAAGAGTGCCAAAGTGACAGTTGAAAGAAGAATGTTGGGTAGCAACAGGTGTGGCAGGAAGGCCTGTGCAAGAGGGAGGAGGTGCTGCGAGTAGAAGGAATTGGGTGAGATCTTAGACAAAGAAGCCAGGAAGCTGTGTCCTGAAAGACAGGTAACACCGGTGCACACAGGCTTTGGGAAGATGGGTTCAAGTAGAGTCAGTGGCGTGTGCAGACCTACTGTGAGGAGCCAGCCTGTGTCAGGAGGTGTGTGGTTTCACTTTTCCTGTGCTGTGCCGTGGTTAGGATGTTCTCAGGTGTGGTCTAGGAGAAGGAATTCGAAGGAAGATCCTGCATGGTCTGCCTGTGTATAATCTTGCTGGAAATACCTGCGTGGGATTGCCCTACCCATCTAATAGGAAAAAAAAAAACAAACAAACAGGGATCCGTGTAAACTGATGCCTTAGACCTCTCATTTTCCCAATGCCTTCCCCAGGGCAGCAAGCCCAGGATGAAGACAGCAGTGATTCCGAAGCAGAGGAGGCCAGCCTCAGCCAGGATCCGAAGGATGTGCCCAGCCAGCCCGGCAGCACCAGCCACAGGCCCCGGGCGGCCTCCTGCAGAGCGACAGCCACCTGGTGCAACGACAGCGGCTCGGATGACTCCAGGCGCTGGTCCGACCAGCTCAGTCTCGATGAGAAAGATGGCTTCATATTTGTGAACTATTCCGAGGGCCAGACCAGAGCACATCTGCAGGGGCCCCTCGTCCACGCCCACCCCAACCCAACTGAGGCCCGAAACTACAGCAGATTGAAACCTGGTAACTGGAGGCCTGCTTTCTCCCCTGCCTGTGAGGGGTGTGGCTGACAGGCTGTGTGGGGGCTGTGGGGTGCTGTGAGGGTGTGGCTGATGGGTTGTGTGGCTGGGCTGTGGCTCCAGCCCCCTCCAGACCCTATCCCTAATCAACTCTGTCCTGGGCCACAGACCAAGGCTTCTTCTATGGGTCAAGCCAGGCTTGTTGTAAACCAGAACCCTCCGTGGTGCCCGCAGCTCCTGAGCTTAGTCTGTCCCCCCCTTCTCCATTCCAGGGCACCGGTGGGAGCGGCAGCTGGTGTTTAGGAGCAAGCTGACAATGCACACAGCCTTTGACCGCAAGGACAACGCACACCCAGCTGAGGTCACCGCCTTGGGTGTCTCCAAGTAAGGGCTGGGCTTTTACAGCCCACCTTCCCCTCGGGGTTGTTTTGCATGACGAGGGACCCGAATTTCAACCCGGCCCTTGAGATATGTGTTGTCCTGTGCAGCTGGTCCAGTTCTGGTCTGAACTTGCCCCTGTGTTGCTTTAAATGCTCAACAAATAAGCCAAAGGACTGTCTGGGTGCCTCCAAGACACAGCATGGAAAAATAAATCAATGCTCAGTTTGGTTTTTGTCTCTTTTAACTTACTGCCTTTGAGGCAATCAGGGCCCCCTCTGAACATTCCTCCCGTACACCCTGAGCCCTGGACCAGAGGCCTTCTCATGTTTTGCACAGGGATCACAGCAGGATCCTCGTGGGTGACAGTCGAGGCCGAGTGTTCAGCTGGTCTGTGAGTGACCAGCCCGGCCGTTCTGCCGCTGACCACTGGGTGAAGGACGAAGGTGGCGACAGCTGCTCAGGGTGCTCCGTGCGCTTCTCCCTCACGGAAAGACGACACCATTGCAGGAACTGTGGGCAGCTCTTCTGCCAGAAGTGAGTTCTCTTTGCTGGGTCCTGCACGAGTTCTGGTTTGCTTTGGCTGCCCGCTGTAAGGTGGTTTTAATGTAAGGCAATTTCCACCTCTGCTCTTCTCTGTTGCTATAATTACAAGCTATTTCTCCCGTAGAGTACAGAAATGACCATCGGAAACAAGTGTCACATGCATTTCGTCATGGGTCTAGAGGCGCACAGGCTGACTGTCGCTCGTGGCACCTTCCTCTCCATGAGGCTGTGCTTCCCTCTGCATTTGTCACTGTGCAGTGTTCAGTTCCTCAGCTTCACGCTCTGCAGTTAGCACTTTTCTGCAAAGCTATACTCAGTTTTTTAATCCATTCACAAATAGCTGTGTGCCAGGACTGTGGAGGAATTTCTCCCCCTTACACTGAGCTCCTGAGGACTCTTGAGGTTTTCTTTCTGTTCTGCAAACTCTACCAGTAATGCTCCCTGCCAGGTGATCTGGCCTGAGAGCTGGGTTTCCTCTCCGGACGGACCAGAACATCCCACAGCACTCAGACTCAACTCTGGATCTTAGCTGGCTCTTGCTAAATGTTTCTTAGAACAGTATTGGTGCTTGGCCTGCCTCACAGCCTTCCAAATTCTTAGCCATGGGAGGCACTGCAGAGCCTTTTTCCTTCTGCCGGTTGGAAGGCTGAGGAAGCGTGCCTCGTTGGTCTAACTTCAGTGCAGGAGGTGCCTGTGAGAAAGCTCTCATTTTCCTTGGGGATCTGTCTCTCCCTGAGTTCTTTCTAGACTCTGAACTCTAGACAGTAAGGGGTGAGTAGCAAGTTCAGAAAGCCCTGTCTTCCCATTTCTGAAGCCCCAGAGGGGTCAAACCCCAGTCCCACAAGAATAAAAATGATCAAGGAGATAAGCAAAATGTTCAAGGACAAAATTCGTGTGCTAGCCGCAGTGCCCTTTCAGAGAGGCAGTGGTTAGGCAGCACAGCCACTGATGCGAGTCACCCGGCATCTGTCTGCTTCCCCACAAAGACCCAAAGCGTCGTGGGCTAGCTGCACACCAGGGTGAGTGGCTGTGAGTGAACACTAGAGGAGAAACAGAACCCTCGTGAAACCTCAAGATTGGAGACCGGCAGCCTGACCTGATAGCAGGGTAGCAAAGCCGAGGTATTACTTAAGGGGCTGGGGATGGGAGAGAAAGACAGAGGAGTGCTTAAGATGGATTCGTGCCGTATCCGTGCGTAGAAATACCACTGGATGCCATTAATAAATGTATAACTCAGATTACAGAAATAGAGTGAGCACCTCCCAAGGAGGAAATAAATGGGAAAGGAAGAAACAAATCTGAGTGGACTTTGGGGTAAGATGATCATTGAGTCTTCCACTCACAGGGGGAAGTTAGGCTCGGCAATGTCATGCTTGCCAGTTCTTGACGTCCACCCTGTGGCGCTCAGTCATGAGACTAGGCGCCCGGCTCGTTATCCTGAGGCTGCTTTACCCCCTGAGCCATGTCCCTGCCCTAGAGCACCGAATCCTGAGCCAGTTAAAAGCCGCCGATGCTCAGGGTGGTCACAGCAGCTTCCCAGCCCCTCAGCTGGGTGGAAACCTGCACTTAGCTTGGTCAAAGAAATGGCCCTCATGTCTATGGATGCATAGGCTCCTGAGGCATCCGTCTTTGGGCCTGGGGGACCTTGGGCGTTGTTCCAGCAGGCTGCCTGCTCTCCGTGCTCCCGCCCCGTGGCGGCTCGTGGAGAGGACCTGCAACTAACCCGTTTTCCCTCTTCTTTAGGTGCAGTCGGTTTCAGTCCGAAATCAAGCGCTTGAAGATCTCATCCCCCGTGCGTGTCTGTCAGAACTGTTACTATAGCTTACAGCATGAGCGGGGGCCAGAAGAGGGACCTCGAAACTGCCGAGACTGAGGGGCCGGACAAGAGACCAGAGCCTGGGGAGCTCTTCGGGCCCCGCCATGGCTCCAAAGGCACTGAGGCAGTGTCCGTTTACACACCTCTTCACACTGAGTGTTGGAAGTGTTGAGTTCAAGGGATCATCGGATCACGGGTTCCGAGGCCAGTGACCGGCAGGCAGGCACTATGCAGCGAACAGCACAAGAACTACTCAAGGTGATCCCCAGGAGCGTCTCAGAGCCCGAGTCTCCCGTAGCAGAGCCGTCTCCAGAGCGAACTCCGCGCTCCTGACTGTCTTTCTTGCATCTCATTTTTATAGAGCTATTCATCCTTATTTGGAAAAATCAACAAAAACTTAAAAAAAAAAAAAGGCTTCTAGAAAACTGTTGTAAATCTGACTTCTTTGCAAGCAGCTGTGTATATTGTAAATAGGTAGAAAGGCCTTTTTTTTTTTTTTTCTTTCCTAAATAAGGACCTAATTGCCTGTAACATGAGATTTCAAACTAAGCCACTAACTCAATGAACTATTTAAGGTTTGTCTAACATCTCTCAGTTATAAATATGGGTTGTTGTTTTTTTTATCCTCGGAGACATTATCTGTAATGTTTTGTTTTGTTTTTTTTCCTCCTGTTCAAACCACGCCTGTGTGCCTGATCTCATTCTTTAAAGTTGCCCACAGTATCTCCACTTAACATAGGCTAGTAACCAAAATACCGTAGCCCTGCTTCAGGGGCTAGTGTGGGAGAGAAGACGGCTGGTCAGGAAGTAACCTGCAAATACCCGAGCATCCGTTTCCGGCTGTATACCGCCACAGTGTTCTAACGTGACACCCCTTACATGGATCTGTGGGCTGCATGGTCCGAGCACACCTCAGCATTGCAGAAAAAGGGGGTCGTGACGGGTGGCAGGCGGGATACAGCCCTGCCTCGGTTAATGGAAACATATTTGCATGTTACCCCAAATTAGCTTTTCTGCATAGACCATAACAAGTGTGTGTCTTTGGGGACACTGTGTTCTACTACAGCTTATTTTCAAAAAAAAGGGTAAAAGTGTACAGAATTAACATTTAAACCTTGTTAAAACTGGATGTCAGAAGTGCTTAAAATGAACCTTTACCATTTAATGCCATCTACCTGAAAACAGTGAGATTTATACTGTATTGATGTCTATTTTTTTGGTTTTGCTATGAATATAATTACAGTATTTTAATATTTAGTTATTTAATTTGTTCTACTAGTTGGATACAGAACACACAAATTCAGGAGGATCAGAGCTGCTGGGGGCTAAGAGATAAGTTTATAGAGAAATGGCTTTGGTGGTGGGATTTTTTAAAATGTGTGTTATGTACATAAATATAAATAAATATATATATATGAAATCAAAACAATTAATCTAGATTTTAACATTTTCAGATACTTAGTACTAATACTATGAGCAATTCTAAAAGCCCTGTGATATGAAAACCATAGGATGATCACTAATGACCCAAGAAAGTAAGGACAGGCCTTGGCACCCTCATGGAGGGATGTATCAAGCAAAGGACAGTGGCTTTGGCTTCCCCAGCTCTCCATCTTTAGCCCTGGTGACAGGCACAGTTATGCACTAAAATGCACATATATGCACACGTGTCCAGAAACAGGCATTTGGTACAACAGTGACCTTGTACCCGATGGGCTGAGCAGCTGCAGAACAAAGTTGTTCTTCCTGATAGGCGGGTCTCCAGGAGAAACCGAGAAGGCTGCTGTAGTGCCTTATGCTTCCTAAATTGAGACCTTGCTTTCAAGGTTTCAGCCTCCAGTCTGATACATATCAAAATTGACTCAAACACTTCCATTTCTAAACGCTCAGATACTACACTTGAGTAAAAGGATTGTCGGCATTAATGCTTTCCGCTTGAAGAGTTGCTTTGTTTTCCTTTCTGCGTCTCACGCCCCGCCATCTCCCCATCACGTCTCCAGAAGGACGCTGGTATTCCTCGGTTGCAGAAACTGTGCTGCTGCCTGGTGGTGGGCTGGCCCTGTCTGCCCTGGATGCTTTGCAGCAGTGTTCCTCCACACGGTTCAAAAGCAGCGCCCTCCTTTGGCCCATGACTCGCCTTTACCCATACCCAATGGCAGAGGTGTTTTCAAGACTTGAATGTAGGAATGTGTGCATAGCCACCTGAAGCTTGTTCCTCTGTCTGACCTGAAGTTCAATGGGATGAGCCTGTAAACTTCCCAACGTGGCTTCCGTAGCTAAGGCGGAAACCAAACCCCTCACGATAGTATTTCCTCTGGCAGCTGGTGCTGTGGGCAACTTTTTTGTTCCATCAGGTCTTGGTTTTTGTTTTCTTTTCACTTCTGCAGAAGTCACACAGGGCAGGGCACTCAACGTCCGTTGGCTCGTTGCTTTTCTGGTTTATTCCCGTGTTCTGTGCCAATCTGCTTACCAACATCCATCATGTGTGTCCACCTTCTCGTCTCTGCGTTCTCTTTCTGAGTACCTCACAGGGCTCCAGCCCAATCTCTGCTCATCCTTTCCCCCATCCATTCACTGTTCATCCATGTACTCAGCACATCTGTGTGTAATGTGCAAGTGTAATGTCATGCTTTCGAAGATGAGAGGGAGCTGCCCGTGGCAGCCAGCCCTATGGAGGATAGCAGAACGCTCTAGATAAGTTATTTTGCACTTTCTTATGTATAAAGGTGGTAGAAACTTATTTTTGCTTTGTATCATTTAAATACATTTTGTTTTGGTAAACAAACTGTGTATAAAATATTTATGCTGTTAAAAAAAACTTTTTAGAAAGTATTTTTAATTTCAGCAAGTTTGGTTACTTGTTGCATGACCATTAACACAGCTGACTTTTTGTGTCAGTGCAATGTATATTTTTGTCCTGTTATTAACTTGTAAGCCCCAGTAATGGCCAATTATCTGTACAGCAACAGAAGTAAATTGAAGATGCCGGCTAAGACTGGATTGATTGTGGACCTTTGTACTATATTGCAGAATCCAATCTGTTTCTCTGGTGGTTTATGTAAAGGCCTGAAGACTTCCTACCTAGTGTGCAATCTGTGATTCTGAGTGTTCATTGTATCTCAGTCTGATGCAAAAAGGTAGACAGTTGCAATCCATGATTAAACGCAATAGTCCAGGTACTTAAGTATTTTTTTCATTTCAAATAAATACCTATTTACCACAAAAAAAAAAGTTTTTAAGTTGCTTTAAATTAAATCTGTCAGAGAAGAAAAACAAAACTGATTCTAATCCTCTACACTTACGTTTTCCTGGTTGTGCGTATTTCTTTCCTCTCTGCTTCCAGTTGCAGAAACTAGCTGTTAGGGCCAGAGCGTAGGTTCCAGTTTGGTCCGTCCTTATGAGACAGGCTCTCTGCATCCTTCCCAGGCTGGTGACTGGGTGGAGTTGGGGGCCCAGGCAGAAAGGGAAGGCAAATAGTCGGGGGAAATGGCTTTCAAATCTGAATTGGCCTTAAA